>CM067174.1:84991005-85262936 GCA_034093135.1 Erigeron breviscapus
TCTTGCTGCTTTTAGTCGATTATGTATCTGTACGATCTTCTCAGTAGTCTCATGAATGAGCTCGGGACCTGTAATTGGACTATTTTTCTTTACTGGAATTTTGTCACCTAATTCAACCCAACAAATGGGTGATCGATACTTCCTCCCATACAGGGCCTCAAATGGTGTAGCATTGATGCTAGTGTGGTAACTGTTGTTGTATGAGAACTCACACAAAGGCAAGTGATTCTCCCAACCATTCCCGAAATCAATCACGCAAGCGCGCAACATGTCTTCAAGCGTCTGAATGGTCCTCTCACTCTGACCATCGGTTTTCGGGTGATACGCAGTACTCATGTCTAACCGTGTACCTAAAGCTTTCTGTAGTGTCTGCCAAAATCTGGAAGTAAAATGACTATCTCTATCGGAAATGATCGAAATAGGTATCCCATGTCGTGATACTACTTCCTTTATGTACAATCTAGCCAGCTTGCTCGTTTTATCAGTCTCTTTAATGGGCAAGAAATGTGCAGACTTAGTGAGTCGGTCTACAATTACCCATATCGTATCACATCCTTTAGCAGTCTTCGGTAACTTTGTGATAAAGTCCATGGCTATACCTTCCTACTTCCATTGGGGAATCTCTGGTTGTTGTAGCAATCCAGATGGCTTTGATGCTCTGCTTTCACCTTTGAGCATATTAGACATTTGCTAACATAGGTGGCTATGTCAGCTTTCATGTTGGGCCACCAATATAATTCTTTAAGTCCATGATACATCTTATCAGATCCAGGATGTATCGAATATATTGAGTCTTCTTAAGTTCCCATAATTTGGTAGCCAAATCCGGTTAGAAAAATACTGAGTTCCATCGGTCCTAACTTCAAATTGCTCTTCCATTCCCCTCAAAGCTTCTTCTTTGAGATTGTCTTTCTTTAATGCTTCAAGTTGAGCTTCACGAATTTGAGAAGTAAGATGAGTATGAATGGTCATACTTAAAGCTCGTACTAGAAGTGGCTTTACCCTTTCTTTACGACTCAAAGCATCTGCTACAATGTTTGCTTTGCCCGGATGATAACGAATTTCACAATCGTAATCACTGAGCAATTCCACCCATCTACGTTGCCTCATGTTCAAATCTTTCTGGTCAAAAATATGTTGGAGACTCTTATGGTCGGTGAATATAGTACACTTTGTACCATATAAATAGTGTCTCCAGATCTTTAGAGCGAATATTACAGCTCCTAGTTCCAGATCATGAGTCGTGTAGTTCTTCTCGTGCACCTTAAGTTGATGAGAGGCATAGGCTATCACCTTATATTTTTGCATCAACACACATCCCAACCCTTGATGAGACGCATCGCAGTAGACTACAAAATTATCCGTTCCTTCGGGTAGTGACAAAATAGGAGCACTGCAAAGCTTCTCCTTCAGCAGTTGAAATGTTTTTTCTTGTTTATCTTCCCAGGCAAACTTCTTGTCTTTTTGAGTCAACGACGTTAAAGGTTGGGCTATCTTAGAAAAATTCTCGATGAATCTTCTATAATAGCCAGCAAGACCTAAAAATTGTCGTATTTCTGTTGGTGTTTTCGGTGCTTCCCAGTTTTTGATAGCCACGATCTTGGCAGGATCTACATGGATTCCTTGACTATCAATGACATGGCCTAAGAATTGTACTATACGAATCCAGAATTCGCATTTTGAAAACTTTGCGTACAATCCTTCCTTCTTGAGCAGTTCCAAAATTTTCTTTAGATGTACCTCGTGTTCTTCCTTGGTTTTGGAATAGATTAGAATGTCATCTATGAATACGATAACAAACTTATCTAAATATGGTTTGCACACCCGGTTCATGAGGTCCATGAAAACTGCGGGTGCATTCGTCAAACCAAATGGCATCACTTGAAACTCTCAATGGCCATAGCGGGTTCTAAACGCCGTCTTGGGAATGTCTTCTTCTAAAACTCTAAGCTGATGGTAACCGGATCTAAGATCGATTTTTGAGTAGCAACTCGACCCTTGTAATTGATCAAACAGGTCATCGATCCTAGGAAGTGGGTACCGGTTTTTAACCGTCAACTTATTCAACTCCCTATAGTCTATACACATGCGAAAAGATCCGTATTTGTTCTTGACGAACAAGTCTGGAGCTCCCCAAGGTGAGGAACTCGGTCGAATAAATCCTTTCTCCAAAAGTTCTTGCAATTGACTTGCAAGTTCTTTCATTTCGGAAGGAGCTAATCGATATGGTGCTCGTGCCACTGGTGCAGCACCAGGTACTAAGTCTATTTTGAATTCCACCTGTCGGATTGGTGGAAGACCAGGCAAGTCTTCAGGAAAGACTTCTGGAAAATCTCGTACGATGGGTATGTCTTCAAGCCGTTTCTCCGGAGCCTTTTTCTCCGATACGTGGGCCAGGATTGCCTGGTATCCCTTTCTGAGATACTTCTACGTCTTCATGCAAGATATAATGTTACACCGTACTCCATTCTTATCGCCTTGGATAATCAACTTCTCACCGTTTGCAATTGGAATTCGAACAACTTTTTCGTGACAGATTATTTCGGCTTGGTTTTTAGACAACCAGTCCATACCAATGATGATATCAAAGCTTCCAATTTCGAATGGTATTAGATCTATAGAAAATAATTCTTTTGCTAATTCTAAGGTACAACCTCGGATTATGCTTTCGACTTCGATCATTTTACCATTTGCTAATTCTACAGAATACTTAGCATCTAATGGGATAGGTATAATTGAAAGCAGGTGAATAATTTTATTTGACACAAAACTTCTATCGGCACCAGGATCAAATAAAGCAGAGACACAATGATTATTCAGATGAAACATACCCGTGACGATGTTTGGGTCTTGGCGGGCTTCTCCCGCATTGATCATGAATGCCCTTCCTCGAGCATTGTTGTTGTTGTTGTTGTTGTTGTTGTTGTTGTTGTTGTTGTTTCTCAACTTTGGACATTTATTCCTGAAATGTCCTTCTTCACCACACTCATAACATCTTATTTTTGTTCCATTGTTGACAGTTAAATTAGGGATTCTACAGTTCTTGGCCAGATGACCAATTTTCTTGCAATTATTGCATTGTACTGTGCAAGGACCGGTGTGATGTAAAGTACACCTATTGCAATATGGCTTAGTTCCTACATAGCTGTTATTTGATGATGGTTCTGAGGTATGAGCAGGCTTCTTCTGTTGGTTCCCTTGATTCTTCCCGAAGTTATCTTCCCATTTCCTTTTTCCTTTCTGATCACCGGACTTCCCTTCTACGTTAGCACGAAGTTTTGCTTTGTCGGCTAAACTGTTTACCAAACGAACTGCATGCTCGATGTCCGTGGTTTCAGTAGTAATTATCAAATCTTGAATCTTTGGTGGAAGTCCAGAGATGTACTGCTCAATCTTCGTATACTCGGGTGTAACCATTGTTGGACAAAGAAGTGCCAACTCGTGAAAGCGGTTGGTGTACTCAGATACTTCGTACCCCTTTGTCTTCAAATTATGAAATTCCGCCTCCAATTTTTGAATTTCGCTCCTCGGGCAATACTTATTTCTCATCCGTCTTACCAATTCTTCCCACGTTATTGCATAAGAAGTATCAATCCCTACTGTTGCAGCAATTTCATTCCACCAGGTAAGTGCACTACTTTGCAAGGTGCAAGTAGCATACTTAACCTTACTATCTTCCACACAATTACTGATACGGAATACAAATTCTAACTTTTCAATCCATCGGGTTAACCCGATGGCTCCTTCAGTGCCCTTAAAAGGAAGTGGTTTGCATTGTTCAAATGCCCTGTAGGTACAACCGTTAGGTGTACCATTTTGTCCGTTAGTCCCGTTTGCTGCTTGGGCTGCGAAAGCTGCAGCTACACTCTGAGCTACTATTGTTGCGATATCAGCTGCTGACAATCTTTGTTCTCTTCTTGGCGGCATGATTCTTTAAGAAAAATAAGGAAAATCATAAGATACTACTAAATGTCGTTATAATCCCATCATAATTATCATAGCATAATAGTTATAACTAAAAGAAATGTAAATTAAGATAAAGAAAGTAGATTTATTGCATAACAATTATGGAGATATGAATATCTCAGAAATCCATAATTTTATCGAAATTTACATTTCCCGACACATGCGCCGTAAATAGTAAGTAACTAAATGTACAGATAATATCTACTGTGACGGAGTAGATGGGGTTATAGTAGTGGCTCTCGATATAGCCTCAAACACAGCCTCAAATCGTGTTATCTTCTCCTGCAGCTCTAACACGGTATCTTCAAGACCATGAATTCTGAATTGGGCTCCCTCCATCTCACTCTCCTGGTTTTCCACATGTGTCCGCAGTATATTGGTTCTTTCTCTCAACTCTGTAATACACCTTTCTGCTCGTAGTATACGTAAGACCAATGTAGGGACAGTGTCATGTAGGGGTTCCATAGTTAGTGCAGGAATATTGGTTGGACCTTCAGCTCTTCTGAACTGGTTGGAGTTAAGGAGTCCTTCCTCGAATATCTCATTCTGCAAGGAATCTTGGTATCTCGTTTAGGTTATTGGGTCGTCGCAGCCGCTGAGCGGGTGGTTCAAGATGAATAGGTCGGAGACGTCGTGACTGTGGGCGGTTGAACACCGGGTATCTAGGCGTTCGGAACCTTCGTAGTAAAGATCGGGGTGACCTTGAAGGACCTTCCCCTGATGGGTTTGGAAAAGTGAAAGTAGGCATAGTGCTAGTAAAGGCATGGGTAGTGACAGTAGTGTTTGGTACATGGACAATTGCGTTATCAGCTTCTTCTTCAGGATGATCGGTCTCTTCCATTGACAGATCTAATACGCGTCGAGGAGAGTCGGGGATACAGGTACAGGTGGAGGTGATCGGGAAGTGATCTCTTCCTCACGGTCGGATAAGTATTCAACAATAAATCCAGACATTATTCTGTTGTTATATATAAGAATATATACATATATATATATATATACATATATATACATATATATATATATACATATATATATATATATATATAATAAACTATTTATATTAATACGCGAGTTATATATATATATATATATATATATATATATATATATATATATATATATATATATATATATATATATATATATATATATATATATATATATATATATATATATATATATATATATATATATATATATATATATATATATATATATATATATATATATATATATATATATATATATATATATATATATATATATATATATATATATATATATATATATATATATATATATATATATATATATATATATATATATATATATATATATATATATATATATATATATATATATATATATATATATATATATATATATATATATATATATATATATATATATATATATATATATATATATATATATATATATATATATATATATATATATATATATATATATATATATATATATATATATATATATATATATATATATATATATATATATATATATATATATATATATATATATGTGTATATTATATTTAGTATACCTTGTTCAGGGTACCCTAAGCTTTCCAGATATATATGCATCCGTATCCTGTTGGTATGACCAACACGAATGGGGGTGCCTACCCCAATAGTACTATTCAATATACCCACGTTTATGTTTCCATAATTAATCGTTCATGATGGAGAGGACTTTGGGTGAACAAAGCAACTTAGAATCAACCATATATACATTTCTGAAGTACTTGTGTTCATCATAACAGTAAAGAGTTTGTATTTTATCCCAAAGGTAAAATAAAGTGGAGTTACAAAATATATAATATAATATATAAAGTATGAACCACAAGATTTAGAGTAACTATTTGATCACACAATGGATCAAATAGAATATAAGAGTAGATACTGTATACATCAAATTCTAAGCTCATGAACCGAAACTAGACAAGTGTGTGTTTATTTGCCTCCGGAATAGGTACCTTGTTCAGGGTACCCTAAGCTTTCCATATATATATGCATCCGTATCCTGTTGGTATGACCAACACGAATGGGGGTGCCTACCCCAATAGTACTATTCAATATACCCACGTTTATGTTTCCATAATTAATCGTTCATGATGGAGAGGACTTTGGGTGAACAAAGCAACTTAGAATCAACCATATATACATTTCTGAAGTACTTGTGTTCATCATAACAGTAAAGAGTTTGTATTTTATCCCAAAGGTAAAATAAAGTGGAGTTACAAAATATATAATATAATATATAACTTTGTAAATATACATATAAGTATAACAAGTAGTTTTTATGCATGTATCTCAGTCCACGAAATAAATCATATAAAAGAATTAAAAAGGGAATATGGAAACTCACCTTAGTGTTGTAGAAGAAAGATCACTTAGACGTACTTAATCTTGTGTGATTATAAGAGAGAATATTTAGAAGTGAATATATGGTGGTGCGAGTTTTATGGTTGAATATTAGCTACTATTTATAGGCATAAGAAATCTATATAACGCGTCGAACGCGTTTTTATATTTTAATATTATATTAAAACGTTTAAAATTTTTAATATTATTTTATTATTCGATGATTTATATATATTATTATTATATTCTAAAGTTAATCATGAATAAGGGGTATGTATATATATAGTATTCTTTTTGTCCATACATCTAGTGAACTAAACCCGTGATTCATAATTTATAAATTTTAAATTATAAAGTAGATAAAAGTGTGTTTCCCACTACTTCTTGGACGTTTCTAATGATAGATTTCCTTTATCCTAGTGGTATATATTTATACATTGTTTTAATCCTAAATTATTCATACGGGCTCCTATTGAGGAAATTCAAGTTTCTATAAGATCAGAAAATTAAGATCTACAACTTTCATTTTAATAATTTTTGCTCAATTAACTCCTGTGAGCGGTTTTGGACGTTTATATTATAAGAATAAAGTATGAAAGCGACGTTTACTTTATACTATTCACTTTTTGAAAATATTTCGAATTCAGAATTCAACGTCGACTAAATTATTTGACGTGGGTCCCGCCGTTTTATTATTTTATTTTATTACCCTTTTTACAATTTACTTTCTACCTTTACTATTTACAATTTACTTTTACCTTTACTATTTAAAATTTACTTTTTACCTTTACTATTTAGAATTTACTTTTTACCTTTACTATTTACCATTACTATTCACCGTTACTATTCACGGTACTATTCCCGTTCACTATTCACGGTCACTATTCACGATCACTATTCACGAATACGATTTCTAGATACGATTACTATTCACGGATACGGTACTATTCATGTATACGTTACTATTCATGAATACGGTTATTGATAGTATAAGTATGAAAAAGTATTTCCAAGCAACTCTGAGTTCTTGGCAATAATTGTCCATGATTTATAAAAAAAAATAATATTTTTGTTCAGTTTATTATGCCATAAAATGTTTGTTCATATTGTTTGATGTACATAAATTTTTAAATAGCACACATAATAGTAAATTAGTCAACCTGAAATTTTGGCAGTTGTCACAAGAGGTGAGAACTGCCAGTTAGCAAAGCCATCTCTGTGGGTGTGCAAGAGGTGCCATTGAGTCGAACCCACTCATATCGAGGACCCACTACCTCCAAGTGGCGGTGTGATGCCGACCATAGTGATACTTTCTGGTTGTGGTGGTTGCCAAACTGTTGCAAAAAAAAGAGACTGGAGAGTAGATAAATAAGATTAAAATTGTTTGATTGGTAAGTTATTATCCAGTTTTTATATTTTATTTAAAAAAATACATATTTTATGTGTTATTGAAGTCTTCCGGTCAATAATGTGTGAATTTTCCCAAGGTCACACATAATAGTAAATTAGTCAACCTGAAATTTTGGCAGTTGTCACAAGAGGTGAGAACTGCCAGTTAGCAAAGCCATCTCTGTGGGTGTGCAAGAGGTGCCATTGAGTCGAACCCACTCATATCGAGGACCCACTACCTCCAAGTGGCGGTGTGATGCCGACCATAGTGATACTTTCTGGTTGTGGTGGTTGCCAAACTGTTGCAAAAAAAAGAGACTGGAGAGTAGATAAATAAGATTAAAATTGTTTGATTGGTAAGTTATTATCCAGTTTTTATATTTTATTTAAAAAAATACATATTTTATGTGTTATTGAAGTCTTCCGGTCAATAATGTGTGAATTTTCCCAAGGTCTTTGACCTTGGGAAGACCTTGGGAAAATCCACCAGGGTTTGAATCCCACATCCTACATTGGATGTCGCTGAGTTTCATCACAGCCATGCGTGGTTCGAGCTTCGCATACTGCCCAATTGGATGTCACTGTGGTGTCTCAGATGTAATTGCTTACTATTAACTACTAACTCGTTGTTAAAGAAATAAATAAAAGAAAAATAGAAGTATCTCTAGAAATTTTATCAATCATGTAACACACATTTTATTTAAAATAACTAGCATGGCACCCGCGCGTTGCAGCGGATACCATTAAGAGGGGGTCTCATGTAGTGAATTAGTGATTATCGAAAACAGTACAAGTGGGCAATCAATTAAAGTTAAGACTTTCAAATAAGATGAGGGTTGTTTTTTGTGGGGAGGGGTATTTTAGACAATTCTCCCTGTGTAACTTTCAACAGGGGCTGTATTCTTTTTATTAAGTAGTATAGATAAGCTGTGTCGACGTGTGCATACTACGTACATATACTTAATTGGCAACAAATCTAATACGAGTACCTGGTTTGGTTTGAATTATTACGAAACCGATTTCATTAACTATACAAGATATCTACTCGTTGGTTGGCGTCCTGGTGACAAATCTACCAATAAACTAAAACATGATTGAGATGTTCTTGAAACGACACGTGGCGTAATCCTTGATCGACACGTGTCCTTTTAATTTATTTATTTTATTAAATTAGCTTTTTTAATTGTATATATATTCAATTTTCTTATTAGACTTAGAATTAAACTCTAACTCTTGGCTTATTAATAACCTTATTTCTTTCTCAATTTTTCAACTCCTATAATATCACTTATAATAAGTTATTAACATGAAGACTTCAAAATTTTGAGTTTACGATCCGAAATCATAAGGCTATTTGCCGTCATCCACTATGCTTACAAGTTCTGATTTTGATGTAATTCTAAAAACTTAAGGTAAATCCAAAACTCTAACTAAACAAATATTATATTTATCATTACAGTTTATTATAATTTAGCTTCGATCATCGATTTACTTTAACCACAATTTATTTCATACTCAGGAATCATGTATGAGACATATTCGAATTTCTTTATGGTACAATATATATAGCTAACGTACATCGTATGGGTATTAGGACTAGTATTATATACACATGTAGACGTGTTCCTGATGGAAGACGCATAGTTTGGAGCCAGAAAACTAAAAGTGTGATAGACGACGCGTATTATTATTACTTTTACTTAGATCCTGGTTCAAATAAAATTAGTATTAAAACTAAACATAAAACAATCTTTTTTCTTAACTAGCTAGAAATCGTTATGCATTATAAAAAAAAAAGAGTTAATTACAGAAATCGTCCCTGTTGTGGAGCTTTACTTACAGCTTTCATCCCTAAGTTTAATAAATTACAGTTTTAGTCCAAAAAACTTGTCCCGTCAACACTTTTGGTCCTGAGTAATAACGTCCGTTTAAAAACACATCACGTGTCAGCCACGTGATGGGTATTTTCGTCATTTTCTTAACCCATGACCAAAAGTGTAATTAACTTAAAACTAATTTTTTTATTTATTAATAATGCATATCGTCATCATCATCTATTTGTATCTGTTTATCTTGATCATTCCGAAATTACCACAAGAACAACAAATCTGATATAGATCAAAATCCAACCAAAATCTATATCCATACATTCATCATCTGATCCTATATCTATATCCATATCTATATTTATACATACATTTACATAATAAAATCACCAGAATAAAACCAAATTCAAATTTCATTCACACCCAATAAACTAAAAAATACATATACAAATCTATACATACATATATACATACCATCAATTTTTGGTCATCAACCATGGGGTTGTTAACCTTCTGTAAGTAATTCAACATAAAGATTCAAAGAGATGAAGGCGTCATTAAGCACCACCAAGATCTGATTATCAACCATGGGCTTTGTTATGGTGTTGACTGTATCCCCATGGAGCATTCCTCCATGGTCGGATTTAACCTTCACTGTGGAAAAGTGTGACAGTTGGGTAGGTGGTGGAGTGGATATCGGTGATGGGTCGGATCCGTAAAACCCCGATGTCGACCTTCACCCATTTTTTCAACTATTCTTGTAAAGATGGATTTTGATTTGGGGTTTTTTGGTGGGTTTTCATTTTTGGTATAATTTGGGTTTTGAAAAGAAATGATAAAAAGTGTTTGATGGGTTTGAGATTTCTTCAATATTGGTGTGGTTTGTGTATATATATATACAAATCTTTTGTATGTGATGATAAAATTCTTGGATAAGTTTTTTATATGTGTGATTTTGTATATGCATAAATCTATGATGATGATTTTGATTAATCCGTATATACAAATTTTTATTTGTATATTCATATGTGTGATTTTGATGTGAATTTAGATCTCATGGTGGGATGGATGGATAGATGTATCATGAATGTATATAGATTTGGATATAGACATAGATACATAAATGTATAGATACAGATATATCATATATGGGTGATGATGATGTAAATGTATAAAGTTATTTACACTTTTGGTCCTGTGTAACGAAAAGACCATTATACCCATCACGTGTCTGGCACGTGATCACTTATTAAACGGACGTTTATGGTTAGGACCAAAAGTGTTGACGGAGAAGAAAAAATTGGACTAAAACTGTAATTTCTGAAAGTTAGGGACGAAAACTGCAAGTAGCGGACTACGACAGGGACGATTTCTGTAATTAACTAAAAAAAAAATTCATATATCAATGCATTATTTAACTTATTTTAATTTAATATTTATTTTACAATAATCAAACTTTTTTATTTATAACGGATCACATATAAAATATCATTAACTATAAGTAATAAATGAGGTCACTATCGTGTCAAAGTTTTTGCATGGCGGTAGCCAATTATATAGTGTCATAGAGAAAAAAAATATCTCATCCAGACCATTATAGGTAGTTGTCCAGTTTTTAATTTTAAAAGTCAAATTTTACCAACTTTGACCATAAATATAATTATTGTGTTATATAATACTTGATTAAAGTTATATCAATGAAACACACATCTAAAACACAATCAATTTATATAACTTTTATCAAATATTATATAACATAAACAAAAATATTTAAAGTTAAAGTTAAACTTAATTTGAAAATTTAAAACTAAACAACTTTAGTGGGACTAAGAGAATATATGTCAATACATGCCAAATATTATCAAAGTATAAGGGGTGTTGTTACCCCATGTCAAAAGTTGGCATTCAACCTTGTAAAAGTTTGGATGTATTCTACTTGCCGATTCTCTCCATCGGCATGCATCATTATGCCAAATTTACTTGCCATTTTGCCAATGTCACCTGCTTAAAATTGCCAAAAGCTGAAGTGGAGATGCGAAAGTCAAAAGTTATAGCTTTTTTATCCCAAGTACCTCGAAATTAACCGAGACCAAATTTATATTCTATAATAAAATTTGATTAATAATTGGGATTGCACGTACTTGCTGGGAAGCTAATCATTCATTATTTGCTCTGCATGCGTCAAATAAGTAGGTTTTTGTGTGTTGGTCATCAATCAAAAGATTTATAGTTGTAAGTTGAAACAAATATATATGAAAAATTGATACTCTATATATATATAATTTTCTATCTCCAAGCGCTCATGTGGCATATCTCAGATCTCGCCACGTAAGCTGTCACCTATGGATGTTGTTTTATACGAGTAACATCTTTATTTATTAAAAAAAAACATGAAACGGGACTCGAACCAGCGACTCTACCATGAATACATATAAGTCAAGCCAATTAATCTGAATTGATCTTTGTTTATATTTTCAAATCCTACAACTAAAGAAACATTGATTTCGCCTCTACTCCATACCCTTAACTCCCCCAAACCCAAAGACGGCCAGATCGATAAAGATATTTAGGTGATGATATCTCTAATTAACTAATAATTAATTCCATTCTTTCAATTACAACTTCCACTGTGACAATTCTTTTTAAAGAGATACATCAAATTCCTAAATTTTTAAGAATGAGCATTTTAGGTTGATTGGCAATATCAAAAATTTACTAATATACAACCTAATCTCACGAAACTCTACAAGGAAAAAATCATCTGGTGTGTTTTTTTTAATCAAATACTTTATTTGTTTGTTTATTTATTTATTTTGTAATTGTCATCGATTAATATATGAACCATGACATAAGATCTCTAACTTCATGTCTATGATTATGTCATATGGTGGAAATCTCCAATTTTAATCAAGCTATTGTCAAATTGTTATTAGTAATATATAGGGAGAGATTTATTTATATATTTGTGCTATATCTTCTTCTTCTGTATCATATAGTACTAATTTATGAGTACATTATATAAGTTTATAACGAGCAAATATGGATTCTTAGAGTTGATGATGATGATAAAGATGGATGGCATTGCTTTTGGATTTTAGTAATCATATACTTATCAGAACTAATTACTTAATTGTAGGTTGTTAGGTTTATTCTTTTAAGATTATTATATATCGTTGCTTTCAACATACAAACAGTTTGAAGCTGCTTGACCCACGATTATGGTGATCGTCTTATGAATTCATTCGATTTTCTAAAATCAATTGGGAAAAAAAGAGGAAGTGGGAGCATTGTGGGTTGTTGTCGGTTTTACTGTTTTAGCATATAGTCTGGTCCATTTATTTTAAAGGACTTATAGCTATTATTGATAATGTATACATATGTCATCGTGTTTATTACACCAACTTTTGGTCTTTAAACAATCTACACTCACAACCTATATCAATTATTCAATTCAACCATTAATAAAAAACTTTTTTTTTCCTTTTGCATATAAACAACCCAACTTACATGATTATAGTGATAAAAAAAAACCATATCAATAATCAATATTAGAAATAATGATTTTTGTAATAAATGCTGAAATGCATAACACGCGAGGCTAAATAATGATTCAATATTTCTATATATTGAGATTTTATTGAATTATTTGTTAGAAAACTTTGTCACTTCAGACATCAAATTCAGATATGAATGCTTGAATCAATGATGAATGTGGTAACAAAATGTGTTAGTGTTCTCTTTTTCTTTTATTAGTTGTCGATAGATTTATCATGGATAATTTTATATTGAGATATCCAAATATCGAGATATTTTTTCTCAGTAGCAGCTAGAGAAGCCTAGAAAAAAAACCCTCAATTAATTAGAACAGGATATTGGTGAATGAAAAAAAAAAAAAACAATGAGTATCTAGAATATAATATTAGCGTGCAGTGTGAGATTTGCATATTTGTAAATTATAGAGTTTGAGACAATTTCATTCATATATATGCTTCTATATATCTTATGTTTAATTTTATACACACTTTCAAATTTTTATATATAACAATACTTAATGCCTTTTGGTTTATTGATGAATAAATAAGAAACAATAAATAAACGTGCAACGCACGAGACTAACCTAGTTACATTGACTTTAAAGAAAATAAAAGATAAACAAGAAGCTAGAGAATAATAATGACCCATGTTTTTCAAAGAAAAAAAAATGATACATTTTTTCCCTCTCTATAAATACAATGGTCATCGTTCAACTCTATCACACAAAACCGAGAGTGAGAGAACCCATTTAGTGAAGGAAGCAAATAAAAAACATGTTGAAGCCTCAAATCAACCACTCTCACTCTCTCCAAAACCTACTTCCACTCCATAAACCTTTCGTTGGGGGCGATGCCACCGGCCATTCCTCCTCCGCCGCCTACTCCCCCGCCATTCTCCGCCAGCCGACATCCACCAAGAAATCCAATGCTACCAACCGATCCACTTCAGCTGCTGGTGGTAACATTATTAAAGCCATATCAATTCCCTTCCTTAGTAAGGCCACCACTGTGAAGGGTGTCATCACCATCCAACCAACCATTAGTTCCGCCCTCGAAGGTGTTGGTGTTGGTGGCGCCGTTGATGTCGTCTCGGATCTTCTTGGACGGTCCATCATGCTGGAGCTTGTTTCGAATGACCTTGATTGTAAGTACTATATACTACTCCCTGCGTCCCAGTTTTATTAAATAATGTTCTAGGCTGACTTTGAGTTTTATTTTTTGAACTTTGACCACAAAAGAAAGACTAAATGAAAATTTTATTGTACGTAGTGACAGCACGTATATGATTAGTTATCAAAAGAAAGACTAAATGCATGTGTATAACGTACTAATAAATCTTGTTTTGTTCCTTATATATATATAGCTAAAGGGAATCTGAAGACGGTGAAGGCATATGCAAGATACGTTGCATTAGATTTCAACATTAATGTGTACACATACAAATGCGACTTCGACGTCCCTGAGGATTTTGGGGAAATTGGGGCTGTGTTGGTTGAGAATGAGTACAGTAAGAAGATGTTCTTCAAGACTATTGTGCTTAACAATGATGTCACCTTCACTTGTGATTCTTGGGTTCATTCCAAGTTTGACAACCCAGAGAAAAGAATTTTCTTTACCAACAAGGTCAATCTATATCTATCTATCTATCCCTAAATTATTTTGTATATTTACTTATTTACTTTAATTATTTTGTTTTTTATATACTACTGTATTTGTAAAGTGTGCTTGATTAAAGTTTCATACAGAATTCTGATAATTAGTGTCTTTTTATATAGTCTTACCTTCCGTCGGAAACACCAAAGGCACTCTTGCAATTGAGAGCGAAAGATCTAGAATCTCTTCGAGGTAACGGCCAAGGAGAGCGTAAATCTTTCGAGAGGATTTATGATTATGATGTATACAATGATCTTGGAGCTCCTGATCTGAGCGTCAGTTTGGCACGACCAGTGCTCGGTAGTGAGGAACATCCTTATCCTAGGCGCTGTCGTACTGGTCGCAAAATGTCCTCTAAAGGTACAAGCTATACACTTGATCTCGATCACCCACTATATATATATATATATACTTTTTCATGTTAGAAGTCAACCGAGATGTAAATTTTTGTATGTAATTACTGAACAAAACGTGTGAAACTACAGATCCATTGACGGAAACAAGAACTCTGCTCCCGTTTTATGTACCAAGGGATGAAGATTTTTCAGAGATAAAAGAGGTAGAATTTGGAGCGAGGGCTTTGTACTCGGTGCTGCATGGAGTTGTACCAATTCTAGATTCGATTACGACTGACAAGGACAAGGGATTTCCGTTATTTACCAACATAGACTTGCTTTACAACGAAGGTGTTAACGTTCCCGCCCCTGACAAAAATCTTCTAACTGTTTTACCTAGACTTGTGAAACGAGCTGCTGATACCGCAAATACTGTTATCAAGTTTGAGACCCCTGAAACCATGGACAGTAAGGATTCATATTTTTGCAGCTTTAATTATGTTATTATGTTTATGTTGTTAAATCAAGTTTTTTTTTTTTTTTTTGGTAAAAGGGATTACCCTGGTTAAATTCTTGTTAAATCAAGTTTTTGTATGTTAATGGTTATTATTTACCCCAGGGGACACGTTCTCATGGTTTCGTGATGAGGAATTTTGTCGACAAATGCTTGCTGGTCTCAATCCATATAGCATACAGCTAGTGATGGTATAATCACTTCCGTCCCAATTTATAATGCCTATTTTGACTTTTAAAGTCAATTTTTTTCAGCTTTGACCTTCAATTTTTATTTGTGTTATGCAATACTTAATACAAAATATATGAATAGATTGAGTTATAAATTTGTTTTTATTGGTTTATTTTTCATTAAATGCTACGAGTATATAATACAAACAAAAAATATTTAAAGTCAATTTTGGAAAATAGAGACTTCAAAACTTCAAGCAGACATCTAAATCATAACCATACAAATTTTCGGTATAATTCTTGATCTTCTAAGATACAACTTTAAGTACCTAGGTACTGATTACTTAATTAACTTTAAGAAATCATGTAAAAGAAATCGAGAAATTTGGTATAAGCTTATAATATAAGAAGATAAAAACATGCATTTGTCCAGGAATGGCCATTGATGAGTAAGTTGGATCCTGAAGTTTACGGACCAGCTGAATCTGCAATCACCAAGGAAATTGTTGAGGAAGAGATCAGAGGATTCATGACTCTGGAGGAGGTACGTATTGTCAAAATTCAACTCGATCATTATTGTATATGTGAGATGCTCATGTCTTTGGATATGATATATCAAGACAGACAGTGACGTTCAATTAAACATGAAATTTAACTATGTACTTTGTAGGCTTTGGCACAAAAGAAGTTGTTCATGCTGGATTACCATGATTTGTTGTTGCCTTATGTAAATAAAACAAACGAGCTAAAAGGGAGAACTCTTTACGGTTCAAGGACATTGATGTTCCTCACTCCTGCCGGCACATTGAGACCACTAGCCATAGAGTTGACTCGCCCACCAACTGATGGTAAACCACAATGGAAACATGTGTACACACCCAGTTGGGATGCTACCGGTGCTTGGCTCTGGAAGCTAGCCAAAGCTCATGTCCTTGCTCATGATTCTGGCTATCACCAGCTTGTTAGCCACTGGTTAGTTTCTTTTATGTCTTTTGAATTTAAGGTGCTATATGTCAATTTGAAATAATATGAGCCAGTTAATCTATTTGGGGTCTTATAATTTTGCAGGCTAAGAACTCATTGTGTTACAGAGCCTTACATAATTGCTACCAATCGACATCTTAGCCAAATGCATCCTATTCAACGACTGCTCATCCCTCATTTCCGGTACACAATGCAAATTAATGCTTTAGCTCGACTGGCTCTCATTAACGCCGGTGGTATTATAGAGTCAACATTCTCTCCTGGAAAGTATTGTATGCAACTCTGCTCTGATGCATATGATCAATTGTGGCGTTTTGATCACGAGGCACTTCCAGCTGATTTAATTAGCAGGTAATTAACTTTATGCATAAAGACAAGTACTATTAAAGGAGATACATTTAATTACATTGAAACTTATAGTAATATTTTGTTACATGGTATTTGTAGGGGAATGGCTGTTGAAGATCCAAGTGCACCACATGGCATAAAACTAGCAATCGAAGACTACCCATTTGCAAACGACGGTCTACTTGTTTTTGATGCCATCAAACAATGGGCAACTTCTTACGTCAACCACTACTACCCACAAGCGAATCTAGTGGAATCTGATGAAGAGCTTCAAGCATGGTGGGATGAAATTCGCACGGTTGGACATGGGGACAAGAAAGACGAACCGTGGTGGCCACAACTTAAAACACAAGATGATCTAATTGGAATTGTGTCCACCATCATGTGGGTGACATCTGGCCATCATTCAGCAGTTAACTTTGGTCAATACGATTTTGGTGGGTATTTTCCAAACAGGCCAACCATTTCCAGAACCAAAATGCCCGACGATGAACCAACAGAGGAAGAGTGGCAATCATTCATTAAACGACCCGAGAATGCATTGTTAGAATGTTTCCCTTCCCAAATCCAAGCTACCCAAGTTATGTCTGTTTTAGATGTGCTTTCAAGTCACTCACCTGATGAGGAGTACATTGGTAAAAATATCGAGGCCGCGTGGGAGGCA
Organism: Erigeron breviscapus; assembly: GCA_034093135.1. NCBI lineage: Eukaryota > Viridiplantae > Streptophyta > Magnoliopsida > Asterales > Asteraceae > Erigeron > Erigeron breviscapus. The sequence continues at coordinate 85,008,775 of CM067174.1, forward strand.
GAGCCTGCAATAAAAGCAGCATTTGAGAAGTTCCGAAGTAGATTGAATGAGCTAGAAGGCATTATAGACTCGAGGAACGCCGATCTGAATTTGAAGAACCGAAGTGGTGCAGGGTTGGTTCCATACCAGCTTCTCAAGCCTTATTCTGGAAAGGGAGTTACTGGAATGGGTGTTCCAAACAGTATATCCATCTAGTTAGTAATATTATTGTTTGGCTTAATTTGGTCCAACATTATTCGAATAATTGTCAAGATTTGTCTGGTATTCAATAAGGTAATCACTCCATGGTTGTGTTGTCTTTATTTTATCTTTTGGAATAAACACTTCATTTTCTTTTTAGTTTGAATAATAAGATCATCTTATGTTTTGTTTTATCAAGTATTCTGATCAGTATGAAATCCTATACGAGTAGTATACTTATTTACGTTTAAGTCCCTTTTGTATCTAAAACTATTTTTATAATTCTCATGATGAATTGAAACTCAATATTTTCCACACTTATTGATTTCATCTTGATGTAAATTGTTCTTCATTTGCTTTTTATGATCGAGCGATCAAATTCAAGCGTCGACAATTTTTCCTATTTCTATTCATGTAACAAAAGCCACAACGTAATGAAAATTTAAATCTTGGTCTTTCAAAACATGTTTACCGGCTGGATTCGTGACTAACCCATACTTGTTTAAGTTTTAGACATTTATTCAACAGGCCCAAAAACCTTCGGCCCATAAAATCTATTTGACACGTAAGCCCCAAGCCCAAGAATGAGAGGTCCGTCATAAGATAAGCTGCCACATATGATATTGACTTTCAGCAGATATGACCCATGACTCGGCAACTCTGGATTGGGGCGGTATTACCTTCTATATTTACCCAATCAGATTTAAAGCAACTGGTACGCTTAAGAATCTTTACACAATCATCCTTTCACTAACAAAAACAAATACTCCCTCCGTCCCATATTAAGTGTCCTAGTTTGACTTTTTGAGTCTTTTTCTTTCAACTTTGACCGTAAATATTTTTGTTTGTGTTATATGACACTTGATATAACATATATGAATTGATTGAGTTTTAAATGTACTTTTCATTGATATAACTTTCATCAACTAATATATAACACAAACAAAGATATTTACGGTCAAAATCGGAAGTAAAAGACTTGACCAGTCAAAATAGGACAATTAAAATGGGACGGAGGGAGTAACAATTTTTAAGTGTAACATCCCAAACGTTTTATGTTTGACTATTTGACTTTCCGTTAGTTAACGTTAGGTCTATTATGTTTATGTGCCTTATAAGGGATTATGTGATAAATGCTTATGTGTTTAATATGAAATGATTATGAGTATGAATGATGAAATGATTATGTATGTATGAGATGATGAAATGATTATGATGCTATGAAATGATGAAATGATTATGTATGTATGAGATGATGAAATGATTATGTATGTATGAAATGATGAAATGATTATGTATGCTATGAGATGATGAAATGATTATGTATGTATGAAATGATGAAATGATTATGTATGCTATGAGATGATGAAATGATTATGTATGTATGAAATGATGAAATGATTATGTATGCTATGAGATGATGAAATGATTATGTATGTATGAAATGATGAAATGATTATGTATGCTATGAGATGATGAAATGATTATGTATGTATGAAATGATGAAATGATTATGTATGCTATGAGATGATGAAATGATTATGTATGTATGAGATGATGAAATGATTATGTATGCTTGAAATGATGAAATGATTATGTATGTATGAGATGATGAAATGATTATGTATGCTTGAATGATGAAATGATTATGTATGTATGAGATGATGAAATGATTATGTATGCTTGAAATGATGAAATGATTATGTATGTATGAAATGATGAAATGATTATGTATGTATGAAATGATGAAATGATTATGTATGCTATGAAATGATGAAATGATTATGTATGTATGAAATGATGAAATGATTATGTATGCTATGAAATGATGAAATGATTATGTATGTATGAAATGATGAAATGATTATGTATGTATGAAATGATGAAATGATTATGTATGTATGAAATGATGAAATGATTATGTATGTATGAAATGATGAAATAATTATGTATGTATGAAATGATGAAATGATTATGTATGTATGAAATGATGAAATGATTATGTATGTATGAAATGATGAAATAATTATGTATGCTATGAAATGATGAAATGATTATGTATGTATGAAATGATGAAATGATTATGTATGTATGAGATGATGAAATGATTATGATGCTTGAAATGATGAAATGATTATGTATGTATGAAATGATGAAATGATTATGATGCTATGAGATGATGAAATGATTATGATGTATGAAATGATGAAATGATTATGTATGTATGAAATGATGAAATGATTATGTATGCTATGAGATGATGAAATGATTATGTATGTATGAAATGATGAAATGATTATGTATGCTATGAATGATGAAATGATTATGTATGTATGAAATGATGAAATGATTATGTATGCTATGAAATGATGAAATGATTATGTATGTATGAAATGATGAAATGATTATGTATGCTATGAGATGATGAAATGATTATGTATGTATGAAATGATGAAATGATTATGTATGTATGAATGATGAAATGATTATGTATGTATGAGATGATGAAATGATTATGTATGCTATGAAATGATGAAATGATTATGTATGTATGAAATGATGAAATGATTATGTATGCTATGAAATGATGAAATGATTATGTATGTATGAGATGATGAAATGATTATGTATGCTATGAATGATGAAATGATTATGTATGTATGAAATGATGAAATGATTATGTATGTATGAAATGATGAAATGATTATGTATGTATGAGATGATGAAATGATTATGTATGCTATGAAATGATGAAATGATTATGTATGTATGAGATGATGAAATGATTATGTATGCTATGAATGATGAAATGATTATGTATGTATGAAATGATGAAATGATTATGTATGTATGAAATGATGAAATGATTATGTATGTATGAGATGATGAAATGATTATGTATGCTATGAAATGATGAAATGATTATGTATGTATGAATGATGAAATGATTATGTATGCTATGAAATGATGAAATGATTATGTATGTATGAGATGATGAAATGATTATGTATGCTATGAATGATGAAATGATTATGTATGTATGAAATGATGAAATGATTATGTATGCTATGAAATGATGAAATGATTATGTATGTATGAGATGATGAAATGATTATGTATGCTATGAAATGATGAAATGATTATGTATGTATGAGATGATGAAATGATTATGTATGCTATGAAATGATGAAATGATTATGTATGTATGAGATGATGAAATGATTATGATGCTATGAAATGATGAAATGATTATATATGCATGAGATGATGAAATGATTATAAATGCATGAGATGATGAAATGATTATAAATGCATGAAATGATGAAATGATTATGTATGTATGAGATGATGAAATGATATGATATATGCTTGCATGTGTGGCTTGATCACCTAGTCACTAGTCCTTGATTAGGATTGCCATGTTCACGTGCACGTTAAGGGCCCTAAAGTAAACGATGATATGTGATTAGCTTAGGTGAAAGTGTAGCCTAAACTAATTAAACGATTAAAGTCTCGAGCATTATGTAAAGTCTTGTGTTAAGCTTAACCCGTGCTAGCTCTTCGAGCTGGTGCGTACGTGGTCACTTGAGTTGCTCCTTGTGGCATAGTTACGTTTGAGTATTCCGGGTGAAGTAACTAACCACCAATGCGTAAAGGCATAAACGGTTTATTCAGTTGGATTGACTTCGTCATTCCTTAACGACGCCGATGGACCACCTTATGGTTTACCCATCATGTCGGGTGTGAGGACTCCATGTATGGTCTATGACCGCCTACACACAACCCCACATCCCTATGCAAGTGGCATAAGTCACTTAGCCTACGTCTTGGCAAAGTAATAAAGAAAGAAAGATGAAGAAAGAAAGTATAGGCACACTTTAGGACATGTTGAACCTAATGTGTATCTTATGATGTTATGTATGTGTGTGATATTAACTTAAATTGCAGATTTTGTTAATATATGAAATTGGCAAACGTTTTCAAGTTATGTTATCTTACTTAGCTAATTTTATTAGCTAACACTTGTTCTTTGAAAATGTTGTGCCTTCAGGATGATCAAGTGAGCTAGGCGAGGATTAGCTTGGTGAGACTTGGGTAGACGAATAAAGAAGCTTAGCTAAGACATTAAACGCTTAGACTTCCTTTTAGCCTCATGTTTGGCTATTTCATTTATGATTTAAGACTTGTATTAATGTGGCATTTATGTTGGTGCCAAAGCTTGGATTTACTTTTATTGTTTTGATGATGCTAGTAGTAACACCAAATTTTAAAGGTACCATCCGTTACGGATGGGGCAGATTTTGAAAGTGATCCTTTCCGCTTATTTTAAACGCCGTTTGGCAAAGTTTTGAAAAATCCAAGTTTTTAAACGACGGGTGTTACACTTGTAAAAATACTTGTGTATGACATTTCTCTTCATATGGTGTCAATTCAAAACGGAATTTCCCTGCTAATCAAGTACGTACCCATCGGTCGGTCCCCCTTTTTTTTGTACCGACACCCAGTGGCGGAGTCAGGATTTTAATCATGCGGTAGCCGAACAGTTTTCATGATACTAATAAGTGTAAAATTAAACTACAAAATTCAATTACTCTAGTCTGGGGTTGCCGATTACCTTAAAATTGATTAAATACTTAGAAATAGTACTAGAAATATAGAGTTTTATAGAAATTGTGGGGTTGCCATGGCCACCCGTGGCCACCACATAGCTCCTCCACTGCCGACACCTAACCTTACGTTTTTTCACCATGTGCATGTCATCATCATGGCTTTAAATGTCTAAACATAACTAGTACAATTTTGAATTGTTATTAATTACAGTATTAATAATTGAATTGAAAGACATTCCCATACGGCATACTCACACAAATTAACAGTAATTTTTGGATGCCTGATCACAACCATATTTGTTTTTGAAACGGCGAATTTCAACTTTGGGGGTCTAGACTATGTTGTCTTAATCGGGCTCACGCTAGAGCACCCCATACACCAGACCTCAACCCAATGGGAGGAAAACCCCCTATTAATCCGCCCGAAGGCACGACAATTAATAGAGGTAAACTCTGCCCCCTCAGACCTGGACCTGAGTATACCCAGACCAAGCCCTATAAAGGAACCTCCAATATATATCACAACCATATTTAACTTTAGATTGTCCCTTATCCTACAATAAATTTCTGCAACTATATATAAGATACCAAAATACACATTAGTATTATGAGTCCATATGATTTTAACTTCCCCTTATAGCTCAATGGTTGAGCATCAGCTTTTCATGCTGGAGGTCTCGAGTTCGAGACATGGGAAGAACATTTCAAGGTATTTCACAAATAAAGTCATCCAGTGAAGCAGGTTTGAGTCCTGCAGAGGGGGCAGGGTTTTATCCCAATTAAATGTCGTGCCTTCGGGCGGTTTAGTTGAGAGTTTCTCCTCCTACTAGGTATTGAGGGTGAGGGGCTCTCTAGCGCGGACCCGGTTAAGACAACGTAAGCTAGATCCCCTGTTGCGAGCAAATGATCCACACCTTTCAAAAAAAAATGATTTTAACTAATTGCGCGTAATGTTAATGAACTAGTTCTTGACCCCTGCGCGTTGCGGCAGGTTTGGTACGTCTCTTAGTTAAATTTTGGGTAAATCGTAAGTTCACATATACAATTTGGTAACCATCATATATTTAGCATAGCCATACAGAAGGGTTAATATATACTTACATTGACAAACATTACACAATTGTATAGAGTTACAAAAAGGCTATTAGTGTTTAGCTAGCCTAATGAGTATCTGCTCAATTTTTGGTGACAGTAATCTTTTCTGCCTTTCCAGTTCTCTTGTCTGCAGCCTTCACATTCAAGATACTATTGGTATCTACCTCAAATGTCACTTCAATTTGTAAGGTTCTCCGATAAGCAAAAACACATCAGTCTACAAAATTATATGTATTCCATTAACAAACAGCAACCTATAATCTTTTGTAACACTCCTTTCACCTTCAAACAGTTGAATGAAGACAATGGTCCGCTTACTTTGAGTACGTATAGAACAAATCTTTCAAGATCAAGACAACGACGTAGAAAATCTGTTCCAAAAATAGCTAGGGTGTCAATGTGCTTAAAATAATTGTTTTAAAGATTAGTTATTTCTGCATAAGACTTACACTTCACGGAAATTTTGACCCATTCAACCCGCATCCTAAACAAAGGCAACCCAAATGAAAGAAAATACACAAACAACTAATAAATCTACAAATGATCATCATGTATTTAAACGCTCACAATTGCTAACAAACTAACAAATGATAGTCGTTCGTCATATCAACACTTGACCATATAATTTTATACTTTGTCGGTACAACAGTATAAATAGGACACAATTGTTAGCATTTAACATCCACCATTATCTGAAGCAAACAACTAACCCATAGCATGCTATTATCAGGATATAAAAAACCGAGTATTCCTTAAATATGAGGCTTTCAAGGTGACTCTACAACAGGTTTAAAGAGGCTTTTGAAATGAGTCTACCACTAAAAATAAACCTCTAAAGGCTTTCAACATGACCCTTCAACAACTTTACAACTCTGAAATAATCTCTCCAGTAAACAATAGTTCAAGAAGATTCAACAGCATACAAAGACTTTCGTGCCATCCATCCTCATTTGATGACCATTCTTATTTGAGTAATATATTACCATTATACTTATCTAACCTTAACAATGCTTCGACTGTTACTCACATATACAATATAAATGGATATACAATATAGGCATATAACTGATGACCACAATTTTCTTCTTAAATCTTGAATAATCCATAGTAATGATATAGTTGTATTAGTATTGAATTTACATGTCAATTAGATGAAGACTAAAAATGTTGAATAAATTAAACATTTGTAGCATATATACACCCAAAATTCTTTCTCTTCAAGAAAACCCCTTAAATTATATATTAATAAATTTGGTCACAACAACAAATAAAAGTCGAAGCTTTTTTTCAAAATTCTATAAAATTTAAAAAAAATTAACATAAAACATACCTAATTACATGGGCGAAACCAACTGCTGAATCACATCCACCAGCACCACCTAAATCCTTAAATCCGCTAGAGTTATGGTATTCGACGACGAAGCGTTTCCCTCCTCTCCAACCACCAATCACACGACTGGAGATAAACATGATGATGAGGATATAAATATTAGTATCAATAGAAGAAGGATTCATGTGAGAAGAAAAATAAGGAGTAGCTAGGGTTATGAATTGAAAGGCGGAGAAAATAAGTAAGTTGCAGAAGAGAAGGGGTTTTCATAATGTGCCAGGCACGTGTTTTAGTATTTATATTATTGAGTTATTTCTAAATAGAAGCCTTATGCTGGAAAGATTGTAAGTAGTGGAAAAAATTGTTACTGTAGCAGTACTGTACACGCTACAGTAAATGCTACAGTGCGCGCTACAGTAAAATGTGAGAGAAAGCTTGACCACGGGAAATGTATATATATAAATAATTAAAATTAAAACTACCGACTCTAATAATGTTTGGCATATATAGTGGACAATAATAATTTAGTGGACATATACGTGTTTTCACGATCCTTCGCATAATAAATTTGTTTCCTTTTTCTAGTTCTAGTAACTAGTGTAATATAAAAGCGTATATATAAAGTTATTTAGATGTTTAGAGTAACAGTTCCCCAAAGTTTGGAGGTAATATCTAGTCAATAATGTTTCTATTCGGGTAATTTGGTTGAATTTGATCATCACACACTCACACTTTTAATAATTCATTTTATATCGTTTTGGTTTTACACCTGTTCCAACACCATCTATCTATATCTATATCTACATATAAAAAGAATAGCCTCCTTTATTTATGGACATGTTAAAATTACTCTATACAATATGACAATAATACCCCCACTCTTCTTCTAATCATCTCTTCTTTATTCACTAATTTAATTATCTCCACTACTATATCTGAAATACCCTTATGAAATAAATTACACCGTCAGTCCTTCAACTCTTAAAATAACTTCACTAACCACTATATTAATTACATTTACATCAATAGCCTACACTACTCGTTGTCCCCACCATCAGTCGCCGCCGCCATCCGTCACCACCGCATTGCTGCTGCCACCGTCGCATTGCGCTGACACCATGCTAGGTGTAATTAAGATACATAATGTAGTCACTCGTTCGATCACTCATTACTTATTATTATCCATACCACGGTTTATAGGTCCGTGTATACACACAAATAAGTTAATTTGTTTATACTTTTAAAAAAAATTCGGTATCTTATTTTACTTCCTAAATAGTTTGACTGCGCGCTAAATTTCATTTTTTTTGTTTATTTTATCAATTATCAATAATTTTTGTGTGAACTTGTTTTTTGTTTTGTATTTTTCATATCTTATATTATCTTAATTAGTATGAAACGTATGTGAATACGGTATAAGGTCAATATATATTCATGATAAGACCAAAACATTTTTAATTCTTTTCAAATACTATTAGGTTTTAATTTCTAGAACGGTATATAAGTTCAAAGTGGTACCCCATTTACTATCTTTTGGTCTCTTCTCTAAACTAAAAACAAATGCCATATAGTACCATAACTTTCACATGCATGCAACAATTATTGGCACGAGACTTTTATTATCATAAATGAAAGGTATGCAAATTTGCTACGTTTTAAACGGGAAAAAAACTCTTGGCTCAAAACGTCCTATAAAAGAAACAAGATGTTGTTGTTGAAAACACACAAATATCATTCAGCTAGCCTTAATTAGTCAATATTCTACCACCACTCTGTGTACACCGTTTACCTTCCGTCGAACCACCTTGACTCCATTCCCATTTCCTGCCAACCGTACGTAGGTTATCTACTCAGAAAAGCCGGCCACAACAATGAAAGGCGTCATCATAGTTCAACCAACTGTTAGTGGTGCACTTACCAGTGTTACCGTGGATCTTGTTGGAACTGTGGTTGATACCGTTTCTGGTTTTTTTGGAAAATCCTTCTTGTTGGAGCTTGTAGCTGTCGATGTTGATTGTGAGTATCAATAACACGGTTTTTCAGTTTCTTGATCAAATACTAGCTAGTTACATATACCTAGAAACGATACAAATATGTTATTGGTCAATGCGACAAGTGAAATTGTACATGTATAAAATCTTTAGAGTCATAATTAAGTACGGAAAATTCAAGTAATCATAACAATTTTCGTACTTAATTACTCATCCGTCCCATTTTAATTGTCCTATTTTGACTGGTCAAGTCTTTTACTTCCGATTTTGACCGTAAATATCTTTGTTTGTGTTATATATTAGTTGATGAAAGTTATATCAATGAAAAGTACATTTAAAACTCAATCAATTCATATATGTTATATCAAGTGTCATATAACACAAACAAAAATATTTCTATTACTATTTCTATGTATCTATTGAGTTTAAAGGTAATTGGTAACCCCACAAACTATACACTTATAATTCATGTCTTCAATTAAGCTGGTTGGTATTATGAAAACTGTTTGGCAACCCCAAACTGGAAATCCTGGCTCCGCCACTGGCAACACATGATCAAAGATATATATATATATATATATATATAATATATATATATATATATATATATATATATATGTCGATTAAACCAACTTAATTTACAATATATGTTGTTTAATTTGTACTCCGTATATCATTTTTAATTTTTCCAACTTTTTAATAATTAAAGCGTCAGGCAAAGAAAAGGAGACGGTGAAGGCGTATGCAAGTTATGAAGGGTTAGTTGATCATGAGGATGGAAGTAAGGTGAACAAATACTCATGTGAATTTGAGGTTCCTGATGAATTTGGAAAAATAGGTGCGATTTTGGTAGAGAATGAGCTTCACAAAGAGGTGTACATCAAGAATATCATTCTCGATGAGGGCGATGTCTCTTTTACTTGTGAATCTTGGGTCCATTCTAAGTTTGACAACCCTGATAAAAGAATCTTTTTTCTCAATAAGGTTCGTTAATTACTTCATGTGCATGTACATGTCTGATTTCATATATCTATTAGTTTTCAATAAAATACGAGTCATCGATCGAGTACCAGTGGAGAATTTTAGCAAGTGTTGATTTTTAAAAGTTATATATTAATATAATTTAATTATTTATTATAAAATCATTATTCTAAGGATGTATAGATATTAAAAGTAAAATTAAATGCAATTTTTTAAAAAGAAACTAGTATTTAACAAAAAATGAAATAAATGGTAAGTTCTAACTACTTTTACGATAAGAATATTTCATGTTTAATGAATTCGTATAAGCAATTACTACCCTTTTTTGTACACTTATAGTAATTATCGTAATATATATGTATATATATATATTATATATATATCTTTTTTTGTTATATGGGCCCCTTTGAAATTTGATTTTGCACATGGATCCGAAATTTACTTGTCGGCCCTGTCGAGTACTAATTAGTCTTTGTTGGTTGTTTGGATGAAATAGTCTTATCTGTCATCAGAAACACCAGAGGGGCTGAAATCGCTTAGACAAAAAGATCTCGAGTCTCTTAGAGGAAATGGTGAAGGAGAGCGCAAATCATTTGAGAGGATTTACGATTACGACACATATAATGATATTGGTGATCCAGACACTAACTCGGATCTGGCTCGGCCAGTGCTCGGCGGAAAGAAACATCCTTACCCTAGGCGTTGCCGAACTGGTCGCAAAATGTCCTCTACTGGTACCATCACCTCTTTTTTGCATATCATTCATTTCATTACCAAGTTCATTATTAGTTCACTTTCTTTTTTTTCCAAAGCTATTTATTTTCGGTTTCTACATGGTTCTGCCATGTATTAACTTTTTTTTATTTACTCACATACTTGATGAACTTTAAAAAATTCACAAGGCAAATATCATATATCTCCTTCTTAAACCTCCTAAATATCATATCTATACTTCTATATCTATACTCATATATATTAGAGCAACTCCTTCCCTCAAATTCTCAAATTACAACTCCAAATTACCTAAATTACCCCTATATTTTATAGATGATTATCCCGTTACCCCCAAAACTCTCCAATTACCACACCAACCACCGCCATCTATGACCACCACCAACCACCGCCATCTATGACCACCACCAGCCACCGCCATCTATGACCACCACCAGCCACCGCCTCTATACCACCACCAGCCACCGCCTCTATACCACCACCAACCACCGCCTCTATGACCACCACCAGCCACCGCCATCTATACCACCACCAGCCACCGCCTCTATACCACCACCAACCACCGCCTCTATGACCACCACCAGCCACCGCCTCTATACCACCACCAGCCACCGCCTCTATACCACCACCAGCCACCGCCTCTATAACCACCACCAGCCACCGCCTTCTATAACCACCACCAGCCACCGCCTTCTATAACCAATTAAAAAAAAAAAAAAAAAAAAAAAAAAAAAAAAAAAAAAAAAAAAAAAAAAAAAAAAAAAAAAAAAAAAAAAAAAAAAAAAAAAAAAAAAAAAAAAAAAAAAAAAAAAAAAAAAAAAAAAAAAAAAAAAAAAAAAAAAAAAAAAAAAAAAAAAAAAAAAAAAAAAAAAAAAAAAAAAAAAAAAAAAAAAAAAAAAAAAAAAAAAAAAAAAAAAAAAAAAAAAAAAAAAAAAAAAAAAAAAAAAAAAAAAAAAAAAAAAAAAAAAAAAAAAAAAAAAAAAAAAAAAAAAAAAAAAAAAAAAAAAAAAAAAAAAAAAAAAAAAAAAAAAAAAAAAAAAAAAAAAAAAAAAAAAAAAAAAAAAAAAAAAAAAAAAAAAAAAAAAAAAAAAAAAAAAAAAAAAAAAAAAAAAAAAAAAAAAAAAAAAAAAAAAAAAAAAAAAAAAAAAAAAAAAAAAAAAAAAAAAAAAAAAAAAAAAAAAAAAAAAAAAAAAAAAAAAAAAAAAAAAAAAAAAAAAAAAAAAAAAAAAAAAAAAAAAAAAAAAAAAAAAAAAAAAAAAAAAAAAAAAAAAAAAAAAAAAAAAAAAAAAAAAAAAAAAAAAAAAAAAAAAAAAAAAAAAAAAAAAAAAAAAAAAAAAAAAAAAAAAAAAAAAAAAAAAAAAAAAAAAAAAAAAAAAAAAAAAAAAAAAAAAAAAAAAAAAAAAAAAAAAAAAAAAAAAAAAAAAAAAAAAAAAAAAAAAAAAAAAAAAAAAAAAAAAAAAAAAAAAAAAAAAAAAAAAAAAAAAAAAAAAAAAAAAAAAAAAAAAAAAAAAAAAAAAAAAAAAAAAAAAAAAAAAAAAAAAAAAAAAAAAAAAAAAAAAAAAAAAAAAAAAAAAAAAAAAAAAAAAAAAAAAAAAAAAAAAAAAAAAAAAAAAAAAAAAAAAAAAAAAAAAAAAAAAAAAAAAAAAAAAAACTTTAAAAAATTCACAAGGCAAATATCATATATCTCCTTCTTAAACTCTAAATATCTATATCTATACTTCTATATCTATACTCATATATATTAGAGCAACTCCTTCCCTCAAATTCTCAAATTACAACTCCAAATTACCTAAATTACCCCTATATTTTATAGATGATTATCCCGTTACCCCCAAAACTCTCCAATTACCACCACCTACCACCGCCATCTATGACCACCACCAAGCCACCACCGTCTACAACCACCACCAGCCACCGCCTTCTATAACCACCACCAACCACCACCGTCTATAACCACCACCAACCACCGCCTCTATGACCACCACCAACCACCGCCATCTATACACCACCACCAGCCACCGCTAAACCACCACCGTCTATAACCTCCACCAGCCACCGCCTTCTATAACCACCACTAGCCACCACCGTCTATAACCACCACCAACCACCACCGTCTACAACCACCACCAGCCACCGCCGTCTATAACAACTACTAGCCACCACGTCGTCTACAATCACCTCTGGCCACCGCCGTCTACAATTACCACCAACCAACCACCGCCACCTACAATCACCGGTCACCGCCATCTACAATCACATCCTGCCACCAATCGCCACATATGGTCACCATCTCCGGCGACTGGATTGTGTAGGGCACCACCACCACAACATTCACCAACCACCACCGGAATCCCGCCATCACAATACATCCGAAAAATCTCACCACCACCATACAACCACCATACTTACCCCATCTTTCTTTTCATATACCACCATACCATCCACCTCCCTACAACCACCACCAACCACCACCGTCTACAACCACCACCAGCCACCGCCGTCTACAAACCACCACCAACCACCGCCTTCTATGACCACCACCAACCACCGCCATCTATACCACCACCAACCACCGCCGTCTATAACCACCACCAACCACCGCCTCTATACCACCACCAAGCCACCGCCGTCTACAACCACCACCAGCCACCGCCGTCTATAACCACCACCACCACCGCCTCTATACCACCACCAACCACCACCGTCTATAACCACCACCAGCCACCACCGTCTACAACCACCACCAGCCACCGCCTTCTATAACCACCACCAACCACCGCCATCTATACACCACCAACCACCACCGTCTACAACCACCACCAGCCACCGCCGTCTAATACCACCACCTACAACCACCATACTTACCCCATCTTTCTTTTCATATACCACCATACCATCCACCTCCTCCGCTGGTCACCTACCTCTGACGTTCAACCTCTTCGCCGGAAAATCCTCCAACGACAGCCACCTTCCTCTGCCAATCAGCCCTTTGATTTCTTTGTTTGTCTTTATCTTTATTTTGTGTGATGAATAAGAATCAAATAGAGGATGTCAAAGAGACGGAGAGAGGAAATGAATATTGATATAGATATGTGGATATCAATATATATGACGGCAGTAAATATGTACTCATGTTACCCTAAACTCAATTTACATTGATCACTTTTCACTTCGTTTTTTTTTTTTCACATCACGAGTCCCTCTTTTTAATTTTTTTTTAATTTAAAAATAATCCTCATGAACCCATAAAATTTAATAAATTAATTCATAATAAAAACTTTTATAAAACTTATAATTTTATATAACAAGTTTAAGTTTATGTTTATTTTTTGTTTATGTTTAAAATTTCTTTTATATACACATATTTTTAAAATTAATAAATTTTTATATAAAATATCCAACCCGATTTTTTCCGGATACGAGTTTTAAAAAATCATGACTCCCTTCCTCGCCGATTCGATCCTATTCGTATACCCAAAAGTGTCTTATAAGTACAACTTTTAAAAGTTTATTCCATATATATGTCAATAGAAAAATACATAGCACGACTAAATGCAAACCGAAAAATATGTTTGAATTCAAGGCCTTTTGACCCTTGATTAATCAACTAGTTTTTTCGCTTTTTATGACATCCACATCCGGAATATGTCTACAACAATACACAAAGTTTGGGAATCCTGGACTATATATGTTCACGAGCACCTGCAAAGTCTGAGTACTCAAATCCAGACTATAGCAAGCATCCAATAGCTTTTCCGAAAATAGGTGTGAAAAACCGGGTGTATGCATAATCTGGGTTTTGGGAAATCAAGTATATGGTTGCAAACATAGTCCGGGTTTGAGAAATCTAGGCCTACTGGTTCTATCAAAAAGTTCTAATGATTTCTGCCCCAAATTTGTTAAAAAAAAACCCTCCACTTCTCTATAAAAATAGATATAATGATTGCTAACTTTTATTCATTCTAATGATAATATAAACATTTATATATGTTATATTTACGACGATTAAATGAGGTTTGGTGATATTTTATAGAACCTTGGACGGAGTCGAGAACTACTCTCCCTTTCTATGTGCCAAGAGATGAAGATTTCTCTGAGATAAAGCAGGTATCATTCGGAGCGAGGACATTGTACTCCGTATTGCATGGAGTTTTACCAATGCTAGACTCGGCATTGAAGGATAAGGACAAAGGGTTCTCAGTATTCAGAGATATTGAGTCACTTTATGTAAAAGGTGTTGATATTGATCAGCCTTCTAGCAATGGGTTTCTAAGCGTATTACCAAGATTGATCAAAACTGTTACAAGTACTACGAAAACTGTATTGCAATTCGAGACTCCTCGAATCAAAGACAGTAAGCAAAACAACCCACTTGTGCAACTACGCTTGATATTATTTTTCTTAAAAAAGCTTAATGTGGTATTTGATGTTTGTAAATACAGGGGACTCTTTTTCTTGGTTTCGTGATGAAGAATTTTGTCGACAAACACTTGCTGGTGTAAATCCATATAGCATTCAGTTGGTCACGGTGTGTAGTTAATAAAGAAACTTCAGTTCTTGCATTAAAACTTAAAATCTTAAATTATGAAGCCAGTAGTACTAATTATCTTTCTAACAAGTTGAAAACAGTTAAGCTTAATACTTAGTTAAGTATAGTACAATGTTCTTTTACAAATGAATTATTGCATCATTTAGCTAATCTTATACTGTGTGTATGTATTTAGCAATGGCCGTTGATAAGCAAACTAGACCCTGAAGTTTACGGACCAGCTGAATCAGCAATTACCAAAGAAATTGTAGAGCAAGAGATAAGAGGTTTCATGACTCTTGAGGAGGTAATCAAAAGTTATCTTCTTTTTTTGTTTCTTATTGTAAAAATAAAAAATAAAAAATTCTCATAACCATGTTTGCGGTTGCAGGCGTTGGAACAAAAGAAACTATTCATGTTGGATTACCATGATCTATTATTACCATATGTAAATAAAGTAAGAGAGATTGAAGGGACACCCCTTTATGGTTCAAGGACATTGATGTTCCTCACACCTACAGGAACATTGAGACCATTAGCCATTGAGTTGACTCGTCCACCAAACGATGTGAACCCACAATGGAAGCACGTGTACGTCCCATGTTGGGATGCAACAGGCGCCTGGCTCTGGAAGCTAGCCAAGGCTCATGTCCTTGCTCATGACTCTGGCTATCACCAGCTTGTCAGCCACTGGTTGGTTACTTGTTTTTCCTGCTTCATATTGATCCTCTGGTTTACACCATTGAAACCTCAAGTATAGTGGAGTATTACTACATATTTAACTATATGGTTCTCAATTTTGCAGGCTAAGAACTCACTGTGTCACTGAGCCTTACATTATTGCTACCAACCGCCATCTTAGCAAAATGCACCCTATACAGAGACTATTGTGTCCTCATCTCCGATATACAATGGAGATAAACGGTCTAGCCCGGCTGGCCCTCATTAACGCGGGTGGTATTATTGAGACGGCTTTCTCTCCTGGAAAGTATTCAATGCAACTTTCCTCGGATGCATATGATCAACAATGGCGCTTTGATCATGAGGCCCTGCCATCTGACCTGATTAGCAGGTATGTTTTCTATCATATGTAGAACCAACTTTAATAAAACTAGACTGCCCACCACATTCTTAGATATACTACTAATATACATAATCAATAGGGGAATGGCTGTTGAAGATGAAAGTGCACCACATGGTGTAAAGCTAACTATTGAGGACTACCCATTTGCCAATGATGGTTTACTTCTTTGGGATGCCATCAAACAATGGTCTACCTCATATGTCAACCACTACTACCCACAACCAAACCTTGTAGAATCCGATGAAGAACTTCAAGCATGGTGGACGGAAATTCGAACTGTTGGGCATGGAGACAAGAAGGATGAACCATGGTGGCCACAACTCAAAACTCAGCGAGATTTGATTGGAGTCGTCTCAACTATCATGTGGGTTTGTTCTGGCCATCATTCAGCAGTCAACTTCGGCCAATATGATTTTGCTGGATATTTTCCCAACATGCCAACCATTGCAAGAACTAAAATGCCTGACGAAGATCCAACTGAGGAAGAATGGCAAGAATTCATAAAGAAACCTGAGGATTTATTATTGAATTGCTTCCCTACTCAGATTCAAGCTACTAAAGTGATGTCGATTTTGGATGTTTTATCAAGTCATTCACTTGATGAAGAGTACATTGGTGCCAACATGGAGGCGGCATGGGAGGCAGAACCAGCTATAAAAGTTGCATTTGAAGAGTTTAGCGGAAAACTGAAAGAGCTTGAAGGTATCATAGATTCAAGGAACCAAGATCCAAATTTGAGGAATAGAACTGGTGCAGGGCTGGTGTACTATCAACTTCTCAAACCATTTTCTGGACCAGGGGTGACCGGTAAAGGTGTTCCATATAGCATCTCCATCTAATTAGTTTCGAGTTTAATATAAAACAATCTCTAATGAAGTAATATATGAAGAATGTAACCAACTTTTATTTATCTGATGTTTGTTTGAGTACTCTACTAATAATTGTGGACATTGATGTTTGTTATTAAGATTAAAACTTTATAATCTGTGGTTATGTAGCTAAAAAAACAGAGGATTCATTCATTATTCTTGATAATTTTTAATGGTAAAATGCAACATGATTTCCATCTCTTATTTTAAGAGAAGTTACAAAGAAAATAATAGCTCTCCATATGGTTAGATAATAGTCTATCTTTTCACTTTCTAGCCTCGAATCCGTAAGAAATTAGTGAACCAAGTGGATGAAAACTTTGGATATCGTCTCAACTCGTTGCCATAATCTACAAAATGTAGCCCAAATCGAACCGCATAGCCATGATCCCAGTTGAAGTTATCCAATAATGACCACGCAAAGTAACCTTTCACATTAACCCCTGCACTACATTTATCAAAAACTTTCGTGTCATTTCATATTTAAACAAGTGCAACACATCATAAAGATTATTTCACCATTTATTTTTTAAAATTGAGGTTATAAAAGAGTATATATACTTGATAGCCTGAAGAAGTTTTTGGAGATGACCAACATAGTACTGAACCCTAAAATCATCTTGGAGGACCTGTCGAAGAGATAACGAGGAATTGTTTGGTTCATCAACACCTGCAAAGATATCAAAAAAACGGGCAAATTAATTTGAAAATATTTTTGTAGTCAGCTAAGGTTTTCGATTTATAGTTACTAGTTTGAAGCATACCATTTTCAGTAATGTAAATTGTGGGATTGTTGTAATTGTTCTTTATGTAGACTAGGAGATCATGCAACCCTTGTGGGTATGCCCGAAGCCAATCTGATCCGCCCTGTATGCGAAGTCGGGTTTTCTACTCATTGTCATTAATTTTTTGTTTAGAAATAATTAAACATCGTAAATGTAATTTTCTTTACCTTTGAACCAATTGGAACTCCATTTCTCTCATCTATTAAACCAAAAAAGTTTCATAAAATGGTAAGACATATGAGGAATTGAGGTTATTGATATAGATTATATATAAGCATCCTGTAATTGATACTTACTGGATAACTGAGCTTGAGCATCAGAAGATCGAGTCATGTTATCTGTGACGGCCTCAGAAACATGTTGCACGTAATTTGCAGTGTAGTAGTTCAACCCTAGAAAATCCAAAGAGTTCCTCAAAGTGTATGATTCTTCAGTCGTGAATCGAGGTAATCTTTCTGCGACATTGCTTCGCATATCCTCTGGGTAATCTCCGAATATCAATGGGCTCATAAACCTAAAATGAATATGCAAATCAAGACCCTTTAATTTACAACATTGCTAATTATCTAAAAGCATTATAAAATGCAACCAAAAGAATGGGCACATACATACCATCCAAAATCAAAATCAAGAGCACGAACTGCAGCATCCCGATGTAACTTCTCGTCGGAAAATGGTACCATCCATCGTGTCACAAGTGAGATTCCAACCTTGCCCTTTTGGGGTCCCTGTAGATGTTTTTTGATATATATATGTCAATTAGATTAGGCACATACATATTTAGTACCTGACAGTACATGGTAACAGTATTTATTATGTCACAGAAAGTTAAAAAATAAAAGTTGGAACCTTATAAATATCATGATACAACTTAACAGCAGCAGCATGTGCAAGAAGCATATTATGGGTGACGATATAAGGCTCGATTCCTGAATCACCGGTGCTGCAGTTACCCACAAAGTATGAACATCGGCCCGGGGCATAATTTCCTTTTTCGTAACCTCCAACACTGTAGCTCCATGGTTCGTTCAGGGTAATCCAGTACTTGACGCGATCACCAAACCTTCTAAAACACAGCTCAGCAAAATCACGAAAATCATCGCTGCATGTACATTCAAATTTCAATTTTCAGACTCGAATCTTATATTTCTAATGTATGGCATTGCATTTTAGGCCTATTATTGATATTGTTGTTCACAACTCACAAGTCGTAGGTAAGAACATATATGTGCACAGAATTTTGTTGTTCAACACGTAGGATTCTATTGTTTTTATTAAAAAAAACCGGCGCAGGATAAATCCCGGCCCTTGACAAAGGCTTTTAAATTTAATGGCCTGAAAAAGCTACACCGGGCCGGGTCAGACTGTTTTGTGCTTTTATTACCTTTTCGTCATTTGAATAAATACTTATATTTCTTAAAATCAGGCCAACTTAACGGCCATAGCTTTTGGGCTTAGATCATTTTACTTTGGGCTTAACTTGAATCAGGCTCGGGTCTTATCGGGCTTTGATGTGTAATTCCAACTTCCAAGTATGTTTAAGGCTTTCTAGCCTTTTCAGGCTTCTTAGAGCTGGGCCTGAATGAGGCCTTCCTTTGAATGGTTTAGCATTTGGGTTTTTTTTTACAGTAAATTTCTTACAATACCTACATCAGCCTAAGAGACCAGAGCCTTTACCAATAGAGGTTTATTACTTACACAATGCGTGAACTCAAGAAACCTCCATACTCGTCTTCTAGAGCTTGAGGAAGATCCCAATGAAATAGAGTCACAAAGGGTTCAATATCTATCAACAACCCATAAGGTTTAACTAATTACTCGTATAATACATAGAATAAAATAAAATGTAGCTGAAAAAAATAACAGACTGGTTAACCATTGGATATAAGCTCGTTTATGAGTTTATTGTAGTATGCAATCCCATGCTCATTAAGTCCACTGCTTAGCCTTCCAACTGCAACCATATTATTTCAATTACATTTCAGAATGAATTATGTTAATTATCAACAACATATTAAAACTATAAAGAGAAAGAAAATGAAACACTACGTGGTATAACTCGAGACCATGAGATTGAGAAACGGTATGCATCCATTCCCATTTGCCTTAACATCTTCACATCCTCCTTTAAATTGATCAACCATAATTAGCAACTACAAATATAAAAACACATTTTCATTCAGGATATGTATTTACGACATTAACCTTGTATCGATGATAACTATCTGTCGCCGTAGCTGCATTACTATGATCGGCTATCTTGTCTGAAATCACAAAAAATTCAAAGTATCCACATTATATTGCACAACTAAATACTCCAATATATAAATGCTATAGAAAGAAAAAGAAAAAAAAATAAAAATTCAATCATATATAAAAACGTACCGGGATGTTTTTTGGTGAAAGTATCCCATATACTTGGAGCTCTACCATCGTCATTTGCCCCACCCTCGTTCTGTATAACATAACATGGACAATTAGTTGTGCTATAAAATACTTGTATTATCCTTAAATATGGTAATTAAGCTTAATTACAGCCCTAACGGTTAGTAATGAAAAATGAATAGATATAATAACCTGAAAGGAAGAAGAAGCAGAGCCAAAAGTAAAATCATCAGGGAAACTAGACCGGTTTATGGTGGCTAAATAATAGTTGGGAGGTAAACCAGCATTAGTAACTGCTTCCAAACCTTTGATCATTATAATAATTGCATAAATCAGTGTTGTTGTGAACCTTAATATCACAACACTACTAGCTTCTAAATGCATTCTTAATTAAATTTTTTAGGATGTCAAATCTCCTTAAATTAGCAATTATATAACGTTCTTATAGTCCGCGAAAAGCAAAGTTCCACTCGTATTTATAGAACGTAGTCATGTTTTCTAGAAGATAAATAAATGTCCAAAAAACAAAACTAGGATAAATTAAAATGGACAAAAGAAACAAATATTAATTTATTGACAAATTTCAAAAAAATAAGGATTTAAATTAATGTGTAACTATTTATCATAAAAAAACAATCTGGGTAAATTTTTATCCACATGTTTTTTGTTTTCTTTTTTTGAACGACTAAAATATATTATATAAAAAATCTACTAACAAGATACTAGAGGTCAAATACAAGAGTACAAGGCGGAGTTATGTGGTGATCAATGGTGGTCATGCATGCAACCCCACAATATCTATAAAACTCCAAATTTCTAGTATTATTTTATATATTTATTTAGTTTAAAGGTTGACAACCCAAACTGATCGAGGTAATTTATACACCGCCACTGATGTAGATAAAGAGTTTTTTTTATAGGTACAGATCGAATATCTCAACGGAAATAGGTCTAGACTGTTTAGATAAACATTTATCACAATAAAGTTTCACCTCACCATGATACATGTTTTATTTTTTTATAATAAAAATTGTTCATTGTCATATTGAAAAAAAAAACTGTTGCTCTAATAACTTGTTTATATGAATACTAAAAATAGCTTGTTTTCCTTTTATTTTGTAAAAATCTACCGAGCTTTACAAAGTTAATTTTTTTAATAATTAATTATATATATTTACAAAAACTGTGACAAGTAACATCAAGCCTATTTTCTTTTAAATATACCAGTACTAAGGTTTTACTAAGATTGTGTTTATAATTTTGTATTTTCGAGTTTAACTTCTAAACATACTGTATATTCTGAAGTCTTCAGGTTCCAAGTTGTTTTTTCAAAATAAATGTGATGGAGAAAGACGCTCGGAAACGTGGATTACTTTTATGTGATCAATGAAACGCATGTTCTATCTAATTAACTTATTTAAATTTTAAATGCATGCTCAACCTACTTCAGCTCTCTTTTGCATGTGTGTAGTCACAAATATATACTTAAAATGTTTTATAGGACTCTACATCTTTTTGCAGAGGTAACAGACTCTAGTGATAAGCCGAATTCAAATTCGAACCTCACTATATAACTAACTATTGGTGGTGACGTTAGTGTCGAGTATTTTAGAAGATAAAGGTTTAGGTCTACATTAATAAGATAAGAGTTTAGGGTATCAATTTTGATAATTTCTTATCAATCTTTCCTAATAAGGTAACTATTAAAGACAATTGGGTAATTTCCGATGTCCCACTTTTCTTAACTATTTCCAAAAAAGGAAAAAAACTTTGGAATTTTTATAAGGTAGTATACATACTCGCGCAATGCGGTGGTAGTGACGACGACAACGGTCTGGTGGTGGCGGAGACCGATGACGATAGCAGCAACTATTGATGGTGGTGACGGCGTCGAGTGGTGTACGTAGGTTGATGTGAATGTAATTGATGTAAATGTGGTAGTGTGATATTTTAAAAGATAAAGGTTCAAAGTATAAATTTGTAAGATAAGAGTTTATGGTGTAAATTATTTCATTAAAAACAAATTGGTTAAAATTTTATAAAAATAAAGGGTTCATTAAGAGCAATTTGGTCATTTCTGATGTTTTATTTTCTTAACTACTTTTAAAAGAGAAAGAAGTTAGAATTTTTATTAGGTAGAATAGATTAAGAAAAGAGTTAGAAAATGGTCGTGAATTATTACACATAGCCTACTTTCGTATTGAGGGCACAAAAGTAATATTCAATTTACATATTGTTTCTTAAAGTAATTATTCCAGTTCATAATTTACCTCGTTTGGGCGATAATCTATCAAATAATGGCTTAATAAAGTGATAACGTTAATTTTGCAACAAACAAAAAGTAAACCGAATAATTGCATTACTAAATAGTAAATATTAATCAATTTGAAATATATAAAAATGTAAAAAGAAATATAAAAATATTATAGTGTGGTAGTTTACTAAATGGAACTATTGAAGTCCAAATGGACGTGGGCTTTAGAAGATAAAGTGATCCCCAGTTACCATATACACATATCGATTCACCCTTTGTAGTTTGTAATGCATTATTCATTAATGCTACATATGTTAAGCGACAAATATATCAAAATATATCAATTTTGCTAAATACTCCAAAAAAAAATTTATTTCGAAATCCTTAATTAAATATTTTGAAAGTAGTCGTGAAAATAATCGGAAATATTAATGTGGATACCTTGGTTACTTTAATACATACATAAAAATATTGTGAAGGATTTATTTTTCAAAAACAGTTATTTTTAACGGATGGAGATTCTCTAAAGTTATTCCAACTTTACTAGTAAAGTTGGGATGATCTTGACCTTTGAATTAAAATTAAAGGTTAAGATTCAAAAATCATCTTTAAATCTTGACTTTTGATTTTAATTTAAAGGACATGATCACCCTAACTTTACTAGTAAAGTTACCCTAACTTTAGAGGATCTCTATCCATTTTTAACATACATTCTACTTTCTAACAATGTGCTCTATGTCAAACACCGTTATTATGGGCTGGGCCATAAAAGGTACTATAGATTGGTCCACACATACGAGCTAATTTACTAATAAGGGCCTTATGCCACTACTGTGGACCACGAAATTTCAACAACACAAACACCAACCATTTCACCACCTAATGAATTAACATCCCTCACAATTAACAAATAATTGAAACTATTCAGGCTTGCCTTAATTTCTTATACAATAATAGTAATAATAATAATAATAATAGTCATAACCCATCTTGACTTTTTGAAAATAGAAAAAATTACTAATTGATTTGCTTTGTATAATATGCTAAAGGAAATCATGCCTTAATCATGTCTTCAGATCTAAGGATATTATTCTTTATTTTCTGGGCTATTATAAAATACTTTTGCTAGAAACATGTCACGGGTTCAAATCCATTTCCAACCCTATATGAGATTATACTCAAAATCATGTACTCATTGCCTTGTAGAAATGTGAGTTGAATCTAATAAACCACAGGGATAAGATATTTTGCCGATTTAAACCTTTAGCTAAAGATTTTGTCATATACAATATGGTATATTAACATTACCTTCCATAATCCATATCATGAATATATGGCACTATATGTTTATGTAAAAATCTGAGTGTTATATTTTGTTAATTATTTTTTAAAAAAAATATTCTTTTAACCATAAGACTTGTTATGAAGATCATACATATAGATAACGATATGCCATTTGAAAGGAATATCGAAATGAACACCCAAAAGCATACAAGAACAAACACATTTGCTACTGATACGATGCAACAAGCACGGTTACCCTCTAGCTAGTTTAATCAAACCGAAAACAAAATGGACTAGACAGAAATTTTGGCCTCAAATGATATATGTGGGTACACATTTGTCACATTCCTTATTACTTGCATTCGACACCAACTTCAGCTGCACGATGAGGTTTGTTTTTCCTTCTGCTCCCAATATGACGAAAACCATTTGATCGGGTTCCATTTGGGCTTTCTTTTTTTACTAGATCATCCTTTTCTTTCGCCTCTTTGTTTCTCTTCCTCTTCTTCTCATTCAAATCAGAAATTGAGTTCTCGTCACCATCATCAGCAGCAGCAACAGCAACAGCAACATCTTGTTCTTCAATCTTTTCGACATCTTCATCGTCCATTAATGGTTTTTGATGTCTACTCTTTCGTTTCTGAGCCAGAGTTTTTTCGTCTTCACCACCAGTTGCAGGATCATCATTTTTGTTTGTTGAAGTAAACTTTTTCCCTTTTGCTTTAGCTTTACCCATGCTTCCACCAATCAAGAAACTTATAAAACCAGTAACAAAATCTGCCAAATTAATTATAAAAAAAAAAGATATTTTATTCCCTAGTATTAATAAAATACACTCTAAAGGCAACAATATGTCTATATTCAAGAAATAAAATCATGGATTTTGGGTACTTTTTAAATTACAAAACAACCAATAACCGTGGACCCGTGGTAAGCCTATAGCACTACGTACATCTGAGTCAAAAACACACGCGTCCTAAACAAAGAAAACCAACTCCATTTAACCAAAAAATATGATTAAAAGAATAAAAGTTAAAGCTTTTATGAATTCCCAAATAAAAATAAAAATAAAAATGTAGTACTAAAATTAAGTATAGGAATCCAAGAGCGAATAACAATGATCAGCCTAAAGCTTATGACAAACGAAGATCTATATATAAAAGAGACATAGATTGACTACGAGAGGCTAGATCCAAGAAACCAGATTTTGACAACATAACTTAAGTAAATGATAAAAAAACACAATACAGTCAGATTAAGAAGAGATGGACTAACCATTTGATGTATCAGAAAAGGCTCTTGTGCAGTACTACTGAGTCCAGTTAAAACTTTTTTTGATGAGAAGTTGTATATATTTTTTAATGGGTTTGAGAGCAAGAAACAGGAAACCCAGATCAAGAAAGATGGTAATAAAAAGAGAAAATGGTCCCAAAAAGCAAATAAGGAAGAAGATAAAGAACAGAAAAATGGGCTTTATTAATTGGTTAATGTAGAATTGTAGATGGGAATGTATGTATGTAGTTTGGATAGTGAAATAGTATTAAAGTGTGTGTGTGTGATGAAATCTAAGTTCAAATCCAAATTCAAATTCAAAGACAAGGTCTAAACTCTAAAGGGTAGATTTGGTAAAGAGTACTTGGAAAAAAAAGATACTTCTTCACCTTCTTCTTTATTACAAAAATTAATTTCTTTTCCTTCTTTTTTACTCTATCTAAATCATTTCTTTAGTAATATGTCATGACTATAGTCTAGTTGAAGTAATGCCATTTACATTTATTTATACTTATATTTAAAACATGATACCAAGTTTATAAAAATTTGGAGGAGATGGACATCGAAGTAAAGTAATCCAACCTTTGCTTTTCATATTATAAAACATTTTTAATTATTATTTGAGTCAAAGCTTTACTAAATAGAAACCAAAAGTACTCACATTATATGATTTGAAGAAAACGTTATTGATCAATATCTTAGAGTGATTGTTAACAAATACTAGTAAAATTTAAATACTAGCTAGGGAGAATTTGGCTGTATATATAACTATATATCTATATCTATACTATATTATAAAACAAATTCACTTTTGATTTTCAACATTGAACTTAAAATTTCAATATTGATTTTAAGTTTCAACAATGTACACATTCTAATGCATGATGTACCATACATCATAGCCACATTACATCAATAACTTCCACTACTCACCGGCGCCACCACCACCACCACCAATCTCCGCCGCCACCACCGCCGCTACCGCCGCTCGCCGCCACCACCACCCGTCACCGCGACCGCCGCCACCTCAATCACCGCCGCAACGCGCGGGTACGGTTCTCGTTGTTTAAAAGTTAGATATGATGCTAGCCTATTTAAATTAGTTTATCTAAATTGGGAAGTACTTGTACAATGCGACGGCAGCGATATGTGGTGGTGGTGGCGGTGGTGATGGCGTCGACGAGTAGTGTAGGTTATCGATGTAAAAACGATGATGTAGTTATTTTATGAGTTAATTACAGGTATTTCAGTATGTATTATATGTATTTCAGGTAGAGATGTTTGAAATAGTGAATAAAGGGGATGGAGCATTTTGAGTTATCAATTTTTTAGATGGCAAACATGAAGGAATAAATGTTTTATAATGTAATATTAATACGAATAAATTTAATTTCATTTTTAAAATTTAGAGAAGGCAACCGCTTTAAATCTTTTATGTAAAATGAAATGATATATCTTTTTAAGTATTAACCTAAAAATCTTTTAAAATAACATGATAACATATGGACTGCATTATTTTTTAATTTGATCCTTTAATTACAGTATTTCTCATATCTTATAATTAAAAGGAAAATTTTGGGCTATTTGTGGAGATTTATCATTTCCTATAAGCCCAAATTATAGGAACTTATGAGGTTGGGCTCAGATTGGCCCAAAATTCGATGGTTATTACTTATTTATTTGTATTGGTCTGCTTATGAACTAACGTTTATAACTTTTTTTTTGTGTGTAAGAAAAAAGCTTTATAAAATGGGCCCAGAATTCCTCAAAAACCCATCATCTTCGATGTAATTAATCTGATGGAGTGGTTTAAATTTGTATATTGGATCAGCAACGTATTTGAATTGTTCAAGAACTTCAAGGTCGATTTTAGATTAAGTTGTTCTGATAGTGTAGTAAACAAGCTTGGTTTTGTGATAATAGTCCATATCGTCTTTCGGTCAATACAGCGGTTAATAACAAATGCATATCAAAAACTAGTTCGGTGTTCATAGCTTTTTCCCATTCCAAGTGTTTTGTTGGTAGTCTTTTAGAAAGCCAACCTGAAAACAATGGTTAAACACTTAGATTGATGAACACATAAATTCTTGTAGTTTTCTTCTTTATATTTTATAGTACATCAAACTTGGGGCTAGCTAGTCTGAAAACCAAAGAATAAGCATTATTCACGAGATGGGTCAAATATTGTTCTATATATATGTGTGTGCATGTGTGTTTAATATAGAGAAATTAAACATAGAGAGGATCGGAGGAGTTTACATTTACGTACAATCATGCATACAATACCTAGCTTACAAGAAAACTACGAATTGATCACATGTGATGCAGTTAACATAAACTTAACAAATCTTTCTCCAATTTGTGTACCAAAGAGAAACATAGCTATTGGTGGTGCAATGACGACGCCGGGGTAAATATGCCACATGGCCGGATACATACACCATGTATATAATGCCATTTTCATTTATTTATACTTATATTTAAAACATGATACCGAGTTTGTAAAAATTTGGAGGAGATGGACATCGATGTAAAGTAATCCAACCTTTGGTTTTCATGTTATAAAACTTTTCTTTTTCATTTGAATTATTATGTTAATTTTTTTAAACATGATACCAAGTTTATAAAAATTTGGAGGAGATGGACATCGAAGTAAAGTAATCCAACCTTTGCTTTTCATATTATAAAACATTTTTAATTATTATTTGAGTCAAAGCTTTACTAAATAGAAACCAAAAGTACTCACATTATATGATTTGAAGAAAACGTTATTGATCAATATCTTAGAGTGATTGTTAACAAATACTAGTAAAATATAAATACTAGCTAGGGAGAATTTGGCTGTATATAACTATATATTGTTTAAAAGTTAGATATGATGCTAGCCTATTTAAATTAGTTTATCTAAATTGGGAAGTACTTGTACAATGCGACGGCAGCGATATGTGGTGGTGGTGGCGGTGGTGATGGCGTCGACGAGTAGTGTAGGTTATCGATGTAAAAACGATGATGTAGTTATTTTATGAGTTAATTACAGGTATTTCAGTATGTATTATATGTATTTCAGGTAGAGATGTTTGAAATAGTGAATAAAGAGAAAGGAGCATTTTGAGTTATCAATTTCTTAGTTGGAAAAAAATGAGGGAATAAATGCTTTATAATAATATTAGTACGAATAAATTTTATTTCATTTTTAAAATTTAAAGATGGCGAACGAAGTTTAATATCTTGACACCAAAATGATGACCATAATAACACAAACGCTTTAAACCTTTTATGTATAATTAAAATGAAATGATATATTTTTAAAAAAAAACCATAACATGATAACATATGCACTTCATTATCTTTTTCTTAATCTTTATCATTTAATTATCACACATATCTTATTATCAAGGTTGTAAAACTCCCCCGATTCAGCCGAGTTTCCAAATAAACTCCTGACTCCCACCTCGCCGAGTCGAGTCCGAGTCACGAGTTCTCCAACTTTGATACGGAACAGATGATGATGAAGCTTGATCTTATCAACTAATCTAACATTTATTTTTCAAGTTTGAATTATTATGTTAATTTTTTTAAACAATTATGATTAAATTTGAAGTTTGGAATATATTTTCAAAGTTTTATTACATATAATTTCAAAAATACTTATGTGTCTATATAAAATTCCAATCCGAGTTCTCCCCGAGTCGAGTCCGATTCTCCAAAAACTCCTGACTCCCCTCCTCGCCGAGTCGAGTCCGAGTCACGAGTTCCCCAACCTTGCTTATTATTAAGGAAAATTTTGGGTTATTTGTGGAGATTTATCATTTCCTACAAGCCCAAATTATATGAACTTATAAAGTTGGGCTCAGATTGGCCCAAAATTTGATTGTTATTTGATTTGCATTGGTCTGCTCATGAACTAACGTATATAACTTTTTTTTTTTTGTAAGAAAAAAGTTTATAAAATGGGCCCAGAATTCCTCAAAAACCCATCATCTTCGATGTAATTAATCTGATGGAGTGGTTTAAATTTGTATATTGGATCAGCAACGTATTTGAATTGTTCAAGAACTTCAAGGTCGATTTTAGATTAAGTTGTTCTGATAGTGTAGTAAACAAGCTTGGTTTTGTGATAATAGTCCATATCGTCTTTCGGTCAATACAGCGGTTAATAACAAATGCATATCAAAAACTAGTTCGGTGTTCATAGCTTTTTCCCATTCCAAATGTTATTTTTTTGTTGTTGTTGGCAGTCTTTTAGAAAGCCAACCTGAAAACAATGGTTAAACACTTAGATTGATGAACACATAAATTCTTGTAGTTTTCTTCTTTATATTTTATAGTACATCAAACTACTTGGGGCTAGTCTGAAAACCAAAGAATAAGCATTACTCACGAGATGGGTCAAATATTATTTACAGAGAAATTAAACATAGAGAGGAGGAGTTTACATTACAAGAGTACGTACAATCATGCATACCTTACAAGATAACATTGAGAGTGACATATGATGCAGTTAACAACTTAACATAAATAAATCTTTCTCCAATTTGTGTACCAAAGAGAAACATAGCTATTGGTGGTGCAATGACGACGCCGGGGTAAATATGCCACATGGCCGGATACATACATACCCCATATATACTAGCCAACTCGGCGTCCCTCATTGCACCACTAACAACCATGTTTCAAAATTCATGTGACATTTATTAGGAATTTTGAAACCAAAAATTAATGGAAGCTGAGATCTAAAGAATGAGACTAAATGCGACTAATTAAGCTAGCTACATGCTTGAGATATAACAATTGAGCACCTCTTGCCACCTTATATAGAGTCACCAATGTCCCTCCCCACTTCAAGCTATAGATGCTCAAAGGATGATGCTCTTCATTTGGTGTTTGGTGATCCCCTTATCAACGGTGTTGGTTTGATCCGTAAGCTACATCTGATATATCGTTTTCTGGATTTATTCGACTTTTACTACTCCGTCACACGAACATGATTCCTAACTCACAAAAAGTAAGTGATATAGAAATCAATCTTCTTTACTTACTTTGCATATGACGACATATACATCATATGGAATCAACAAAAGAAAGAAAGAACCACCCACTTGCTCCGAACACATATTATGCTGACAGTGAATTAAAATACACCAATTAATCTGTTACCAAACTTTATCAATATTCAATTCGGATGTGCATACTTTATTAACTTGTTATTAGTAAAGTGTAATATAAATTAAACTTCATATGCAGCAAAAGAGAATATATCATTTATAAACGTACATTTGATTAACTTAAATTATATATGATCATATTGTGAATATATATGATCATTTATAAACCTTTGAGAAGTATCATTTATAAACCTTTGATTAACTTAAATTATATATACTAATAAATATATAAAGCTATAAACCCACCACTAATGTTACAAAATATACTACGGAGTACAACAAGACTTTATACACTGAAATCTCCCACACTATCAGAGCTATAAAAAAAAAAAAGAGAGCTAAAAATAAAGTAAAATGTGAAAAGAAAAGAAAAACACTTCAGATTCTATTCTTCATCACCAGAGACACTAATTTTGTGTCGGGTTTGAAATACTTGGCGGGCGTTTCCTCAAACTAGCTTCCACGGATGTCTCGGACGTATTCATGGATGTTTTCATCTTAGATGGAGTTGTAGGAATTGAGGTAAGAGAAGAAGCCAGTAATCTTCTTGGTTTACTTCTATCTTTGACCGAAAACGATGTGATCAAAGGAGAGCACGAAACAAAATGATGAAAGAAAATCAAAGAAACTAGGAAAACGAATACTTTGTAATTAGCCATGGTGTTTATCTGTATACGGGGTTCTCGATTCTTGAAGCTTGGTGCTAAGAAAATGAGATGAATGAAATGAAAGATTGATTTTGTATAGAAATTAAAGATGGCCAAATGTTATAAGTTGATGCAGCTTATGGTCAAGTCTGACAATGCATGTGTAATGTTACCTATTACTATAAATAATACTGTAGTATATGAAAAGAAAGGATTATATATAAAGAGAGAAACAAGTGTAAAGTGTAGTATGATTTTGTAAAAGTTTTATACTAAATACGCGTTTTAATCAGATCATATATATTTTATGTAAAAAGGGGAAATGTGGGATGGGCAGGGGTGGGTCTTGACTCCTTTATGGTAACATAGACCACACGGGTGGATGAGCCTATGTGGTTGGACCAGCATGGGTCATTGACTGATCATTTTGTATGTATATTCTGGATCTGCATACGTATTTATATATAAATAATATCTTGGTAGTTTATAAGGTTCCAAAATAAAATAAACATGATCAGGAGCAGCTCTGGTACAACGTATGGCGGTTTGTCAGCTTACTTGCTAGCTAGTCTTTGATGCAATGATGCAGATTGGATATTTGAATATAACTATGTGTTGAACTAAACTGAATAAACCAGTATAACTGAAGCAACTTGGCAAGTTAGCCGTTACGGCTCTCCAAAAGTTGACTGGCCCGGTTTTGGGATCACTTTGAATTGTTGTATAGTTCGGTTTGAGACCCATGCCTTTGTTTTGATAACTTTTTCCTAACGAGTGTAAAAGAGTCTAACTAATTGTGAATGCATTGATTTTTAACCGTTTCTTATAGTATGTATGATGTATCGATCTTTCATCTTTGAAATCTCATATTAAATGCATATACTTGCTATAGCAAAATTAGCAAGCAACTTGATGAGGTGGACCAGTTAACCTGTAATGCATTGATCTTTCAAATTTATCAACTGTCATTATGAAGATATTGAATAATTCTACTGAACATGCATATGACATTTTCAGCTCTATACACATTTTCAATTGTTGTATTTATATACATACAGTAATACACTGTATTACTGTAGTTGGAAAAAAAGTAAACATAAAACAATCTCATTCTTCATCATTGAACAAAAACCCCTTTTTTCTCTATCTTCCCATAAAGGATGCATTCAATATAAAGTTGGATAACTGGATAAGGATGATTGAACATAAATTGACAAAAGAAGCTACTAAAACGGTCGAACTAAACCAGTTTTAGTTGGCCTGACTAGTTCTGTTTGGAACATTAGTTCGGCCGGTTTAAGTTTGTTCTTTGTTGCTTAGATAGTTGGAATATGAAACATGTGAAGCAGAGACTACAAATGGTAATCTTGCTTTGAATTATATGTATGCAAATCTAGAAAGAATATTAAAGATTTAGAAACATGGGTGCTCATGTGACCCCTGCACATGATATCACATCACCCTCCTTTTGTTGAAAAGTCTTCATTCAAATTAGAACTTTCCATGACCACAAGCACCCACAGCTCATCTTAGCTGTGTAACCTTTTCAAAAGCCCGATTCATGCATAACCACCACACGGTCCACGCACCAACACTTTCATGGAGCCCCTCTTGTTTTCCGTTCAGCTTGGGTGTATTTCCACTGTAAAGCGAAACCCCTTTTCAACCTCCATGATTGATCATCTTTCTACTCGTGTATGTAGATGAAATAACTGTCATGTGTTTAAATAAGTAATTCTGCTAATACACATTGGTTGCAGGATTAGCTGGACAGTGCCAGTCATTTAATTAGCATAAATGCATAATCTGTAGTTAAAACAACATAACTTTGAAGCAGAAACTGTTTGCCTTTTTCTAGTCCAAGAGATTCTTCGAGAAAAAGAACTGACGCAGACGGAATAAAGATAAATGATTGATTCTGTTGATTCTAAGAATACCCAGAAACAAATCCTTCTAAAATTCGTTGATTCAAAAGAGAATACCGAAAATTAGGAATTTCACACTAAAACACACACATATGTGATTAGGGAAAAATGATTTTTTGATTATCTGAAAACTGATCATTTCCCCATGATGTGATACATATAAATAAGCAAGCAAATTTCGAACGGGCCTAAAAACATTAGTGGGCCGAAAGTTATAACAAAATAAAGGTCCATAAAAACCCGAAAAAAACATAAAAATGTCCAAAACTCATAGAAAAGGCCGTTTCGGGGATCGAAGGTCGACCCGTAGGCAGTTTGCAGCTTGATTCGTCTCGTTTCTGCAGTCGTTTTGACTGGTCATACGCCCAAAACGGAGTCCTGTAGCAAAAGTTATGGCCATTTTAGTGAAGGCCTCTTTTTCATCATGTCTTGACCTTCTAAATACAAAAGGGCTTGGGCTTCAATACTTGGGCCTACATCATTCCCTCCTGGGTAGACAAAATTCGCCCTCGAATTCGCACCAAGATCATCATCTGAAGACTCACCATGATAAGGCAGCAAATGCTTCAAATTAAACACATCTGAACAACGAATGTGGCTAGGCAGCTTTAGACGATAAGCATTGGGGTTTATTTTCTGCACAATTTCAACAGATCCAATCTTCTTGGCTGATAGCTTGTTGTACTCTCCAACTGAAAAGCGATCTTTAGTTAAAACAGCCCAAACAAAATCACCTTCCTCGAAATCAACATGCCTACGCTTTTGATCTGCAGCCTGTTTGTACTTTGCATTGGCTTTATTCAAATTGTCATGAACAGTCTTGTGAACTTCATGTAACCCCTCTACAAAATCTTGGACCTCCTTGGGAATAGAACCAGAAACAGGAAGTGACATTAAATCAAGTGGTCCTCTGGGCTGAGATGAATAAACTGTTGGAATTCGTCTGCCCAAGACACATATTAAATTGACGTGGCTAGTACGTGATGATCCAAGTCGGGTCATACCCAATTTCCGACTAGGACAATTTACTTAGATTTATCTAGGTATTTATCCCTAGAGAGTTATTAAGAAAATTGACCTTCTAGACATTTAGGGCATGGTGATATTTGCCCTCTAGTTCAATAGAATGCTCAAAGTTAGCTAATCATCTTAGAAATGCCATCCATAATGACTAAAGATTATCAAAATCAATCTCAAAGTTTATGGAAAACGATAACTTTGTAAGTATATGATCTAAACAAGAAAGTATATAATGATCCAAATGACTCAACAACTCAAATAATAACCAAGTACATCAATAAAATTTACAAGTTAAGCACATATGTATATACATACACGACATAAATATATATTGCAACATTTGCATAAGTCTTCCAATTAGAAAATATGGATACAACTTAAACTTATTATAAATATAAACTCTTATAAAATCCACCAATCAACATACAACTAACCCACTTATTCTTACACTCACACATAAATATACATCACATATACATATACATGCATACAAACACTAGTTAGGACTTAAACCCAACACAAACCACTTGGGTTAACCAATGAATTCACTCCTAACCCACTACACCACTCCATTAGACCAATAGGCATCCTCCTAACTCCTTTTCCTCCTCTCTCCCACGTCCATACATCTGCACACACCACCCCCACACCTTTCATTCTTGAAAACACAACACACACTCCTCCCAAAAACTTTCTCTCAACTATCTCCATCTCCTTCTCCATTTTCGGATTCTCCAAGGCAAAATGGAGCTTGAAACTAACTAATCTAATGTAATAATAAGTCCTATTGATCATCTATCATCTAGAGTCATGTATGGTGGAAGCTTGGAGGTGATTTGGAGGCAACAACCACCCGAAATCAGCCCCTAAAGTGGCTGGTCGAACAGCAGCAGAAAAAGGAGCAAAACATCTCCAATCTTCTTCTTTTCTTTTGATTCTTGATTATCAAAGGGTACCCAACATGTTCCTTTGTTTGTTCTTCATCTTTTCCTTCATTTTGTATCTCATACTCCATTCTTTTCAAGCTTGTTACAGCCAACAAACCATTCGTGGGCAGCCATCAAGAACAAGACCCAACAACACTCTTGATCTTCTTGTTTTGATCTTCAAAGGTTGTTAGCTTGAACTCTCTTGAATCTCACTTTACTAATCTCTGATTTCTTGAACTAAAAACACATAGATCTACACATGCATGAATATTTAAAAGATTGATCTAAAAGAAATAATGGTGAATGCAAGAGATGATAATGGATTGAATGTAAAAGTGTTAGATCTTAACATGCATGCTTAGATTTATACTAGTTTATGTTGATTTTGAATTTGGATGTGAGAAGGATCCTTGGATGATGATTGATGATTTTGAAATTGATAATAATCTGGAATTTTTATTAAGAGCAAAACCCAAAGAACTTTTATAAAACTTTCGAGTATGCAAAACAGTGACTGTTTTGACCACTTC
The DNA here is from genome assembly GCA_034093135.1 of Erigeron breviscapus. NCBI lineage: Eukaryota > Viridiplantae > Streptophyta > Magnoliopsida > Asterales > Asteraceae > Erigeron > Erigeron breviscapus. The sequence goes on from CM067174.1 coordinate 85,044,371, forward strand.
CATTTATAAAAATATTTAGAGGTAGTAAACATTATTTATAAATTAAGCCAAAATTCACAAAAATATTAGACACATATATGTAACTGTACAAAAATCACGAAGGTCCAGATAATTTGATTTAATCACAAAACAGTAGACAACATTTTATAAAATTGATGTATGAAAACAGAAAAATAAGAAGAAAACTATCAAAGTATGTAAATGGGCTAAAGAATACACTAAGGCCATAATGGGCTAACTTGGCCCAAATAATGAACCCAAATGAAATATAACTCAGTGGGCCCAGGTGGCCCAATAAACCATATAGCCCAATAACCAATAAAACCCACTAACCACATAACCCAAATAAGGTTAAGCCCAATAACTAATTTAAGCCCAAAGCATCTAAAAGCCCATAACACTTAGGCCCAATTTGGTAATGGCCCATAACACTTAAACGAATTTCATAAACCCGGATAATCATAAGATATATCGAGAAGTATGTGAGTTTGAAAGATAAGCGAATTCAAAGTAACATAAAAGATAATTAAGTGGAATGGACATAAGTAATTACGTTAACCAAACTATAAATTGATATCACAAATGCTAATTCGTGCTAAAATCGGTTACACATCAAATGATGAATAATGATAATATAACTTAATATGGCATTCTCATATGATAACCTAAGATGCCAAACGAAACCACAAATGAAGCCACGTTACCGAAATTCTAACAACTTATAACTACGTGTATAATGAAAGTAACCTTTTACACCACCAATCTTTGCAACCAAAAAGATGCGAATATTAGCAATACACTTGGATCCCATAATTGATACCAACATAATAAAAGTGGCATTTCTAAGTAATGGCTTAAGATAGGAACTTACGTATACTAGTCCTATCGTAGGGATAGTCTTGGCTCGAAATGTGATTGAGGAATATGACGGATATATGATCAAGGAAGCGATAGATGGGAAGTACCCATTTTGGATAAGTGAATATAATATGCGGCATATCAAGGTGAGTCATAGCCCCCTTTCAAACTCTTTTATATGTTTTACTTGCGGGGTGAAAAGCATGATTAATTAAAATGGCTTTCTCTTATGAAATGATTCTTTGAAATAATGATAATGATATGAGAATTATATTGTATGTTCAACGTGTTATATATTATATGATGAGCTTGAGTACTGTCAAACGGTGGTCCCCTGTACACTACTATTAACTCATTGAGGCCTGTAGTTAGAGGGTTGCGCAACTAGGATTCGTCCCCTCACTCACCAAGATGGCAGCGGGTTGACTGGCTGCCTGAGTGGCCGCCCTCATCTCCGGTCTGCCTAGGGGTGCTCTAATCTACTTTATATATTATTGGTCGTCTCCATGGCACGACCCACTCATTATTATTATTGCACGTGATTGACAGCATGTGCTACTGTTATCATATCTTCGGGACATATCATCATTATTATTATTTGGACGTGAAAGGGTCTTAGTAGTGGCTCAAGACAAACTCATCGAATTATGCCTTTGGCTAAATATTATTGATTATTACTTATGGTTGGATATTATGGATTGAACATACGGTTTGGGTATTGGACCTTATATGGAATCTCGAAAGTCGTTGAAATTGGCGATATTGAAGTATTGATGACCGAATGGTTTTGGTATGATGAATGATTAATAGATCGATATATTTTTCTCTCACGATAAATGCGACAAATGAGAACTTTATAATTTACCATGGATTTCTCAACTCTTTGAAATGACGTTATGGTATTTTGAAAACTTGATGGTTTGATATGGGAATTTTTGTCGGTCATGTGGTTTGGGTGAATTGACATGAAATAATATATTTTCTAAGTCTATTTTGAAATGAATATGTAACGAAGTTTACTTGCAAACCTATGCACTCACCAACTACGTTTTCGTAGTTGACACTTTTTCTTCATGCTTTTCAGGAATTAGCGTAAGCTTTGAGGAATTATATGCATCATGATTATTTGCATTGCACTTGGGAGTAAAAGATCAAACCTTGTGATGGGCAATGGAATCCGCCTTGATCATTGTAGTATATCATCTCATGTATTTGTTATTTGTTTCGTGGACTCAATATCCAAGTATGGTAGACGTATTGTACTTGAGAATTGGTTCACATGCTTGTACATTGTAAAATTATTTTTATCAAATAAAGCTATGGTGAATGTTATCTATTATCCTTTGTTTTGAATACTCGACTTTCTGTACATCTCATCGTTCCGCCTTAGTTGGGGTGTTACAAGAAACTTGACAAATACGACACCGTTTGACATAACCATCAACTTCTTTCCTCATAGTAGGCCAGAAATAAGAAGCTTGCACCAACTGTAAAGTACAATCACGACCAACATGCCCTTCACCATGTAACTCCTTAATGATCTTCAAGCGAAGACTAGAATCAGGAATACATAATTGATTGCCCTTGAAAAGAAAGCCATCATGTATCAGAAAATCTGATTTCTGCCCAGATTGCACATCCTGCATAACAACTGAAAAATATGGGTCAATAATTAACTGCTCACGAATAACATCCAGACCCGGCACATCGACTCTCATAGATACAAGCAGATTACTCCTCCTGCTCAGTGCATCAGCAACTCTATTAGAAACACCAGTCTTGTGTTTGACCACAAAAGTAAACTTCTCAAGAAATGCTAACCAACGACCATGCCTATGAGATACTTTATCTTGTGTTTGTATATGCCTTAAAGAATCATGATCAGTGAACAAAACAAACTCCTTATGGAACAAATAATGACGCCAATGCTTTACAGCTTGGACCACTGCATAAAATTCCAAATCATAAGTGCTATACTTCAATTTGGGTCCAGTCAATTTTTCACTGAAATAAGCAACAGGTCTACCACCCTGACTAAGAACTCCACCAATTCCAACCTTTGAAGCATCAGTATGAAGTTCAAAAACTTGAGAAAAGTCATGCAATACCAGAATGGGTGCTGTAGTGAGCTTGACTTTGATAGATTGAAAAGCCAACTCTGCCTCTTCTATCCATACAAATGACTTCCCCTTCATGCAATCTGTCACTGGAGCCATAATAGAACTGAAATGGGGAATGAACCGCCTATAAAAAGAAGCAAGTCCATGAAAACTACGAACTTCAGTAATGGGAGTAGGAGTTAGCCAGTTTTGAACTGCTGCAACTTTAGATTCATCCACCTGTATCCCATCACCAGAAACAACATACCCTAAAAACAGGACTTTAGGGGTCATGAACACACATTTCTTTGTGGCTGCATAGAAACTATCCCTGCGAAGTAAGGCCAAAACTTGCCTAACATGCATGACATGCTCATCAAAAGAAGCACTATAAATAAGAATATCATCAAAATACACAACTACAAATTTCCCAATAAAAGGCCTAAGCAACTGATTCATCACACGCATAAAAGTTCTTGGTGCGTTTGATAAACCAAAAGGCATCACCAACCATTCATATAATCCTTCACGAGTCTTGAAGGCAGTTTTCCATTCATCACCAGGTCTAATACGAATTTGATAATACCCACTTTTCAAATCTAACTTTGTAAAAATAGTAGCACCACTAATCTGATCAAGCAAATCATCTAATCGAGGAATAGGAAATCTGTACCTCACAGTGATCTTGTTGATGGCTCGACTATCAACACACATACGCCAAGTGCCATCTTTCTTTGGAGTCAATAAAGCAGGAACAGCACAAGGACTCATACTTTCGCGAACATGGCCCTTAGAAACCAACTCTTCAACCTGTCTACACAATTCCTCATGTTCACTTGGGCTCATCCTGTCATGTGGCCTATTAGGCAATTGTGAACCAGGCTCTAAATCAATATGATGTTGGATGTCACGCAAAGGTGGCAATCCATCAGGCAACTCGTCTGGAAAAACATCAGAAAATCCTCAAGTAAAGGAACCATGGCATCAGGAACATTGCCATCCTCAACCACTTCTTTACCTATCAACACAAAAATATCATCGCCCTCCTCCAACTCATCCTCAAACTGAGAAAGAGTTAACAGGGTGCCAGTGGGTTTGGTGGCTACAACCTTAGGCTTACTAGGCAACAAAGTGATCTTTACATTATCAAACAAGAAACTATAAGTATTTTTTCGCCCATTATGTTCTACATTACGATCATATTCCCAAGGTCTACCCAACAACAAATGACATGCATCCATGGGAACTACATCACACCAGACATCATCCTTATGTGTTTTACCAACAGAAAAAGGAACAAGAGAACGTTTAGATACTGTTACCTCGCCTCCTTTCTTAAGCCACTGAAGCTTGTAGGGCTTAGGGTGATTTTCTGTTTTCAAGGCCAACTTCTTGACAGCCTCGTCGGAAACCAAATTATCACAACTTCCTGGATCAACAACAAAAGAGCAAACCTTCCCCAACACGGTACATGTTGAATGGAAGATGTTATGTCTAAGCCAGTCATCTTCATTAGCCTTTGGTGTATAACACGATCTCCTAACCACCAAATTCACTCCCACATCTCCGGCCACCTCTTCTTCGTCATACTCGGGCTCTTCATCAAACACTGGGGCCTCTTCATATTCTCCATCGGCCTCCTCATCGTCTTCCCCGTCATTCGGATCAACATACAAGTGTCTCTTACCAGGCTTTTTGCAATCTGACTGACGGTGACCAGATTCACCACAATTAAAACATTTCAAGCCACTAGAACTTGCCCCTTTTGAAACTGTACCAGAGGTTCCACCAACCTGTTTTGCTTGGTTAGGGATAAAACAAGATGTCGTGGGGCCCGAACCTGAACTTCCCCCCGTCATGGCAGAAGATGAACCACCAACCCGTCGGTTCTGTTTCTCATATGCTAGGGCACGTTGATGTGCTTCAGAAAGTTTTACAGGATCAAACATGTTAACAAAGTCCATAATCTGGACCCTCAACCCGCCAATGTAACGAGAGACAAGTGTTCTTCTGTCTCTTGAATATCATTTCTTGCAATTAATTGATAGAATTCAGTGGTGTAATCTTCAACAGATTTGGAACCCTGTTTCAGATTCTGCAACCGCTGGTACATTAAACGTTGATAATTATGAGGAATAAAGTTGGCCCTCATACACTTCTTCATCTTCTCCCAGGTTCTGACTTTTGACTTTCCAACTCTCACCCGTGTAAGTTTCAATTGTTGCCACCAAGCAGATGCCCTACCACGAAGCCTAGTAGCAATTAGTGAGACTTTCTTGTCTTCTGGAACCCCCTTGAATTCGAAAACTTCTTCAACAACAGCAAGCCAATCAATGAAATTTTCTGGGTTCAAAGTATCACCATCAAACTCAGGAATACTGGTTCTTATTCCAGACTCCCAACGGCTGTTATTACCCCGTTGATTTGGCTCTGGATCTTTATCAGAAGATGAACGGTCACCACCACCAGCAAACGGATTTTCATCATCATCTTCATGATAATTACGATTATGACCCCCTCTTTGATTCATCAAGGCATTCATCTGATTAATCAAATCATCAGCAAATCGATCCAACCGCTCCTCCAATCGTCCCTCCAATCTTTCTGTAATTCGCTCCTCCAAATCCTGTTCATGGACATCATTAACATTTCTTGTTCTCCTGGGAGGCATATCGACCAGGAATTTAGGCTTTGATACCAATTGACGCAGACGGAATAAAGATAAATGATTGATTCTGTTGATTCTAAGAATACCCAGAAACAAATCCTTCTAAAATTCGTTGATTCAAAAGAGAATACCGAAAATTAGGAATTTCACACTAAAACACACACATATGTGATTAGGGAAAAATGATTTTTTGATTATCTGAAAACTGATCATTTCCCCATGATGTGATACATATAAATAAGCAAGCAAATTTCGAACGGGCCTAAAAACATTAGTGGGCCGAAAGTTATAACAAAATAAAGGTCCATAAAAACCCGAAAAAAACATAAAAATGTCCAAAACTCATAGAAAAGGGCCGTTTCGGGGCTCGAAGGTCGACCCAAACCTCAGTAGGCCGTTTGCAGCTTGATTCGTCTCGTTTCTGCAGTCGAAACGACTGGTCATACGCCCAAAACGGAGTCCTGTAGCAAAAGTTATGGCCATTTTAGTGAAGGCCTCTTTTTCATCATGTCTTGACCTTCTAAATACAAAAGGGCTTGGGCTTCAATACTTGGGCCTACATCAAGAACATTGCCTGATATAGGTATCAAAATTCGAATCCTGAGGCTCTCCCTAGATCCTCTAATGCTGCTGAAGTACACTTATACATAATTTAACTTAATTAAGATAACATTCAGGGACTGCAGGAAAACATGAGACAGAAATTCAGATTAGGTTGAGTTACAAATATTCATACATGAGTACTAATGATCATATAACATAAATTTAACATATGCACTAGAGGTGGCAAATTCTACCTGGTTACTTATCAAATTTGGTTGCTATGTATCTTAATTGGGTCAAATACAGCATCTGACTACTAATGGAACGGGTCAGAGGGGTTAAAAGGCATCAAAGTAGAGATATTTAAGATTTAGACTGTTATTGAGATGATATGTTGTAGTCATGTTTAAATGATCAATTATTTGATTAAAGTTGAAAATGATGAGCCAGAGAGCCTGGTCGGGTCAAGAAACCTACTTGACCTGTTTTGCCCGGCACTGAAATTGGCCAGTCTTGACCGCTAACACATACATATGCATATATTAATGTCTACACACACATCTTGCCCCCTTATATGTATATTTACGTCTATACGTACATTTGTGTGTGACCGAGATATTTATCAAGAATCTGTGAATAGTTTATACAAGAATGAGAAAATACATTCAGAAGTACCGAAAAAATGTTGCATGCCATACTTCACCAACCAACAATATCTAGTGACGTTTTGTCCTTCCAATCAACATTGCTATAACCAAATAATCTCACAAAACATGAAACCAACTCTTCCTGAATCACTTCTTCACCAGGAAGCTCCACATCAGTTTCCTTCCTCAACGATGTAACCTCCTTATCAGCAATTCCACAAGGCACAATATGTTTAAAGTAAGACAAATCAGGGTCAATGTTGTAAGCCAACCCGTGAGAAGTAATCCCAGATGAAATCCGAACCCCAATTGCACCAATCTTTCCATCCCCAACCCATACTCCCGTCTCGCATTTCCTCTGACCATGAGCTTTGACCCCATATAAAGATGATAAATCGATCATAGTTGACTCAAGATTTTCAACATACTTTCTAGCACCAAGCCCGATATCTCTTAAAGAGATAATAGGATATAAAATCGCTTGATGTGGACCATGAAATGTAATATCACCACCCCTTTGTGTATAGTGAAGCTCGGCACCCATATTTTTAAGTTCAGATTCAGGAACGAGTAAATTGTAGTCCGTTCGACGCTTGCCAAGTGTATATGTAGGTGGATGTTGTAGTGACAAAAGGGTATCAGATATCTTACCGATTTTCCTATCAGAAGCCAGCTTATCTTGCAGTTTAAGCGCTTCCAAATAATTCACCGTTCCTAATCTCCATACCTCAAGATTACGAGGAATTCTCATTCCCTGAAAATATATATCTAGTTTCATATGCTTGTAATATTCAGTAAAACAGTTCCATTAGTAAAACTACATACAAAACAGCATTCTAACAAATAAATGTAGATATCCACACTGAAGTCGTTGCATAGAAAGTCAGCATTGATTTCGGAAAAGATTTAAGATCAAATTCCTTCCATACACACCCATAAACATCTTTTCATTTTATCTAAACTCTTAAAAGTATTAGAATAGGCATAGACATCAAGAATTCAACTCTTAGTTTTTCACATATTATAATAATCCATTATTTTCCTAATTTCAAACTGCGCCAAGACACATAAAAAATCTTAAATCTAACAGCATAGTAATTGATCATAACAATAATACCCAGCTGATAATTTTACATCAGAAACTATAAAAAAAAAAGAAATTGAAAGTGAGTTTGGCATTTTAACAAACAGGTTATGTGCATCAGTTTGATAATATGATTGATTACCTGAAGATCGAATCTGGACCAATGAGAAAAATCACAGTGATAACTTCGTCAACTATGCGTAATGCCTTTTACCCAAAAAACTGGATAAATATTAAATAAGATTGTCAATGGGGAAAAAAGTATTTATTGAAAAGTATAATAAAAGGGAAAAAAATAATGAAAATATTTTATTATGTTAACCTTTATATATATACACATGTTATATTATATTACATTATATTACATATATTATTATATTAAGAGGTAACTAATTATGAACAGTGAAACAGGCTGGCAGTTAGCTGTGCAAGCCTACTTAATTTTGTTTTTTTAAAACGTATATTTTTAATATGTCAAACGTTTTTACGGGTTTATCATATTGTTTTTATTTAAGGTTTTTTAAGATTTCGTCTATCTCTATTTTTAATTTGGCTTATCCATATTTTTTATAATGGTTTTATTTGCTTTGTTTTTTGTCTCACCCCGTATTACCTTTCGGATTTTACCACGTCGCAACCCTTTTTGGTTTTCTTGCGCAGCTGTCTGCCAGTCTGTTTTTTTTATTAAATAAAACATATGTGTCTAATATGCTAACTTTTAAGCGGGTTTATTATATTTAGAACGAAATGCATTTTTGGTCCCTGTGATATCACATCGTTTGCAATTTCGATCCAAACTTATGCAAAGTGGCGATTTTGATGCCATAAGTCGGTCTTTTGCAATTTTGGTCCAAAACTAACTTTCCGTTCAATTTCCACCGTTATTGATCTCATGTGCCTGTTACGTGCGGGGTAGTTTCGTCCATTTAATTTCCAGAGGACCATATTTGCAACAAACACAAAAACAATTGATTCTCCCACTGACCCTTTATCTACCCATTTTCCAACAAAAAAAAAGAAGAAAAGAAAATCATCATCATCATATCAACAATAACAATAACAAATAATTTTGTGAATCTTAAAATTTCTTTGAAGATACCACCACCAACCGTCCACAAAAATTTGATTGGAAAGATTAAAGACACCACCAGTAGTCCACTACAACAAGCCTAACATCACCCTACAATGTCACTGAAGTCAGTCACGACCCGCAAGCCGTAACCATCACCTGTCGGCTGCCATTACAACACCATTACAATTAATACCTTACATAGATTATTTTCCTTACCCATATACTATTTTCTATAGCAAATCTCAGATCTATAAACATAGATTATTTTCCTTACCCATATACTATTTTCTATAGCAAATCTCAGATCTATAAACATAGATTCATTTGACCTTACAACTTACACACATACACTCATTCATATTCCCAGATCCATAATTGTAGCGACGGTAGGTAGTTGAGTGTGACGAGGTTTACGGTGGCGGTGGTGGTTTGATGGCAATAACAACAGAAACTCCGACGATGTTTACAGCAACAGTTCCGATGAGATTTGCGGCAACAGCAGCCCCGACTTTCAAATCTGTAATTGATGTATATTTGTTTCGTTTCCTATGAGATTTCTTTGAAAATTTTTGTTATTTCCATATGGATCAAGTTATGCCATGTATCCTGAAGTATATGTTTGCGTGACTTTTTCTCTTTTTGAAGTGATTATAATTATCCAATTTTTTATAAATTTGCTTTGTTTTTTGTCTCACCCCGTATTACCTTTCGGATTTTACCACGTCGCAACCCTTTTTGGTTTTCTTGCGCAGCTGTCTGCCAGTCTGTTTTTTTTATTAAATAAAACATATGTGTCTAATATGCTAACTTTTAAGCGGGTTTATTATATTTAGAACGAAATGCATTTTTGGTCCCTGTGATATCACATCGTTTGCAATTTCGATCCAAACTTATGCAAAGTGGCGATTTTGATGCCATAAGTCGGTCTTTTGCAATTTTGGTCCAAAACTAACTTTCCGTTCAATTTCCACCGTTATTGATCTCATGTGCCTGTTACGTGCGGGGTAGTTTCGTCCATTTAATTTCCAGAGGACCATATTTGCAACAAACACAAAAACAATTGATTCTCCCACTGACCCTTTATCTACCCATTTTCCAACAAAAAAAAAGAAGAAAAGAAAATCATCATCATCATATCAACAATAACAATAACAAATAATTTTGTGAATCTTAAAATTTCTTTGAAGATACCACCACCAACCGTCCACAAAAATTTGATTGGAAAGATTAAAGACACCACCAGTAGTCCACTACAACAAGCCTAACATCACCCTACAATGTCACTGAAGTCAGTCACGACCCGCAAGCCGTAACCATCACCTGTCGGCTGCCATTACAACACCATTACAATTAATACCTTACATAGATTATTTTCCTTACCCATATACTATTTTCTATAGCAAATCTCAGATCTATAAACATAGATTCATTTGACCTTACAACTTACACACATACACTCATTCATATTCCCAGATCCATAATTGTAGCGACGGTAGGTAGTTGAGTGTGACGAGGTTTACGGTGGCGGTGGTGGTTTGATGGCAATAACAACAGAAACTCCGACGATGTTTACAGCAACAGTTCCGATGAGATTTGCGGCAACAGCAGCCCCGACTTTCAAATCTGTAATTGATGTATATTTGTTTCGTTTCCTATGAGATTTCTTTGAAAATTTTTGTTATTTCCATATGGATCAAGTTATGCCATGTATCCTGAAGTATATGTTTGCGTGACTTTTTCTCTTTTTGAAGTGATATATGGATGATTGGATGAATTTTTTAAAATGCTTTTTTCTGCTCTTTCATATCTATTTTATATTGTCAAACATATATGAATTGTATATGGATCTTCATTTTTGATATGATATAGTTATATAACTTTCGTTCCAAAAAGAGAAGATATAATTTTTATTTTATAATTGTTATTAGTGTTTGTTTGGATATCTATGCTCCCTTATAAAGCAAGCAAACTGACTTTAAACTAAAATGCCTGTCACTAAAATGCCCTTCAAATTACTACCTCTGTACTCCCATGTCTACCCGTTTAGACTAAACTACCGTCGCTAAAAAAAACCATCTCTGTCTCGATCCCTTCCTCTATCAGAAACACCCACACACAAAAAAAACCTAAATTGATCGATCACTTTCTCTCAAATCTACCCCTTCCCCATGTCTCTCCCTAAATTGATCCAGCAAATGATTTGCCATACTGCAGATTTCGTCGAAACCATTCATCGATTCGTGATTGATCTATTAATTACGTCATCAATCCATATATACACCATACTGCAGATCGATATATAGCAAATGATTTGCCATCGCCACCAGCAACGATCTATTAATTACGTCAACAATCGATATATACACCATACTGTAGATCGATATATACACCGCCATCAAAAGGTATGATTTTTTTTACACCCTACTGTTAACGCGCGGGCACAAGGGTTTCGTTTCATAACACACGATATGGGAACGTTCATAAACCCAAAAATAGTTGTGTTTTTATATTTGGTACTTAATTGCGGTTTATTTGAGTTTTGGAATGCAGGCTTTTTCAAACCTTATGGATCTGTGATCGTTATGGATATGCAATAACGCTTTTGTTGAGATCAAGTTGGGTAATTTTTCATTCTCAAGTTCATATGAATAGCGTTTTTAATATTTCACTTGGGTTTTTTTTTATAAATAATTTCTTACGATTTATTTTAGAGATTGAGTTCGGTAATATATTTATTTTTCAGGTTATTGTTACCGAGTTATTGTTTCACAGGAAACTCTGGCCATTTAGCAAGTCAACATCCTTATTTTTGGTAATTATATTTTCGGTTTGTCAAATTTCTTATTTTTGGTAAAATTTTATTTTCACCTATCCATTGAAATCTGTTAGTAACCTTCTAACTTTTCTGAATGTATGTTTTTTATTTTCACTTTGGCTGTAAACTTTTAAGTACTATATTCTTAGTTTTAAGAAAAGGAAGAAATTGGGCAGGACGCATATAGTAATAGCCAGTACGCGTTTAAGTACATCGATAGCTTACCGATTTTGAACTCAATTTGCCTTTAGTTTCTTTAAATTCTTAAAAACTTTGGTATAGTGATAACCAGTACAAGTTGGAAAAAGTTCTTAAGATTGGCAGCCTAAAGAGCTGTAAATTGATGCTACTCATGTTAGCCCACAAAATTTGTTAGCCTAAAGAGATGTAAATTGATGGTAATTTCTTTTTACATCATGGCATGAAGAGTCAATGGAGTCTTTACCTTAGTAAATGTGATTCTAGCATATATGCATCACACTATTAGAACCAAAAACTAAATTACAAAGGTACTATTAGAAAAAGTATATACCAGTATTGACTTTTAGAAGTCAAAGTGTTTGCCATTGTGGGGGTGAAGATACATTACAAAACCCAGCCAAATTTCCATATGATTAAATATTACCACTTATTTTCTTGAAAAAACATCTCCAAGGTGGCTTAGTGAAATCGGTGGCTTCTCATAGATCCAAAAACTGAGTTTTTAATGTTAGAGGTCAACGAAAACCGAACATCTGAAGACTTCTGGGGCATGGGCTTACAACTGGCCCAAGAAGTCATTGCCTTAGGTTAAAGAAGATGGATAAAGTCTCACGATCCGGTTTGGGCACTCCATTGGAAACGTGATTATAAGAACGTCTTTGGCAGGTAACCGTCTCTTTGCTTTATAATTTCTTTTGATGGCTTAATGGATGTGGCTAAGTGGGAAGGTTGGATAATGGTTTCGAGATTAAATGGGGTTAGATTGGGTTAAAGAAAAGTAGTAAACTATGGTTTTTATGATAAAGTGATTTAAGAGGTTGTAAGAAGTTTAATTCTTTGAGTTACTTTTGACCGGTTCTATCTCTGACCAAGCTAAAGTTATACTCTTTTGACCAGTTAGAGGTGAATCGTTACCATAATCAACTTCTTGGCAAGTGGGTTGAAATTGTCATATGCTTAAGGTTATGCTAATATATTTTTTTAATGTGAAAATACAGAAAGCATCATGGAGCCATACCATAGATATCAATTTCGGGGCCACCTTTAGGTTATCATACAGTTCAAATTTTCTTTTCAACTCTGGATTGTGGCTGTTGAAGAAGCTTAAGAATACACGTTTCATTCATCACTTAACTTGCCAAGGTACAAAATACAATCGATACTTCTCAATAACAACAATTCTTATCGGGGTCAAATTTATCTATCAGTTGATTCATTCATATTTAACTTGCAGCAAAAGACTTTGAAAAGTTTCAAGAACATAATCCTGCTATCATCTCCACAGGTATGCACTATTTATTAAAATGTCATCAAGGGTAAAAACGAACATTCATTCAAGACATGTTATTAATAACATATTGGATCAAGATTATAGAGATCGTGATGCATCAAACTCAGATATTAGTGATATGAAGAACACCTTAAAAAGTGTTGCTGTAGCATCCAATATTATTATCTTGGTATATAATTAATTGGTGTTGTAAACTTGGAAGAGGTTTTGTCTGTTTGAGCAAGACATATGGAGACCTTATAGCATGTTAAATGTAATGGCACATGCTAAACATTTATTTGTATGTATTTTGTAATTTTGTCGTCAACAATCCCGAATATTAAATCTCTTATTGACATCAATGTGTTCCTCAACGTGTGTTACCATAATATTAATGTATTGTTTTGAAGGTAGGAAAGATGCTGAAAAAGAAGTGAAGACGTACAATTGCCTAATACAAAGTAAAACTGAAAAGTAAGAAGTGGTGAACACAACTAATCTGTAAAGAACAATGTTATAAGATGAATGATTTTTTGAGTATACCTGTTTCCATACATTTTTTAACTATTAGTGAAGATTGTGTAGTAGTTAATATTCCCTGTTGACATTTTATGACAATTTTGAGACACTCGATGTTAGGCATAATGCTCTCTTTTTTTTGTGGCTTGCTAAACATTTGGAGTCCGCAACCATCACCATCAACAGTTGTTGTCACCACCACACCGTTGACACCATATTTGCCGCTGCATGGCGCGGGCACCAATCTAGTATATGGTAATAGTTACATGAGGGTTTAATTTTCAACAAATTGTTTGAAGCTCAGGAAAAAAAAATTGTTGTTTGAAGATGATGATTAATAAATGAACAAATATTAAAAGAAAAAAAAAGTTTGAGTTAGTTTGCAAGAATGGTCCTTTTTGTATGAAAAGACAGTACTACCCATCATGTGTCTAGCACATAGCCTCGCTAATGGAGAAAAATTGACGGAAAGTTAGTTTTCGACCAAGATTGCCAAAAAGGCCGACTTATTGCACCAAAATCGCCACTTTGCATAAGTTTAGACCGAGATTGCAAATAGTGTGATATCACATGGACCAAAAATGCATTTCGTTCTTATATTTATTTATGTTTGATATAACAAACATAGACATATATTTATATTCTTTTTTATGTTTGATATAACAAACATAGACATATATTTATATTCTTTTTTATGTTTGATATAACAAACATAGACATATATTTATATTCTTTTTTATGTTTGATATAACAAACATAGAGATATATTTATATTTTTTTTTATGTTTTTAGTTGTCTGTCAATACCATTATGTACCACTATTTTGTTTCAATCGCACTTTTCTCCTTTGTGGTTTTAACTAATATGTTGAAAACTTATATTCAATTATTTTTTATCGTACTTTTCTCCTTTGTGGTTTTAACTAATATATTGACAACTTACATTCAAATTTTTTACTTTCATTTTTGATTTTTGGTTTATTGCACATATAAATTTAATGTATTCGTTACTATAAACTTTTAGAAACGTTTGTGGTATTGACTTTAGACAAATATGTATTTCATATGTCAAAGTTTTTACTAACATATATAGCGACACATTATCAATAACAAAATCTAACCACAATAATTGATTCCACGTAATGCACAAAAGTAACCTAACGTGGTTTTGCCCTTATATATATATATAGGGGACCCTTATTTTAAGAACCTATTTTTTTGTAAGAACCGTAAGAACTCCTAAAATTCATATTGGATCACATGTTTTTTTTGTTCATTCACATGTGAAACGTTATAAAAATATATGTTGTAGAAGAAAAAAAATTTCAAAACCTTTTATATAGCCGTTTATCACATGTGAACAAAAAACGTGAACAAATTTATTCACAAGTTCACAAAAGGCTACTTTGAAGGTTTTTTAAAAAAGTTTCTTCTACAACATACATTTTTATATCATTTCACATGTGAATGAACAAAAAAAACATGTGAACAAATATATAATTTAAGAGTTCTCATGGTTCTTACAAAAAAAATGGTTCTCAAAATAAGAAAACTATATATATATATATATATATTGAAACAAACCTATCAATGACATAATGCTTTTTAATTAAACGGTTGAAAATTCAACTTAATTACACTAGAATAATAGGTGTTTCAACTGGACAGTTGAAGCCCCGCAAAAGCGGGGTCTAATTTTACTAATACCTCTATTAAGAGGAATCAACTTATGAATAGTAAAACAGGCTGGTAGGTAGTTGCGTAGCTGCTAGCTTGCTTTTTTTTTTTTAAAAACGTATATATTTAATATGTCAAACTTTTTAGCGGGTTTATCATATTGTTTTTATTTAAGGTTTTTTTAGATTTCGTCTATTTTTATTTTTGATTTGACTCGTTAATATCATTAAAGATGCTGCTTATGAACAGTTGTTTTTTCACCTGGACACTAGCCTGGCTGGGGGATTAGTGGGTACCAAATGGTACATGGGATCAGGGGTTTCCATCCAATTACCCTTTTTTTTTATAACAGTTGTTTTTTTGTCTTTTTCTGAATTTTCAATATAAATAGATTGTGTAGCAATTTTAAATCAAAAGAAGAAGATGGTACAGTGGTTTGTGGCTTAACCTGTAGGGTTGGAGGTCATGGGTTCGAAACCTCCCTCCAGCCCCCACCTTTTTTTTTTCTATATCTTTAGAGAATTTTGGATTTTACACATTTTCCCCTTTTCTTTTTATCTTATTGCTTTTCCACCCTCTATTTTCTTTTTGGTTTCCTCTTTTTGCTCTTGGATTTTTTTATTTTTATCCATTTTGTTATCTTTTGTGTTTTTTGGCTTAATTATATCTAATCTTTTTGTATTTTATTGCATTTTGTGTTTTTATAATGTTTCAATATTTAACATTGTTTTTTATAACTTCTTATTTTGCTTTTGTATTTCTATTTGTTCCCTTCCTTTTTGTAATTTTTTGGTTGTATTATATTTCTTTGTATTTTTTTACCAATTTGTTTTTTGTCATTTAATTTTTTCCATTTGGCTTTTTTATACCTTTTTTTGTATTTTTTTTGTTTTTCTTTTGTTTATTTGGTTATTATTCTATTTTTTTCATTTTTTTCATTTTTTTGTATTCTTTTGTTTTATTATGTACTCTTTCGGTATCTTTTTTAACATATGTTTTCCATACATTTTCTACATTTGGCTATTGTATTTTTTTTCCTGAACCCGAAAATGTAGATTTCTAAAATAGAATATACGAAAGGACGATAGTATTTTCAATATTCCATATGCTATTAAACACACATTCCGACCATCAGCAAAATTTCTTGCACACCAAAGACATCCAACTAAGTAACAAAATATATCATTGTCGGGGCGGCACTAAACTTTCTAGTTTCTAATATAAGCAGCAAGCTCTTGTAACTTTTAAATTTATACCAGCATGAGTGTTTTTTGTCGATATTTGTTCTTTTCATGGTGTATCGAGGATGATAAAAAGAGTGAGGAAAATATAACTTTATGAAAACTCACTCGACAATTTATATTTTTTGCTATATACTAAACAATGTTTTTAATTACTAATTCTTATAAATCATAATTTTAAGAGTTCTACTAATAAGAAATAAAATTTACAAATAAAAATATTAATAAATTTATGTTGATTATCAAATTTGATAATTAAAGAGTTTGGAAATTTGTCAATTCCAAAAAGAAAAGAAAAAGAAGAAAACGGAAATTTGACGACTTGAGATAATGTTTTCAGAAAGTTTATATTAAACATTTCTAATTGACTTAATAGGTTAGGTATTTTCCTTTTAATTAAGTCTATTAAAGTATAAACAAACAAACTCTAAAAAGTGCAAGATTTTTAAACTTTTTGATATAAATTACTGTCCTTTTGAACTACCCGTTAATGTATCTTGATTTACTTGGCTATAATATAATAATAATGATAGTCGATATTGCAAATTATATACCTTCGGGGTGATATCTAATAGTGATATCTTGGTAGGGAACACCGGTTACGATATAGAGTTCCATGCTTTGATTGTGTTGGACTGTTGGTCTTTTCAACGTTAAAAGATTGCCAAAAAACTTGACTTCCATCCGTGGTTCACCAAATAGATGTAATCTAACACTTTCTGCATTCGATGTAATCAACAAAATACAATTTACCTAACAAGTAAGAACTCATCAATGGTACACAAAATACAGCATAAACAACA
This sequence comes from Erigeron breviscapus, assembly GCA_034093135.1. Taxonomy (NCBI): domain Eukaryota; kingdom Viridiplantae; phylum Streptophyta; class Magnoliopsida; order Asterales; family Asteraceae; genus Erigeron; species Erigeron breviscapus. The sequence goes on from CM067174.1 coordinate 85,061,867, forward strand.
TATCAGTGAGTGCCGTATGAAAATGTTATCTATACACATTGATCTCCACTTCTCAAAAATCAGTGGTCGAAAATCTCAAGATGAGCAAGAGAGCATGCGCACACCAGGACGGTAAGCCCATGCAGGAGGTAACCGAGCATATTTTTCCATACCGGGTTGCTCGTCATATGGCCTTTCCATTACTTTGAGCAACTGTCTCACCTCTTCAAAGTCGCCTTGTTCAGCCATGTCTATAGCACTCTGACACAAGTAGTTTCTTAAAATATACTTTGGATTCACAGAGTTCATTGAAGCTTTTCTATCCTCATCTGGAACTCCATTTTCCGATAGCTGTCGGTATCAAACGAATAAACCACGAAATAAGGATAAGAAGAACATACAATATAAAGAATCATAAGTAGGTATTTGGATGATAATTCTGAAGCTGAGTATGTGATAATAAGTAAGCATAATTACCAAATGTACTAAAACAAATGGTAAAAGATGTTATTTAAATGTGCCTCTGTTACTTCAACTTGTGTACTACCCAGATAAATGTTTTGAGTGTTTGGTAAAATCTTACCTAAATTCTGGGTTTTAGTCCGACTTCTATCTGCTGGGGTACAGTATTAATTACTTAATATAGATATATCCGGAATCCCTACCTCATACCGCAGGCACTAGTGAGGCAACATATGAGATATGATCAAATAAACCAAAACAAATTTTAAAAGTTAAGAGATACTCTTGTGAACTGGAATAAAATTTATCAAGTTCGGTTAAAATAAAGGGCTGAATATGTTGTTTTTTTTTTTTTGAATGGCAAGGGCCAAATATGTTATCCCAGTTTACTCTTCTATAAGACTATAACCAGTTCAGTTACATTCAAGCTATTACGAAACTTATTATCCAAATCTCATTAGTTGCCCCAAAAGATCCCAAGCATAGTAGAATCATATTATACTTGATAAATATATTGAAATTTCATTTCTGTGATTTCAAGTAAGAATAATAAAAAAAATAAATTATTAGTACTATACTAATTGAGAATGCATGATAATGTTAAGGGGTGTTCAGCAGTCACATTACCTCATTTATGTAAAGTCTAACCCAGTTGATCCAAGCCTCCTTGCGTTCTTGACCAATATCTAGCAAAGCAGGCTTGAGTGGAGCCAATAATTCTTCATCTGGGGTGGTTAAATCAGCTTTGATGTTGGAAAGTAATCTAAAGAAGTTTGTGTAGTCTACTTTGTCAACCGCCATATTGTTAAGCAGTTTACCAATGAGTTGTTTATCATACTTTGGAAGCCCAAGTTTTTTGGTCATTAGGGCTTGGTAATCATCCATAAACTTTGTACCATATCTGCAGAAGATTAAAAAATTAGATGTTAGAAAATTAGCTAGACGTTTGAGGTCAAATGGACTACTCTTAAAATTTCAACTCGAGTTGGTAAGGACTTCTGGCAAGATAACTTTGACATTGTGCTTATCTTCATAATACAACTACTATATATTTTTGACTTAAAACGTACATCTTGACAATTAGTTTACTAATATATTTTTGACTATAAGCGGATGATTGGAGGTGTGTTTTCAAAGTAACTACAGCAATTTGAAGAAACATAAACAGATAGTCATGCTGTCAGAGAACCACTAACCAGATACTTGTGTCTAATGATATGTATGTATCAGAAAAAGAAGGGAGGGAGGGCTTCTCAACAGCTACCCGGAGCTTTGATTATTTTGACCAAAAGAATAAAAAAACAATTACTTAACCCTAGCAACCAAAACTGATTATTGCAACTCGGTCCTTATAATCAGGGCAAACACAACAGAAAGGCGGAAGGGGCAAATACCTTTCAAGAGCATAATCAGCCTCTTTCTCATTTATCAGACTAGCAGAAGAAAGAGTTGATACAAACTGAGCTATGTTCCATAGGCCAACATCTGGTTGATTAGAAAAGCAATACCGTCTCCCAGGAAGATCTGTAGTATTTGGGGTGAAACTGGGATCAAAGGCATCAAGAAATCCAAAAGGACCATAATCAATCGTAAGACCCAATACACTCATGTTGTCAGTATTCATCACACCGTGTGTGAAACCAACACCCTGCCAGCTAGAAATCAGTGAAGCAGTACGTTCAGCAACCTCCACCGCCCAAGCTGAAACACCCATCAATTAGAAGTAGCATTAGATACTGATAAAAATTATCTGTATAATCTACTTGTTTATCTACATCTATAATCTTCACCTGCATATTTGTTAGAAGTAAGATCTACAAGAGCTTCATTTTCTTGGCCAGTAGAGAAAGATAAACTATCACTTTTGTTCATATTCTCTATGTGAGGAAAGTGATGTCTAATAGTGTAGTCAGCCAAAGCTCTAACAATTTCAAGATCCTCTTTTCCTCTCGAAGCATGTATTTGAAATGAGCCAAAACGCAAAAACGATTGTGCGACCTGCACACGATTGCACCAGGTTCGTCTTTCGGATTGCCACTGCATTTACACAGAGAATGAATACGTCAGCCAAGTTGAACGCAAGATAATCGACTTTTGTTTCAAGAGAAGGAACAATTTGACTTTTGGGAGAAACTATTTATGAGGGATTACGGATATATGATGTTTAGGGGTCCCATAATCAGAATGTGATCATCTTTATAATAAAATATTCTACAGAATATATCATTAGTATGTGCCTTAGCTGTTTGAAAGTTATAATAATCAGATAATCATAACTTCAGGTGTTTAATAAGTTCTATATAAGATACGCCGAGCAATGGATGAAACAACAGAAAACATTTTTTTGTATAAAAGGGAGACATTTGGTAAACAGAGAAAGAATCTGTTTATTTACACATATAAAACTGATTATACTGACATATAAATGAGTCCTGGAATGCAAATCCAGACACCCCCTAATATTGATATAAATTGTTTTAACTACATAAAACTTACTCGTAAAACATGTCACGTGTAACATATCTCCCGGTTGTTACAAGACAAAGGGCACGGGTAGTTGGAATCCCAAGACCATGAATAGCTTCACTACAAAGGAACTCTCTGATACTGCTTCTCAAAACCGCTAGACCATCAGCAAACCGACTATATGGAGTCTTTCCAGCACCCTTCAACTGAAGTTCCCACCTTTGAGACTTCAAATTCACAAGCTCCCCAAGAGTGATCGCCCTCCCATCACCCAATTGACCCGCCCACATCCCAAACTGATGCCCTCCATAACATTGAGCATACGGCATCCTGAAAACCAACTGATGTAATCACCACTAAAAAATTTCAATTAGAAGGTATGACACACGACGCTTACCCTCCTACTAAAGGAACTGCCCCGGAAAACAAATGTGGGAAATCAGGTCTTTTAAATCTGCAACACCATCAAAGTTTCCAACTTTATTAACAACAATGCCAGATTATAAACAAATATCGCGGCAGACATCAATTAAGCAAGATAGAGAAAAACTCACTCTTTAGGATCTAAATCAAGAATTTCGGCAACGGACTCGGACCAAGCTACTAATTGAGGATTTTCCACTTTAACAGATGGAGATACTTTTGAATAACATGCATGAAGCACCTATATAATTTCCAATAAAAAAATAAATATATCACAAATAATTTAATTAGCACCCACGTCATTCAAAGCAAAACAAAAAATGACAATAATAAAAAAAATCATCATATAAACTTAATGATAATTATATTCTAAATCACGAATCCTACCCTTTATTTCTAACACCTTAATTTCAATAAAAACTATTTCTTTCTTGATTTCTTGGACTAAAAAATGCATAAAGATTCAATCTTGGAATCAAGTAAACTAATATTAGTTCTAAAAAGAAAAGAAAAACAAACAAACAAACCTCACGGGGGATGACGTCAGAGCGAGGATCACCAGGCAACTCACGAACAAAAGAATGGTCCCAATTTAAATCTTCAATACACAACTTTTTCTTAACTATATTATTATCATTACTTATCAAGCTTTGTTTCTTTAAACCATCGGAAACGGAATCAACAGTAGGGGATTCCATTGAGCAGTTGGTGGAAAACGACGTCGTTCTTCTCGGGTGATATTTCAATAAGGGTTTGGAGAATAAGAAGCGGTGGCGGAAGATGGTGGTGGGAGAGAAAGAAGAGAGTGTGGTGATGGTGGTGGTGGGTGGTGTGTGTGAGAGTGAGGCGGTTATATGAGAAATCATATTTGTTTTTGTTTTTGTTGGTGTTGGTGTGTAAAATTGGAATAGGGATTGGTGACATTTTCAAAGTGTGATTTGGTGTGTGATGATGGTATGAAGGTGTCATTTTTTATCAAGATTTCTAGATTAAGGGATGTGAGTTTGACACCATGATATGCATTGAAAGCTGTATTACTAGGAGCAATATTTGTACATTTTTATTCTTTCTTTTATGATCGATATCTTACTACAAGGTACCCGTGTGATTCGGCGTTATAATGGTAGCGGCGGTGGTGACGGTGACGGGTGGTGGTGGCGTGTGGCAGCGGCGACGATTGATAGTGGTGGTGGCGTCGTTTGACAGCTTCAGCAAATTGGTACAATTGGTTCTCACAACTTCACGTAAATTTTTAGGATAGTTTTGGTAGAAAAAAAACTTGATGGAAAAATAGAACTAAACAGAAAAGAGTATGGATAAATAAATGCTTAATTTCTTAAGGGATACTATAGATGTGTATATTTTCATATATTTGTAAGCATAATTATAAATTAACCTAACTCATATGTCTAAAAATCAACTTAATCATATGATGATAACATGTGAAAAAGTCAAGGTATAAGATTAGAAAAAAAAATTAGTAAAATCCACATGTCAAATTCTTAAAGTTTTAAGTTGATTTTTAGGCATATAAGTTAGATTGATTAATCATTTCCTTGTTTTGTAATGTAATATTTTATTGTGATTGCAAAGGTAAATGTATACCACGAAAGGCTTTTTGTTGTGTATTTTTTTATGCACTACAAAATGTTTATTTTTTAATTGATAAAAATTAGATCTTATGCAACATCAACGATGTACGATTAGTGACAACAAAATGTCTCACATTTGTAGTCGTTTCTCCCCACTTTTTTTTTATACTTGCAACGGAAGTCTGACCATCCCTCCATACCTTTTTTTTCATTTTCTTTTATTAAAAAAAATTAAGTTTATTATTAAACACAATATCCATTTTTCATCAAAAAAAAAAAAAACTAAACAATTCATGATGCATACAAAATAACCAAAAAATTATTAAACTCATACCACATTCCCCATTTGGCTCCCCAACCTTACGTAGGTGAGGGAGGGGGTTGTGGATTTATAGTTAGGGCTTTGGTTGTGGATTTATAGTTACCATGATTGTATAGGATTGGACGTAAGATGACAACGTTATCTTAAATTGGAATATCAAGATTTTATAAAATATTGAACAAGATAAACAACACTACTAGTGATAAACGAAAACGACCAACATCAATTGTAACACCCAAAAATTTAATATAACTACAAATAAGCATTCTATGATTTAAGCAATTCATGTATTATTAAAATGATGTAATTAATGTATTAGATATACATATGTAACTTAATTTAACAAGTCAGTACGTAAGTGTAACTATTACATTTATCATGGACTAATTGTGGCTGTATAGAAAGCTAATGGTCTAGAAAGCAACTTCATTATATATTTAGAAGATAAGTATATGGATGGAGTTTAATCCCTCATATTACACGTATCAGGAGTGTGTGAAAAATAAGGTGTCGTGTGTGTGTGTCGTGTGAAGAAGAAAAGCAAAGGAAGATAAAAAAATTGAAGCATGCGATGTGATCTTAAGTGATCTTAAGGTGTTATCAAGTAATAATCAATTCTTAGTTCAAGATTTGATGAGGTAAAATCTCTTCCTTTATTGATTATAAATTAGGATTCATGAGATAAAAACCCCTTTTTACCATTGAAACTTATTTTTGTTAAAACGTGATTGCAGAATTATATATTAATTGTTTTGGCATTGAAATTACTTATTGTAATAGATTGAAAGTTCATAGGCGTTTGATATATATATATATATATATATAAGAAATTTGGTAATTATTGGTGTTAGAAACACTGAAAGTATATTAAATAGTTTATAGTTGAATACAAATGTCATATAGATAGCTTGAACATGATTATAAGCTATATGGAATAAAATCCTTTAAACGAGATGCTAAAGAATCTTTTAGTAACCATATGTTCTTAATATATGTGTATGTATATTGTATGTACAGGAGATAATCAGAATGCTCAAGACTATATTACATCGTTGATAATCAGAATGCTCAAGACTATATTACATCGTTGATAATCAGAATGCTCAAGACTATATTACATCGTTGATAATCAGAATGCTCAAGACTATATTACATCGTTGATAATCAGAATGCTCAAGACTATATTACATCGTTGATAATCAGAATGCTCAAGACTATATTACATCGTTGATAATCAGAATGCTCAAGACTATATTACATCGTTGATAATCAGAATGCTCAAGACTATATTACATCGTTGATAATCAGAATGCTCAAGACTATATTACATCGTTGATAATCAGAATGCTCAAGACTATATTACATCGTTGATAATCAGAATGCTCAAGACTATATTACATCGTTGATAATCAGAATGCTCAAGACTATATTACATCGTTGATAATCAGAATGCTCAAGACTATATTACATCGTTGATAATCAGAATGCTCAAGACTATATTACATCGTTGATAATCAGAATGCTCAAGACTATATTACATCGTTGATAATCAGAATGCTCAAGACTATATTACATCGTTGATAATCAGAATGCTCAAGACTATATTACATCGTTGATAATCAGAATGCTCAAGACTATATTACATCGTTGATAATCAGAATGCTCAAGACTATATTACATCGTTGATAATCAGAATGCTCAAGACTATATTACATCGTTGATAATCAGAATGCTCAAGACTATATTACATCGTTGATAATCAGAATGCTCAAGACTATATTACATCGTTGATAATCAGAATGCTCAAGACTATATTACATCGTTGATAATCAGAATGCTCAAGACTATATTACATCGTTGATAATCAGAATGCTCAAGACTATATTACATCGTTGATAATCAGAATGCTCAAGACTATATTACATCGTTGATAATCAGAATGCTCAAGACTATATTACATCGTTGATAATCAGAATGCTCAAGACTATATTACATCGTTGATAATCAGAATGCTCAAGACTATATTACATCGTTGATAATCAGAATGCTCAAGACTATATTACATCGTTGATAATCAGAATGCTCAAGACTATATTACATCGTTGATAATCAGAATGCTCAAGACTATATTACATCGTTGATAATCAGAATGCTCAAGACTATATTACATCGTTGATAATCAGAATGCTCAAGACTATATTACATCGTTGATAATCAGAATGCTCAAGACTATATTACATCGTTGATAATCAGAATGCTCAAGACTATATTACATCGTTGATAATCAGAATGCTCAAGACTATATTACATCGTTGATAATCAGAATGCTCAAGACTATATTACATCGTTGATAATCAGAATGCTCAAGACTATATTACATCGTTGATAATCAGAATGCTCAAGACTATATTACATCGTTGATAATCAGAATGCTCAAGACTATATTACATCGTTGATAATCAGAATGCTCAAGACTATATTACATCGTTGATAATCAGAATGCTCAAGACTATATTACATCGTTGATAATCAGAATGCTCAAGACTATATTACATCGTTGATAATCAGAATGCTCAAGACTATATTACATCGTTGATAATCAGAATGCTCAAGACTATATTACATCGTTGATAATCAGAATGCTCAAGACTATATTACATCGTTGATAATCAGAATGCTCAAGACTATATTACATCGTTGATAATCAGAATGCTCAAGACTATATTACATCGTTGATAATCAGAATGCTCAAGACTATATTACATCGTTGATAATCAGAATGCTCAAGACTATATTACATCGTTGATAATCAGAATGCTCAAGACTATATTACATCGTTGATAATCAGAATGCTCAAGACTATATTACATCGTTGATAATCAGAATGCTCAAGACTATATTACATCGTTGATAATCAGAATGCTCAAGACTATATTACATCGTTAACCGGCTATATAAGACTTCTTTAAGGTGAGTAACGGATAGAATAGAATGGTAGGTAATATCCGGAATGCATATAGACATGTATGAGGGTACGTACCTATTATATTTTAGAAGGTAACTCCATATGGGATCGATCTAGATATCTCTCCTATGGGGTAGGCCACATGTTATATGTACGTTAGAGTACATTTATAGAATTATTAGAAAAGGAATTCCTTATATGTTAGAATGTGTGTCTGAACATGTTTCAGACTATGCTCAGAATACATATCTGAAAGCGTTTCAGATTATGTTCTAGAATAGATATGAGAATATGCATTCATTTTACGATATAGATCCCGTTTACTCACTAAGTAGTTGTACTTACCGTTTTATATTTTATCTTTTTAGGTATATAACAAAGTTTCAAGATACTTTTTCATCATCCGAACATTAATAAATCATTAACATTAACATAAGTACATAACTCTTTTATATGTCCCGCATATAATATAATTACCTTCTATAATAAAGGAATGCGTTGTGAACAGTGTTTTTTGTCTTTTTGTGCCATAAAAACTCGGATAGGATATATATTTATTGAACTATAAAGTAAAACAAACATCAATGTGGGTGAGGTGGTTATCATTCTTTACTTTGAGTGTAAGGTACTAGGTTCGAAACTTAGCTTCATCACAAAATTGTTCTTTTTCTTCTTGCTTTCTAAAGTTACAAAAAGTCGCCTGACTTTTTTGGGGATGTTTATTTCAGCCCCTTTTTTCTTTTCTTTTTCTTTTTAGATCCTTAAGCTTTTGTATTTTATGGAATGACATATATGTTTTGTAATTTTTGTTTAGAGTTAATTGCAAATTTGGTCCCTGTGGTTTGTTCAATTTTGCAAGGGGGGTCCCTTTTCAACTATCGTTGCAAGGGGGGTCCCTTTTCAACTATCGTTGCAAGGGGGGTCCCTGTTTTGACTATTTTTTGCAATTTTGGTCCATTTTGGACGGAGCCGTTTGTAGAAGACGTTAACTAGGCACGTGAATGACGCGTGCGTGGGCATGAACGTAATAAGCCAGCCAGCTGCTCCCACACCCAGCTTTTCCCCCTTTTTATACCCGTAAATCATATTATATATATCTAACAAAAACCCCTAATTTTCCCCCAAACCAATATAAGAACCCTAAATCGTAAATTAAGTAAATTAAATCAATTAGATGCAAAATCAAAGAATGTTGGTATGTCGGTGTGGTTCTCATTCTGTTATTCTCACTTCTTGGACATGTAACAATCCTGGAAGAAGATTTTATTCGTGTGGTAAAAAGGTAAGATTTTTACATGGTATTTACCCACTTTTTAATTAAAAAATTGATTTTTCGGTTTATTTCAGGGATCAAGTTGTGGGTTTATCAATTGGTATGATCCACCAATGTGTGCAAGAGCTAAAGAAATAATTCCAGGTTTGTTAAAATCTTTGAACAAGAAAGCAGATTGTGCTAGAGCAAAGGAGAATCAAGCAAGAAGATACAAAAGGATGTTGGTCATAAGTTGGGTATTTTTCATTGTATGGGTTATCTTTCTAGCTTGATTAAGAGAAATTTTAAGTAGTTCTGTACTTGTGGCTGTTTTGTAAGTATAATTTGTTGTTTGTAAGGTATTTGTTGTAATATATGTATGTTTTTGCACTTCTGCAGACTAATGATAATGGTTGTTTGAAAAGGTTGTTTCAAATGGTTGTTGGCAAGTGCATTTGGTATTCAATGGTATTGAATGGTTTGAATCAATATTGCAGTTTTTTTGAATTGTAAATTGTGCCTTTTCTAATTTCCTGCACTCTTATGGTTACAAACACAAAGACAGTCATGATTTGAGTTGGAAAAACACATACTAAAACACAAAACAACTTCTGGTACAGAAAATTGTGCCTTTTCTAATTTCCTGCACTCTTATGGTTACAAACACAAAGACAGTCATGATTTGAGTTGGAAAAACACATACTAAAACACATGCATAGTCAAAGCCACATTCTTAAAACATACATAGTCAAAGTCAGACCTTCTTAAAACAACACAAATAGTCAAATTGGAAAAACATAACAAAAGACATATTCAAAGTTACACATTGGAACCATGAAAAACATAAATTAAGCAGCAGTTTGGGAACTTGAGGCACCAGTTGAAGCTGTAGTCTTGCTTGGACCACCCTTGGAACCACTAGGCTTTGAAGTTACAGTTTTTTTTGGACATGTTCTCTTATTGTGACCATCCATCTTACAATTCCCACACTTAAGCTTAACACCAGCCCTAGATATCTTCCCTTCCTTAATTATTTGAATTTCAATGGCACTCTTCCTTCTCTTCTTCTTAGGCCTTCCAATTGGGTTCTTATGCTTGGGTGGTTTAATTGTTATTGCCCATCCAGACTTTGGCCAATGTGATCTGCCCTTCTTGACTTGGTCCCCCATCTTTGGACTGCCCTTCTTGACTTGGCCCCATCTTTGGACTGCCCTTCTTGACTTGGTCCCCCATCTTTGGACTGCCCTTCTTGACTTGGTCCCCCATCTTTGGACTGCCCTTCTTGACTTGGCCCCATCTTTGGACTGCCCTTCTTGACTTGGTCCCCCATCTTTGGACTGCCCTTCTTGACTTGGTCCCCCATCTTTGGACTGCCCTTCTTGACTTGGCCCCATCTTTGGACTGCCCTTCTTGACTTGGTCCCCCATCTTTGGACTGCCCTTCTTGACTTGGCCCCATCTTTGGACTGCCCTTCTTGACTTGGTCCCCCATCTTTGGACTGCCCTTCTTGACTTGGTCCCCCATCTTTGGACTGCCCTTCTTGACTTGGCCCCATCTTTGGACTGCCCTTCTTGACTTGGTCCCCCATCTTTGGACTGCCCTTCTTGACTTGGTCCCCCATCTTTGGACTGCCCTTCTTGACTTGGCCCCATCTTTGGACTGCCCTTCTTGACTTGGTCCCCCATCTTTGGACTGCCCTTCTTGACTTGGTCCCCCATCTTTGGACTGCCCTTCTTGACTTGGTCCCCCATCTTTGGACTGCCCTTCTTGACTTGGTCCCCCATCTTTGGACTGCCCTTCTTGACTTGGTCCCCCATCTTTGGACTGCCCTTCTTGACTTGGCCCCATCTTTGGACTGCCCTTCTTGACTTGGTCCCCCATCTTTGGACTGCCCTTCTTGACTTGGTCCCCCATCTTTGGACTGCCCTTCTTGACTTGGCCCCATCTTTGGACTGCCCTTCTTGACTTGGTCCCCCATCTTTGGACTGCCCTTCTTGACTTGGTCCCCCATCTTTGGACTGCCCTTCTTGACTTGGCCCCATCTTTGGACTGCCCTTCTTGACTTGGTCCCCCATCTTTGGACTGCCCTTCTTGACTTGGCCCCATCTTTGGACTGCCCTTCTTGACTTGGTCCCCCATCTTTGGACTGCCCTTCTTGACTTGGTCCCCCATCTTTGGACTGCCCTTCTTGACTTGGCCCCATCTTTGGACTGCCCTTCTTGACTTGGTCCCCCATCTTTGGACTGCCCTTCTTGACTTGGTCCCCCATCTTTGGACTGCCCTTCTTGACTTGGCCCCATCTTTGGACTGCCCTTCTTGACTTGGTCCCCCATCTTTGGACTGCCCTTCTTGACTTGGTCCCCCATCTTTGGACTGCCCTTCTTGACTTGGTCCCCCATCTTTGGACTGCCCTTCTTGACTTGGCCCACATACATTATTGGACTGCCCTTCTTGACTTGGTCCCCCATCTTTGGACTGCCCCTCTTGACTTGGTCCCCCATCTTTGGACTTATTACTTGGCCCATCAACTTTGGATTGAAAATTAAGACTGCTCTCACTGAAAATAGGAATGGTGCCTTCACAAATAACTCTGAACCTTTTTTTATCATTCTTTACTATTTTAAGTTGTCTCCTTGTTTCTACTGCATGCATGGTTAGCATATCCTTCATTTCTTCCTTTGTCCCAAACACTTGTCCAAGGAAAAAATGTGCTTTTTTTTCAGGATTGGTGGTATGTTGAATTCTTAAATTATGCAAAGCCTGTTTCCTAGCTGCATCATCATCATTATCACTTCCACTTTCAAGAGTTTCAAAATTCAAAGTTTCAGTATCACCATCTATGTCCTTCTCTGTCGTAGTTGTTGCATCAGGATTCTCACCACCTCCTACCCATTCTACTTCAGTGTCTATGTTATCACTAAAGTCAGACATGTCTACCTCAACATCATCCATTCTATGTTCCTCATCAACTATAAAATCAGAGTCTTCACTTTCCCCATCACTGTCATTACCAGGCTCATCTGCATTATCATCCTCTTCAACATCACCCACCTCCTCATCACTTGGCTCATCAAAGTGTGTATTACCTATATGTTCATGACTGGCCTCATTCCCCATATTAAGCCCACTACCCTGCCCAACCTCTTTTTGAACTTGCACATTGAAAAAGGTATCAGTAAAAACAGTCTCATTATTCAACATTTCATTACCACCATCAATAAGTATTGCATTAACCTCATTTGTACCCAATGCAGGAGTTGTTTCAACTTGTTCTGGTACATAAGATGAAATTGGTTGACTTTCAACAAGCACTGGTTCATTTGTACCCTCCCCAGTTTGTGTTTCAACTTCCATTGACACATTTGTTACCATTGCTTCATTTTTACCCTGCCCATTATGTGTTTCATCTTCCATTGGTTTAGTAAATAATTTCTTTTTAGGTTTCAGCTTTTTTGCAGGTACAAATGGTTGTGTTAGGGCATCATCTATTTCCTTAATAATATCATCATCCTTATTGACATCCCTGCTTTCCTGCACACGTTCTATATACACTTCTATAACCTTAAATTTGGTCACATACTTCATCAAATGCCTAACATCATCATCACTAACTAAAGCATGCAAACCATTATCTAAATCACTGTCTGGTTCCTTAAAATGGTAACACATTGGAATTTTAACAGCATACCCTATTTCTTTAAGCATTGCTTCAAGCTCTAGAACAGAAAACTCATCTCCATCGACGGAGTCCACATAATTGACTTGACCATGGATGAATTGCCTCCTTGGACCCTTAGTGAACCACCCACCGTGATGGATTTTCAAAGAAAAGTGGGTAGGGTTTCCACCTATATAAAAAAAAAGTATGATTTAAAATTTAGCTATAAACAATCACACATTTTTTTTTTTTTTTTTTTTTTTTTTTTTTTTTTTTTTTTTTTTTTTTTTTTTTTTTTTTTTTTTTTTTTTTTTTTTTTTTTTTTTTTTTTTTTTTTTTTTTTTTTTTTTTTTTTTTTTTTTTTTTTTTTTTTTTTTTTTTTTTTTTTTTTTTTTTTTTTTTTTTTTTTTTTTTTTTTTTTTTTTTTTTTTTTTTTTTTTTTTTTTTTTTTTTTTTTTTTTTTTTTTTTTTTTTTTTTTTTTTTTTTTTTTTTTTTTTTTTTTTTTTTTTTTTTTTTTTTTTTTTTTTTTTTTTTTTTTTTTTTTTTTTTTTTTTTTTTTTTTTTTTTTTTTTTTTTTTTTTTTTTTTTTTTTTTTTTTTTTTTTTTTTTTTTTTTTTTTTTTTTTTTTTTTTTTTTTTTTTTTTTTTTTTTTTTTTTTTTTTTTTTTTTTTTTTTTTTTTTTTTTTTTTTTTTTTTTTTTTTTTTTTTTTTTTTTTTTTTTTTTTTTTTTTTTTTTTTTTTTTTTTTTTTTTTTTTTTTTTTTTTTTTTTTTTTTTTTTTTTTTTTTTTTTTTTTTTTTTTTTTTTTTTTTTTTTTTTTTTTTTTTTTTTTTTTTTTTTTTTTTTTTTTTTTTTTTTTTTTTTTTTTTTTTTTTTTTTTTTTTTTTTTTTTTTTTTTTTTTTTTTTTTTTTTTTTTTTTTTTTTTTTTTTTTTTTTTTTTTTTTTTTTTTTTTTTTTTTTTTTTTTTTTTTTTTTTTTTTTTTTTTTTTTTTTTTTTTTTTTTTTTTTTTTTTTTTTTTTTTTTTTTTTTTTTTTTTTTTTTTTTTTTTTTTTTTTTTTTTTTTTTTTTTTTTTTTTTTTTTTTTTTTTTTTTTTTTTTTTTTTTTTTTTTTTTTTTTTTTTTTTTGTAATTTTTGTTTTATTAACAATTTGTTTTTCTTTAATTTTTTCTTTTTTGGTATTTTGTCATTCTTATATTTTTACATTTTGTGCTTTGTAACATATATTTGGTAATCTTTTTGGTTTTTTTTTAACCTTTTGTAGTATTTGTACCTTCAATTTTATACTTTTTAGAAATGACGAATGTGTTTTAGTTTATGTTTTTTTCCACATTTTTTTACATTTAGTCTTCTTTATGATCTTTGTTTTATTTATTTATTTTTTGGTTTTTTTACAACTTTTTGTAGTATTTGTACCTTCAATTTTATACTTTTTAGAAATGACGAATGTGTTTTAGTTTATGTTTTTTTCCACATTTTTTTACATTTAGTCTTCTTTATGATCTTTGTTTTATTTATTTATTTTTTGGTTTTTTTACAACTTTTTGTAGTATTTGTACCTTCAATTTTATACTTTTTAGAAATGACGAATGTGTTTTAGTTTATGTTTTTTTCCACATTTTTTTACATTTAGTCTTCTTTATGATCTTTGTTTTATTTATTTATTTTTTGGTTTTTTTAACTTTTTGTAGTATTTGTACCTTCAATTTTATACTTTTTAGAAATGACGAATGTGTTTTAGTTTATGTTTTTTTCCACATTTTTTTACATTTAGTCTTCTTTATGATCTTTGTTTTATTTATTTATTTTTTGGTTTGGATTTTACCATTTTTTTTACACTTTGTAACATTTTAATTTTTGTATCAAATTTTTTTATAACACTATGTTTTCTTTAATATTCCATTGTATTATATGTGAATAACGATACCAAGATATAGTTATCCACGTTTTTTTTTTAATTTTTTGTTTTCAATAATGTTTTTAAAAAAGTTTTAGCTATTTTTTTTTAATTTTTTGTTTTCAATAATGTTTTTAAAAAAGTTTTAGCTATTTATTTTTGTAAAGTTTTGTTTTACATATATGTTATCCGATTTTTCTTTTGTTGTAATTTCTTTGTTTTCTTTTGACTTTTGAATTTCTTTATTAAATTATTTTACGAAAGAATAGTATTTGATATGTGACAACTTTATTTTTTTACCAATTGTTTTTATATTGAATTCAATGAATACCACAAGTTCCATTAAAAAGTTTGTGGTTTTTTTTACCCCTTCTCATGAACGCATACCTTTCCAAAAGTCGACACCGCCCATCGGGCGGCTTGAGACTACCTAGTTAACCAATAAGCATGATTGACTCTTTTTTGTAGTATTTGTACCTTCAATTTTATACTTTTTAGAAATGACGAATGTGTTTTAGTTTATGTTTTTTTCCACATTTTTTTACATTTAGTCTTCTTTATGATCTTTGTTTTATTTATTTATTTTTTGGTTTGGATTTTACCATTTTTTTTACACTTTGTAACATTTTAATTTTTGTATCAAATTTTTTTATAACACTATGTTTTCTTTAATATTCCATTGTATTATATGTGAATAACTATACCAAGATATAGTTATCCACGTTTTTTTTTTAATTTTTTGTTTTCAATAATGTTTTTAAAAAAGTTTTAGCTATTTATTTTTGTAAAGTTTTGTTTTACATATATGTTATCCGATTTTTCTTTTGTTGTAATTTCTTTGTTTTCTTTTGACTTTTGAATTTCTTTATTAAATTATTTTACGAAAGAATAGTATTTGATATGTGACAACTTTATTTTTTTACCAATTGTTTTTATATTGAATTCAATGAATACCACAAGTTCCATTAAAAAGTTTGTGGTTTATTTTTTTACCAATTGTTTTTATATTGAATTCAATGAATACCACAAGTTCCATTAAAAAGTTTGTGGTTTTTTTTACCCCTTCTCATGAACGCATACCTTTCCAAAAGTCGACACCGCCCATCGGGCGGCTTGAGACTACCTAGTTAACCAATAAGCATGATTGACTCTTTTTTGTAGTATTTGTACCTTCAATTTTATACTTTTTAGAAATGACGAATGTGTTTTAGTTTATGTTTTTTTCCACATTTTTTTACATTTAGTCTTCTTTATGATCTTTGTTTTATTTATTTATTTTTTGGTTTGGATTTTACCATTTTTTTTACACTTTGTAACATTTTAATTTTTGTATCAAATTTTTTTATAACACTATGTTTTCTTTAATATTCCATTTGTATTATATGTGAATAACTATACCAAGATATAGTTATCCACGTTTTTTTTTTAATTTTTTGTTTTCAATAATGTTTTTAAAAAAGTTTTAGCTATTTATTTTTGTAAAGTTTTGTTTTACATATATGTTATCCGATTTTTCTTTTGTTGTAATTTCTTTGTTTTCTTTTGACTTTTGAATTTCTTTATTAAATTATTTTACGAAAGAATAGTATTTGATATGTGACAACTTTATTTTTTTACCAATTGTTTTTATATTGAATTCAATAAATACCACAAGTTCCATTAAAAAGTTTGTGCTTTTTTTACCCCTTCTCGTTAACGCATACCTTTCCAAAAGTCGACGCGGGTGGCTTGAGACTACCTAGTTAACCAATAAGCATGATTGACTCCAATGCCCGCATACACCAAATGATCAGCACCCCATTTACTTTTTTAACCTTTTGCCAACGACACCGTTTCATCCATCATCATATTATTCTTTACTACCCACAACTCACCCGGAGAGTAGCTCCTCCGGCCACCGGTCCTGCCGTCCACCACCAATCATCCTAACGACATCGTTTCATCATCATCATTATATCGATTGTACTATTTCTTTCATTTACTGTGTACCTAATTGTTGATGAAATTATCTCTTTACAATGGAATTCGGGGTTTCAGACAGTAGCGGTAAGTATTCATATATAAAGATCATATCTTTGTGTTATATATCTTATTTATACACATATATACATACACCTAGTTTGTATAAATACAAGCCATAGAATAAAAAAAACCCTTTTCTTGTTCTAGGGTTTGCATGAGGAATTAGGTCTTTTTCTGAATCCGGGTGTTGTTTTTTTCATTTTTTTTTATGTTAAAGGTCGAAACTTTAGGGTTTTTATGCTTGATTTGAAGTTGGATAAGATTTTATGGAGTTCAAGATTCTTGAATCTTGATTTTGACCTTCTTTTTAGGGTTTAGGGATTGATAAGATGTTTGATTTTGTTTTTCTTTTTTTTTTTTTTAAGGTTTAGGGTTTTATAAGATTCCTTTTTGAATTGAATAGTAATTGATGATGACGATAAAATCAAGAATTTCAGAGAACTAGGGTTAGGGCTTAAATGTGATTCGTTCATGATTTCGATATCGAGATGATGAGAATTGAGAGATATGAGAATATAAGCAATTGTTACTTTTTTTACACTGTGTGTATGACAGTGTGAACTACAATTAATTTTCAACGGCAAGTAATACGGTAAGCTGTGAGTGACGCATGCAGATCACTTTGTCAGTTAGGTTCAGATTCGTATCAAGTTTATGTGTAGAGAATATACATCTTTAAGGAATCCTCTTGGGTAACCGTATTAAATATTTGGTGCTTAATATTAGCATGATTGATTGGATACTAGCCAATACTATAACGGTATAGTTTCTTCTTTTGTTAGCTTACTACATATGACTCAATAACCATATATCAAGAAACTTTGAGAGTAGTTAACATGTTTTTATGTAGTCGGAAATCTAATAATAGTATCATACGGATATGTGCTGCATTGCATCTAACACTAAGGGAAAGTGCTCCATTAGGGCGTTAAATTAGTAAATCAAATGGAATGGATCAATACATACACCCAATTCGTATAATCCTACAGACCACCCCCTTTTTAACAACAAATATCCTTTTCTTGTCATTGGGTGGAATGATAAATTAGGGTTTTATATGAAATTGGGTGTTGATATTTTGGTGTTTGGTTAAAGGTACAAACTTCAGATTGTTAATGACTTAATGTTTGATTTGAAGTTGGATAAGTTTATGACAGTTACTATTCTTGAATCATAATGTTGAATTTTTTATGGGTTTTAGAGTTTAGAGTTGGATAAGGTTTCTTATAGGATTTTAGATTTAGTTGAGGTTTAGGGTGCAGTTACATGGAAGATGATATATATGAGAATACAACATCGTTACTTATAATTACACCATGTAATGTATTTATTTTTACTAACAGTGAACTACAATTAATTTTCAACGGCAAGTAATACGCAGTGCTAGCTAAGATTGATGCATACAGATCACGTGCTTAGTAAGGTGCAGATTCGCATCAAGTTCATGCGGCTATGCGGGGAGAATATACATCTATAGCGATTTCTCTTGGCTACCTGTATTAAATATATGGTGCTTAACTCTAGAAGGATTCGATGATGACGTGGTTTCTTCTTTTGTTAGCATACCCCATATGCTTCAGGAATGAAATATCAAGAATAGCAAACACATTCTTCTGAAAACATACATCTAACAATTTCATATCACGGATATGGCTAGACTGTATCTAACAATAAACGATACTGCTTCATTAGGAAGTTTTTTAGTAAATGCAATGGAATGAATCAAACCATACACCCAATTCATATACGCATTCATTCCATCCCCTAACAAAAGAACCCCTTTCTTGATATTGGGCTTGAATGAGGAATCTGGTTTGTGTTTAGTGTTTGATTTTTTTTTTTGTTACGGTAGAAACTTTGGATTGTGAATGCTTGATGTGAGCCTGTGAGGTTTGATAAGATTGTGGAGTTCCAGATTTTTGAAACTTGATTTTGTCCCCCTTGTTTTAGGGTTTAAGGTATGATAAGGTTTATTTTTAGAATTTTAAATTGAGTTGAGGGTTATGTTCAATCATAATTTAGATGCATAGAAGATGAGATAAACGTGAATGCAACAATTGCTAATTGTTTTACACCATGTTAAGTATTTATACTGATAGTGCGAACTGCAATTAACTTTCAACATTAAGTAATATGGTTAGCTAGGAATGACACATGCAGATCACGTGGTTAGATATACAGATTCATATTAAGTTTACTTGTAGAGTATATACATCAATAAAGATTCCTCTTGGATAGCCATATGGAATGTTTGGAGTTTAAATACAAAACAATTGATTGCATACTAAACAATTTCACAATGATGTAGTTTCTTCTTTTTTGTTTAACTTACTACATATGAATCAGAATCTAAATATCAAGAAACATCGAGAATTGCAAACATGTTCTCATTTAAACGAACATCCACACAGCATTTGATCACGATCTGATTATACAAACATGGGTACATTATGTCTAACATTAAAGGAAAGTGTTTCATTAGGGAGTAAATTAATGAATGATTTAAGCTAGAAAGATTTAAGCTTTTTTACTCATAAAGTCAACATATATGTTTGATTCCTATGTATATCTGCTTCATAGATACCATTAGAATACCTAACTACCGATAACAAAAAATTTTGTGATGCTAACTGCAGGTACAGATGATGATCTTCCTCCTTCACATCAAAACAAATTCCGCGGTGGGGGCCCGGGTACTGGGAACGGAAGAACTATGGCTGTTGGAAATGCTCCATTTCCTCGATTTCAAAATGACATGGAGACACAAATTCACCTTATAGAACAGGAGGCATATAGCGCGGTTTTGAGGGCCTTTAAAGCTCAGTCTGATGCTATCACTTGGGTAAGCCTTGTATTAATATCTCATTGCAAGAATTGTGATCATCAGTCATTATAAATTGATCATTGCAACTTCAATCCGCGATAACAAATTCAGCTCCAGAAACCATATCTAAACATCCTTAGAGAAAACACTTAACCAGTTTGTTGCCCGTTTTGAATCACTGTTCTTTCTATCTATACTATAAACTATTATAAAGACTTGAATAAATTTTTTAGGAAATGGAAAGTTTGATAACAGACCTTAGAAAGGAACTGAGAGTGTCTGATGAAGAGCACAGAAAGCTTTTAGCTATGGTTAACAATGATGACATCATTAAGAGGATAAGGTATTATGATTCATTTGTTATTAAGGATTTCATTTGATCATATGATTGGCAATTTTTAACTTTATCAAATTTTTGTGATGCTAACTGCAGGTACAGATGATGATCTTCCTCCTTCACATCAAAACAAATTCCGCGGTGGGGGCCCGGGTACTGGGAACGGAAGAACTATGGCTGTTGGAAATGCTCCATTTCCTCGATTTCAAAATGACATGGAGACACAAATTCACCTTATAGAACAGGAGGCATATAGCGCGGTTTTGAGGGCCTTTAAAGCTCAGTCTGATGCTATCACTTGGGTAAGCCTTGTATTAATATCTCATTGCAAGAATTGTGATCATCAGTCATTATAAATTGATCATTGCAACTTCAATCCGCGATAACAAATTCAGCTCCAGAAACCATATCTAAACATCCTTAGAGAAAACACTTAACCAGTTTGTTGCCCGTTTTGAATCACTGTTCTTTCTATCTATACTATAAACTATTATAAAGACTTGAATAAATTTTTTAGGAAATGGAAAGTTTGATAACAGACCTTAGAAAGGAACTGAGAGTGTCTGATGAAGAGCACAGAAAGCTTTTAGCTATGGTTAACAATGATGACATCATTAAGAGGATAAGGTATTATGATTCATTTGTTATTAAGGATTTCATTTGATCATATGATTGGCAATTTTTAACTTTATCAAATAGGGAATGGAGGAAGACAAACGGGCTTCAACCTGGCATGATCAATAGTCCTACTGTTTCTGCATCACATAAGAAACAAAAAATGGCTCAGGCTGGGCCTTCTGTATCTTTGGGCCCACCACCACCAGCTCTGCACCTGCCTTCTCCATCATCCATGAACCGAGGCTCTGGTTCTGGGTTCAGAGGAAAGAAGCCACAATCTGTAAGATGATTTTCCTAAGCTTTTTATTTATTTTTCTTAGAGTTGGTAATTTCTACCCGTTGACTTATTAATGGGTTAATTTGGCTGTTGCGTTTTATCTCAAATGGGTCAACAACACTAGAGAAAAGGGTAACAGGTCAAATAGTCGGAGGTCACCCGAAGTCTACTAATGCTTACACATTCTAAATGGTTTTTGTTCAAAGATGTAAAATGTTAATATATCTTTATGTAGTAATAATCGACACAATTTAGTATAAACAATTTTATAAATAAAATGAGATATATTGCAGCTCAGCTTAACCCAATTCTTGCTAAAAGTGACCTGTTATCCTACCATTAGCCACCTATCTCTCTGCCACTTTGTTCTTCCTGATAAGTTATGGGATTTAATGCTGTATTAAAATGAAGTCTTTGCAGTATGCTTCAGCAAGTTTCAATGGCAGGGATCTAACTCCTAAGCAGTTTTGGTGGTGCTTTTAGTGCGAACGGGCTGGATGTAGATAACACCTCTGATCCTATTATTGGGAGGAAGGTGTGGACAAGATGGCCGGAAGATAATAATTTTTATGAGGCTGTTATAAAAGAATTTAATCCCGTTGAGGTATGTGCTAATTTGGGTATGGGTGGATCGTTAGGTTGGTTGGCCCATCAAAATATTGTTTGGGCTAAAATAGGTACACAAAAAAATCATGAATTGAGTTGTCCAGGTACCCTTTTTGTCCAAATTTTTAAAATTTTATATACAATTTCGGTGTGTCAAACATTGTTACAAAATTTGCGTCAAGAGAACGATTTAGAGAGTTTTATGTTTAGGTAACTTTTGACCTGTTTGGCTTATTTCCTATTAACATATTTTTCTGTTTGACCTCTTTACAGATATAACATAATCTGTATTGAGCACATTTTTAAAACTAAATGAGTCAAAATTGCCAATTTATTGTCATTATGTTCTATAGATTATCATTTTGTGCAGCTCATTGTCTATGATTGACGCAATTTTGAATTTTAAATATTTATAGGGTCGTCATGCTTTGGTCTACGATGCTGGTACACCAAATGAAGCTTGGGAATGGGTTAATTTTAGAGAGGTTAGTATCATTTTTATGTCAATCTGGTATATTCATGTTTGCAATCAACTTTTCTCGATAGAATTAGCGTGTTTATACCCTACAATGAAAATTGCAAGATTGGACGTGACTCGTATTGCTGTGAACTTATAAATTGTTTTTCAGATATTTTATAAAACTTTTATCGAGGATAATAAATACATTAATTGTATTTTCTGTGAAAACGGTAATGCTCTAATATACATGGAATCTTTTCAAAGAAAGTTTATGTTGTACTTCTCACTGAACTTACAAACTGTTCTTGTAATTTTTTTTTTATTGATAGATATCTCCAAATGATATTCGCTGGAAATGGGAGGATGTCGGGATTTCTCATAGAGGTGGTCGGAGTGGATCTGGCCGTGGGATAAAAAATTCTAGCAGTCGTGGTGGGGTCACTGGTGGTTCTGGAAGAGGTAGAGGGATTGCAAAGGGTCACTCCAAGAAAGAAGCACCTCCATCACAAAACGGCCTTGCAAAAAGGCCTTTGAATAATATAGAAATACTCCACACTGATACCCTTATTAAGGAGGTATACTTTAGTATTCGCTAATCTTATAATAAATTTTTTAAAATGGGTTGAAATTGACAACATTTTATCCAGGAAGCAATAAATTTTTCTGATTTTGTCAACAGATAGACAAAGTGTTCAGTTCAAGCAATGCGGACCCAATGGACATAGAGAAAGCCAGAAAAGTGCTTAAGGTAAGTAGCTGATTTTTACCACCTGTCATGCTTGTTGGGTTATGTTATTATCTGCTAATCTTATAAATTATTTATTAATTTAGGAGCATGAACAAGCGCTTGTGGATGCTATTGCAAAGCTTGAAGGTGCCTCAGACGGTGAAAGTGGTAATATTTGACTAATAACACATAGTAAAATGCATTTGCTATTGTATAGGTTAATCCCTCAAAAGATTTCTGGTTCCAATATGTAAACTATCAGCCGCCTGTTGGCTTTACTTCAGTAGTGTTTATTAGATGAATCCCTGTTCAAACTGAGTTTTATCTTTATCTGCATGCGTTCTTCATTCACCATTTGGATTTCTTCTTGTAGAGCTTTTAGTCTTTTACCAATAAAAGTAGATGAAATTAAATTGAATTGTTGAATCAACTCCTCGAAATTCTGGGTTCTCAAGCTAATTTGCTTTACATTTTCTGTCTTGTTTTTCATGTTCTTATATGAAGATCGAGAACCATTGAGAAAACATGAAGTGGGCGAGGGTTCAAATGGCAATAAGGCGGCTGTAGAAGATCAGATGAATGGGGTTCAAGGCATGTGATAACCCTTTAAATCCTGTCATGTACCATATCTAGCATTTAGTTAATTAACCTTTTTTTTTTCCTTTCTTTTCCGTTTTGTAATCTATTGTATTCTAAGCTTTCAACATTATAAAGATGGTCCAAATTGTCTATCGCCTGCCATCATGTAACTAATTGTTTGCTCCTTGGTTGGTTCTACAGCATAATATACAGTCAACTCATTGATTGACTTGTCGAGTATGTAATCAATCACCAAGGTTTCTTTCTGATCTTGTATCACCAAGAAATGAAACCACCATGCTTTCGTAAACTCTGATAATATGAAGTTGATAACATGACCTGCACACATATAAGTACATGAAACTGATAGTGATGAGAATATCAAGTGTTTTAAGGTCTATTGATGATTCCCATGTGATCCAAGTCATGTTATAGGATGATGATTCAGTAATCAAACAGAAATCCAGCTCCATCACCTTGTTCATAGATCTGGAAAGCTTTAGTTTAACATACCATAACAACACTAGGGTGGGTCTATATACAAATCTATAAAGAATAAACCTGGAAGAAGAGAAAAAAAAAAATTAAATAAAATTTCTACAATTTTTTGAAAGCTATATAGATAACCAAATTTCTATAATCTTGGAAGCTTATTTTATATCAATACAACCTATTATCAAGATCCCTCTAAAGAACTGAGATGAATTATGAAATCCCAAATAAAGATTAACCAAAGAAAAGAAAAACTGTTCACATCTCTTCCATAACCCACTCATGACAGGATTGAGTATCCGTCATGTTGTTAGAAAACATAATAAAAGGCCTCAAAGGATAGAAAGAAACATAAGCAATTGGTTAAAGAAAGACAAAAAAAAAACATAGAACTACAGATGAACACATAAACAAAGATTCTGGAATGCCCATTTACATAAAGCAATCAAATTTATTAAAATCTAGAATCTTTCATGTAAAGGTCAAAGCTTTATTACCTTTTCTGGGCAACTAGCCAATACTGCAAAAGGGTTTGAACCAACATGGCCACAAGATTCTTGTTCTTGATCTTCTCACAATCTTCATCATCTTAAAATATTTAGTCTTATATATATATGTACAACTTTATCCTAATATTGGCAGACTTGTATATGTGTGTGTGAGAGAGAGAAAGAGAGGGAGAGAAAAAAAAGTGTGTTATGTTTGGCTTCATTCGACAGCAACGAGGTTTGTTGGTTGGGTGATTAGTAGACCTAATTGTAAATGATAAGATAATGGGGTGACATAGTGGGCTTTTTCTATGTTGCGATATGCTAATTCGTCTATATGCAAATTGACTTTGTGATGATGCCAATAGATTGTATGTGACTATGTGTCATAGCAAAGATTCATATTTATTTAAACTTCCTAGGAAACATATTTAAATTAATTTAATAAAGATTTATTATCAAAGCAAGAAAGATATTTTCCATTCATAATAAATAGAAACAACCAAATTTGTTTATATTCAAGAAATGTTGTGTTAAATCGTATGAAGATATGTAGTTCGAAAAATTTATGCTATTTTTTTTTCAAATACCAAACCTTTTTGGCTTTTGCTAATGATTGTCTTTGTGCATAATTTTCTCTTCAATCGAGATACAAGTTAGGTTAACCAATACAATTTGTCCTTCCCACAAAACCAACTTCATTTACATGACGATTTTCCAGACGTGCTTTAGTTTGAGTGTTGTAAGATAATGCTTACTTTAAGCATCAATGAATAACATGAACAAAAATACAAGTTTGTAGAAAAAAAAAAGATGTGTAGATTGGAGTACAACTACACAAGTCTCTCAAAGTACCATTAAGATAGGAAATTTATGGTACAATTACATAATCAGTTCTGCTGCAATTCTTTGACCCCATAAATTCCATGACTAGTCTAAGCAGAACCAATTTTTCCAAATATTATAAACTACTCATTCAGATGGTAAAATATCCAGCAACTCAAGCAATTTGGGGACATCACCGTTCACCACTCAATCAATTTGGATAAACTACTCACTCAGATGGTAAAATATCCAGCAACTTTACAGCGGTTTGCACAAGGTTAAGCTCATTAGACATATGCTCTCACTTAATTAATGAACAATTTTGTGCAAGTTTTTCAAGATTAAGTTGCCATAATCATTGGTCGACTTACAGACAACTAAAAACTAAATCTACTAGCCGGAAGTTCAAAACTTCATTCTCAACATATATACCTGCATAATAACTATTGCTAATGCTTGTCCTTTGGAATGTTAAGATCTGTGAATAATGGACTGTCAACTCCAACGCCCATTGCATTCAGCCCATTGTCTACATATATAAGAGCACCCGTAATGGCAGAAGCTAATGGTGATGCCAGGAATGCTGCGGTGTTCCCCACCTCATCTGTCCATTTATTTATTGAAGTTTAACAAAGTGTGACAATAATGTTTATATTGCTGGAGGTAGCAAAACAGGGGAGTTGGGTTTCAACATGGAAATTTTTTTGGTGTGGCTAGAAATGGGTAGTCTCAAGTTGACCTGAAATACTTTCATTGATAACAAAGTAGTTTTCCACAAGTAGTTACTGGTTGTGAGGTTTTCATCGATAACATAAATTTAATGATAACCTACTTTTTTACAAAAAAGATTTGTGAGGTTTTCTGAATATATCTTTTAAAAAAAAGATTTCTGAGGTTTTCTGAATAAAAGATACACTCAGTTCACTTGTGAGCTGTATGGCCCATTTCCCTTATGAGTTTTCAGTTTTATTGTATTACCCTTTTGACCCGTACCACAACCTGCATTAACCCACTCATAAGTATATGGGTTAAAGTCGTCACCTCTAGTATTTTAGTGGGGCAGGGGCTAAGGTGTTCAGCTAGTTTACCTGCAGATAGTTCTTTCTGTAGAGGGGCATTTGCGAAAGAGTAGTCGATCATTGTATCTATGAAACCAATTGCCTTAGCAGCACGACTTCCCAGCGGACCTGAAAGTTATTCCATCCTTAGTATCATTAACTGTGATAGACGTGCAGGAAAAATGTGTGTACTCACAAGTTTTGAGGAAAGAAAGATGTCAAGAATTAATATCAATAAAAGACAGTTGTCTCGAAACTCAATTAACCAATGAAAAGTTCTAACTTTTAATTGACCAATCAAAAGCTTAACTTATTTAAAAAAAAGCTTAACTTATTTAAAACTAAACTTTCCTATATAAGAAATCCCTACAATTTACCGAAAATTAGATTCAATACATTTAAGGCCAAAAATTAGACTTAAAAATATCGAACTTATTCGATTTAACTTATTTAAGGGAAACAACTAGACTTACCTATCTTATGCATGTCCAAGATATCACTTAGCATATACAACAATACCGTGTGTATACACGGAGCTAAAATTTAGTATATAATAAAAAAGCGGAAAATTTGAAAGACAGAAGTGAATCAAATCACCTGCAGAAATAGTGTTGACCCTAATTTTATGTTTTCTTCCTGCTTCAAAAGCAAGAACCTAAAGGAAAAGTAAGTGGATGTCAAACATATAATTAACAGTAACTTGGTATCGTAGAAGACTCGACAACGCTATGAGAACTTACTCTTGTGTCACTCTCAAGTGCGGCTTTTGCTGAGCTCATACCCCCACCATACCTGTGGCATACACCATAGATGTAAATGACTCAATACAATGGGGATGTGCAAAAGTACAAGTTACATGAGTTGAAACAGATTCGGGTCAAAATGGCTATTCTTTTGTACATGCTGTGACGGGTTGATTCGAAACACTTTTTGTCCAGAACTTACTTCCATTTAGAAATTATTAGCTAGTCAAATACAATTACAAAAATTAAATCATGAATGATCTAACTTTGTAAGTATAATTAGTTAGGAGGTTTATGCACTGAAACTATACATTTGGCTGACATTGACCGACCCACTTAACCCATTTGACCTGTTGCCTTTTAAGTTAAATTTAGATTTATCTGACTGAACTTGTAGAAATAACCACAATTCAACCCATTCAAAGGTGATGGGTTTGAAATTTCCACCTCTCTGCGTAGTATGAAACATAATTAGAAAAATGAATGGAAAAGGGGATGTACCCTGGAATGATCCTCTCAGAAGCAATGTATGTAAGAGAAATTGAGGAACCACCTGCAAATGCCTCAAACATTATTACCTTTATATATAACAAGATATGGATACTGAAATCCGAAAGAGAAAATGCTGAAATATTGTAATATGCAGCATAAGAGTGGAAAGCAAAAGAGTAAGCGGCATACCAGGGTTCATAATTGGAAGGAAATGCTTAAGCAAAGAAACATAGGAATAGCTTGATGCAGATACTGCGGCCAAATAACCTTTCCTGGATGTCTCCAACAGAGGTTTCGTCACCTAATCATATATTGTATTTGCTTAGTAAGCAGAAAAATGGTGTACATCAATGTATATTCAGGTTCATGAATTGCTAACCTCTGGCCCATTGGCAAGAGAGTGCACCAAAATATCAATGCTACCAAAGTCTTGCTTTACTGTTTCTGCACATTCCTGAATATAACAAGATCTTGTAGTAGTAAGTCCATGTGAATTTGGGTTACATTTAAATAAAATAGGAAAAAAAAAGCTATATAAGAAACAGGTCAAATGGGTCAAATAGGCTGAATGAAGCCCAAAAAGTAATTTTAACACATAAAAGTACTGAAACTTGTAGGCTTAGCCAGACTCAACCTATTTCAACCCACCCCAATAGTTACCCACTTTGAGAAGAATCCGTCTTGACCTATTACCCAACCCGGCTGACCCCCCCATTTTTCCAGCTCTACCTTTATATAGTGATTAACAGGTCAAAGAAAAGCATAGGAACACAATGATAGTGGTAGCATGTACCTGCACTGTCCAATTACTAGCTCCAGCATAACGTTTATTTGTTTTAATCTGCATGATGACAAATCAATGCAAGTCGTTAAATAAACTGAATGAATGCTTGCCTCGAATTATGAAAATTAGTTATATGCACTGCTAACATCTTCGGGTACATCCTCAGGGTTATCAAAGACAGCATCCAGAGGATAAACTTTAGCAATCTCCATCAAAGAACCATCTGGCAACCTGAAAGATGATATTCTTGTTTATGCAGTCCACTTTCTAATATAGCCAAGGTGGATGTTTTTACCCATTTTCTTATGAGTGGGTCAATGCGGTTGATTTTGCATCTCTAAGGGGTCCAAAGATAAAACGAGAATGGTTCGCTAGAAAGGAAGTTGTAAGTCGCCCAAATTGCATTTAAATGCATAAAACCTCTCAAGTCATATTTATTAGAAAACAAACTTTTTTACTGAAAATCATGTAGTTTTTGTAATCATAATTGAGACACTATATATATATGATATATAACTTTTTGGAAAATAGGGTTTTGGATCAATACAACCCGTTTCGCCTCATACAATGTGATAATCCGTTTTGGACCCCTTACCCAGCACACCAGACCCCACCATTTTGCCACCTCTAGTATACCAAATTAAAAAATACTTAAAATCTTACACACGTGATTCATCAAATTTCCCACGTCGTAGACTCATTTCAAATATGTTCAACGCCTGTATCGAAACGTCAAAAAAGCAAGGAAGGAGAATTTCAGGAACCCATGTTCCAACAAAATCAAGGTGCTAATTTCAAGAGTCATACTTGGCACCATGAGTTCGACGTTACTTACAGGAACCCACGTCCCAACTAGAATTGCAACACCTGCAGCAGCTAAAGACTTTGCAATAGCCCAACCATATCCATTGTCATCAGCAACACCGGCAATAAACGCCCTTTTACCTTCACATAATAATAACCATTTATACTAAGTAACCAACAAGCCATGTCATTCAGCATACAGCATGCATTGGCTAACATTTCTTAAATAACAAACAATAAAACCAATCAAACCTTTCAAATCAATCGAAAGCTGGGATACAGACTTGCTTTCAGCAACTTCTGACATTGCCCGTGTAACAAACTTTTCAAACCTCGGACGACTAGTTGTGAAACGTCTTTTAGTCTTTAACACAGACGACACGTTAGAGGAGCTAGTAAGACTAGACGACAAAGTTCTATCGGATTCTTGTACAAAACTTGCTACTTTAAGCCCAATACTTCTTTGTGTAAGAAACACGGACGGTCTGACCGTAGTTATTTGCAGTGCAGAAGCACCCATTGCCATAATTTTCACTATATATGCAATCTATCAATAACAATACTGGAATCAAAATTTAGCACAAAATCATTATATAAAAAAAAACATAGAATGTTGCTTGAATTGCAGCTATATATATACAAATAGAAAATGCTCTACTTATTTATTTTTTATATATATATAACAGGATTATTATATGATAATGTAACCTAAGTAGCATACAATACAAGTATTATAATTTAAGATATTGGATATATACATATATATATATATACAAAAAAGGAAATTGAAAATAACTTAGGCTAAAGATGTTTCACATTTTAACATGAGCTTAAAATTTAAGCGTAAGTGAGACTTACTTTGCAGCAGCAGCAGCAGTAGCAGGAGGTGGATCTGTGTGTATTTGAGAGAGATGGATGAATTGGATTGAAGGGGTTAGATCTTGCTATTGGGCTAATTTATTGATTGGGCTTATTATCTTTGAAGAAAATCAAGAAATTAATACTAATGGGGCTTTTATGACAAATAATGAAATACCTCCATGGCTCCATCAGCTAAGTTATGAATTATGATAATGAAATTTGTCATTTCAAAAGAAAAAGAAGAAAAAGTTACCGATGATAATAAAATACCCAATTTCTGCTAAGAAGGAAGCAGTGAATTTCTTGACTGACCCGTTGGAAGGGAGATCTACTCTCAGACCTGCTGACATTTTGGTCTTTGGTTGGACCGGGGGAAAACATGCATGTGTGGATTTAACAGGAGTCTCTCCTCTTGTGGGCTTAGGGTGCAGCTTCACAGCCGGTCTTGCCGCTTTAAAAGCTGCCTCATGCAAAGTGGCCAAACACGAGAAGGCGTGTCTTGACAATCAACACGTATTTATACCCTTTGCATTTGATACCTTTGGATTTTTTGCACCTGAGGCCGTCGAGCTACTTGGAAGGGTCCAACGGGTCATGCATAGTAATGTCATGACTCACGATCGATGAATGTAGTTTTTAAACGTCTTAGTTTTGCTATACAAAAAGGAGTGGCGGCGCAGCTTGTTGCCCGTTTGCCTTTTATTTCTATGTAAATTACTATATCTATCAATGAAAATATCATTTGAGTTAAAAAAAAAAAAAAAAACATTACATCGCGTATATATATAAGTTAAATAGATTCGTTTTTCCTAAATAACATGGATAGAAAAATCAATTTCCTCTAATTAAATAAATTTGTGAAACTACAATGATATAAGATATGTAGTTTAGGCATTAGGGTATTTTGAATAAATAAATTTGTGACTACAAAAGGCACAATGATCGTATAACACGAGTCATATTTTTAGATGAACCGTTAGTTGTATAACACATTAACACGACATATTTACCGATTCCCTTGCAATGTAGAGACATGCTCCTATATAATATATGTATTAACAAGGTCGTACGTCATATATTATATTTAAGTAGGTTATTTGTGATCGTAAAACTTGAGTAATTAAATGAGCGTCTAATGCAACTAGTTGCCAGTTTAGGATGCTCCGAAGTTGTAAATGAAAAAAAAAACTCTTAGCAATATAGATTTACTTGTTTGTTCACAACCCATGTGATGTGCACATGGATTTTTTTTATTTATACCCCCTTTTTAATATAACCCATCTGTTTCTCAGCTAAAAAACACGGAGAATTTGTTTTAGAAGGAAACTCATTTCCTCATCAAATGTAGAGAAATTAAAATACAAAGGATCCAATTTCTTAGGAAATGCATTTCTCCTTGTTATGATTTCTGCAGGTTACCAAACAAGTGAAATGGAAATAATTTCATTTCTTTTCTCCCAACTTCCCCTACCAAACATGCCCTTATAGTTTATGTCTCTATGACCATCTATCTATCTATATATATACCAAAACAATTGGGTTCATACTTGCAAAATAGGCTAAATTTACTTAGAGTGTGGTCTGTTAATTATCTACGTAAATGATATTAGGGTCTGAATTATCGAACAATAACTACTTAAACAAATACAATTAACTACTTGTGGAAACTTTCTAACAAACTTATAATACCTATAACGCACTACAAATAATGTTGTATTTGTCCACACTTTTAGTTAGCGTGAACAAATTAAAAATTTTGTCACGCTTTTATTTGTGTAAAAATATGTAGAACTAAAAGTGTGTAGAAATTTATCCACACTAAAAATTATGGTTTTCTAAAAGTTCACACTTTTTAGTTAGTGTGGACAAATGGGGTGTTACAAAATAATTATGAAAGTCCACACTAAAAAGTGTGAACTTTTAGTTCTACACACTTTTTAGTGTGGATAAATTTCTACACACTTTTAGTTCTATATATTTTTACACACATAAAAGCGTGACAAAATTTTTAATTTGTTCACACTAACTAAAAGTGTGGATAAATGCAACATTATTTGTAGTGATTAAGTATCAATTTAACTAACTATGACCAAATGTTTATAGTAGAAACGAACTAAGGTTTTGGACATTGTATTATGTTGACAACTTGGTAAAAATGTTCAAATCATGTAACCGACCAATCAAAAATTTGCATGCAACAGCTCATATGGGTTGTCACGTATACAATGTTACATGATTTTAACATTTTACCAAGTTGTCAATATACAATGTCCAAAAACCTTGGTTTGTTTCAACTATAGATTTGGTCATACATTCCGAGGTATCTCAATGCATGTATATACTTGCATGCCCCGAGTTACGTTTTTGAGGACTAAATTTTGTTAGCAGTATGAGTCCATTTTTGAAGGTCTTTTATCTTTTACTTTTAAGGCGAGCTGGAAGTAAGAATAAGTCAATAGTGTGTCCAAACTCTAGTCATTAAGTATATCATTATATAAATTTGTAATCGATAAGCCCCAAAAACGGTTGAGGCTACACAGTGGCCAAATTGAGAAGTTTGCATGTCAACATTCGATACAAAGCTGTTTTAGGACTTGAATTCTATTTTAGGTTGGATTCAACGATGCAATTAAGATTTTCTTTACCAAAAAAGATGAAGAAGTTTATACCATTTATATATCAAGTTGTTGGTTAATTGTTACATGTTTGGTAATGGCCGGTATAGGTCCCTTGTGCAAGTATCATACCAATTAAATTTGGCGGGATAACTTGAAGGTTGTAATCTCCTTTCAGTTAATTTGGGATTATTAACCTCAAGTAAAGTAAAACAGCTAATTAAATTTGCTAAAGCAATGAAAACAACTTTCTTAATTGTCATCACATGTTATATATGTTCCAACAATGGTAACGTATCAAGTAAAGGAACGAAAAATAGTACTCCGTAATAAGTTCTATTTAAAGAAAAGTTTCTAACTAGCATAGACTAAGTAAATGGTGCATTGAAGATGATACTTATGATTTTTTTTTTTTTGTGTGTGTGTGAAAGGTGTGGATCATTTGCTCGCAACATAGGATTTAGCTTACGTTGTCTTAACCGGGTCCGCGCTAGATAGCCCCCTCACCCTCAATACCTAGTAGGAGGAGAAACTTCCAACTAAACCGCCCGAAGCACGACATTTAATTGGGATAAAACCTTGCCCCCTCTGCAAGACTCAAATCTGCTTCACTGCAGGACTTTATTTGTGAAATTCCTTGAAAATGTCCTTCTCATGTCTCAAACTCGAAACCTCCAGCATGTAAAGCTGGTGTTCAACCACTGAGCTATAATGAGAAGTACATGATAGTTATAAGTTAAAACTATAATTTTGCTTTTGGAGTACCAACTTACAAACCAAAAAGTAGTAGCGGAGTTTGGGAAAACAATTAAATAGGGGGCCGAAAGAATTATTTTTGAATGAATTACACATAAAACTACACTATTGAATGCATAACGACAGGGGCGGAGATAGTATGGGGGCAGCGGGGACAACTGCCCTTGTTAAGTTTCGAAATCGTAACGTATATATTTCAAATAACTATTCTTTGCCCCTACAGATATATACAAATAATGATGACTAATACAATAAGATCCTCTTGTAGCCTAGTGGTTTTCATGTTGACTTGGAAGTATGGGGTTTGGAGTTTGATCTTTGCTTGCTACATTCCTTATTTTGCCTTTTTTATCTTTGTTTTGATCAAATCTTTGCTAGCTAGTTCTTCAAAGCATATACTGCCTAGGTATAATGTTAAGAAATTGCATGATAACTAAATAAATCATAAAAAAGATAGAGTTAATTACACTTTTGGTCCCTATCGAGGGTTAAAAATTACCGTTTTCATCCCTACCTTTCATATATTATCGTTTTAGTCCAAAAAACTTTGCTCCGTCAACGCTTTTGGTCCAATTCTCGAAACGGACGTTAAACACCCATCACGTGATCTGCACGTGATGGGTATTTTAGTCTTTTTCTTACCAAATGACTAAAAGCGTAATTTTTAACCCTCGACAGGGACCAAAAATGTAAGTAACTCTTTATCATACCTATCTATATCCATATATTATACTAAACTATATAACCCTCAATTATTTGTATCTGTATCCATATCTTAATTACAAGGACTATCGATCTACTCTACTAATTATTTAGGGCTTTTCGGTTGTAAAGGTACTGAACTTGTACTTTTTTACTTTAGGAGGAACCATTCTTTATTTTCGTATATTGTGGGTTATGTTTTGTAAAACATCACATATTCTGGGGGGCAAAACCACCATCTGGTATTTTTTAAATCACGTGGCCTGTTTTGTGTGTGTTGACTTTCACTTTATATGTTGACTCGTAAATGGGCGGGATGTTTGAGCCGTCATCCAGGTAGTGCGTATTACTGTAGCTTGTAAAAAAATAATTATATATATATACACAATCACAATCACATTTCCATATACTTATACATATATTTCTATAGCTCTCTCTCTGGTCCCCCTCACTTTACACAAACACAATAAGCATCGGTTTATTCAAAAACCCTAAACTTAAGTTACATGGTGATCATCATCTGCTTAAGGTACTGCTGCTTCATCCGATTTTAGTTGTTGGTGATTAAATCAAGGTTTGATTCTATTCATCTCTTTTCAGAAGTTAATTAAGTAGTTTGGGTTTTGGGTTGGTAGTAACATATGTTAAATTTGATAAAAACGTTTGTATATACACAAGATTTATAAATATAAAGATAATCGTTAGTATATATTTGTGTTCTGACAACT
This sequence comes from Erigeron breviscapus, assembly GCA_034093135.1. Classification (NCBI taxonomy): domain Eukaryota; kingdom Viridiplantae; phylum Streptophyta; class Magnoliopsida; order Asterales; family Asteraceae; genus Erigeron; species Erigeron breviscapus. The sequence goes on from CM067174.1 coordinate 85,096,681, forward strand.
GTTACGAAAAATTAGGGTTTCAAAATTTATTTTTTTTATTTTTTTTGGGGGTTATTCAGTAGGTAAGTTGCATGGGAAGCATGTCTTGAACAACGTGAGTAATATTATTTTAATTTTTTTTTTTTTTTTTGTAATTTGTTGTTACAGATGAATGTGGGTACGTTTGAGGTTGATGTTCACTTTGATGGTGTTTTCTACTATGGACCTACTAGGTATGTGGATGGTCAGGTATTAGAGTTACAAATGAAAAAATATGATTCGTATGATGAATTACTTGATATGCTTGAAAAAAACACCTTATCCATGGTTAGTGGTATATACTATGTGATTCCTGGTACTGATTTGCAAACTGGGTTACTTAAGATACAAGATACATTTGATTTAGCACGTATGTATGATATTTCTTATTGCTATGGTAAGATTCATATGTATTTGAACCATTTGCAAACCCATGAGGAGGCATTAGAAGATTATTTGTGTATGAAATCCAAGAAAGTAAACCCTGGTGAAATAGAAGATGGCAATGCCATTGGTTCCTCTAGTAAGACTCCCCCTAGTCGTCCCCCAGCTGGTTTACAAGATGAAGCCATAGAGGATCCAGTAGATGTGGATAATGATAGTGATAAGGTAGAAACTAGGGCAGGCGATGCAGAAGATTTAGATGAAGATGAGCCAGTTGTAGAAGAGGCTCCTGCTATGAAACTTGCTAGAAGGTTGTTTTATGAAAATGATAAGGGAAAGGGGAAGACCATAGAAGAAGAGGTGGTTGAGGATTCTGAGTCAGACAGTGACTATGTATTTGAGGCTGAATGCTCCAGTGACAGTGAAAGTGTACACCCCGACTATAGCGGAAACTCGAGATGCCACAGAACGACATGGTACAAAAGATTTAAGTAATAAACATCAACATAAAGTTTCAAATGCCATTCAAATTAAAAAGGTAACAAATTCAAGTTGACGTTTAATAATCATTACATAACCAAATTCATAACCAAAAGATCAAATGTTTGCGTTACTAGCCCACATACAACAAGTAAACACATCATCCATGAAGCGGTCCAAAAGCTAACTTATTGCCCTAGACCTGAAAAGCATGAGAAAAAGTGTCAACTACGAGAGTTGAGTGAGTTCATAGGATTATGCTAATAACACACATATATATATTAATCCAATTCAAGAAAGAATAGGTCATAAAAATTTCCAAGAATTTCATCATGCTGTCCATACCCAAACCGTATGTTCAATCGATAATTTCCATCCATAATATAGTAACAATACCTCTGGGTCAATGGTAAGACTACCATGACATAATTCGATGAGATTGTTCTTGAGCCACTACTAAGACCGGTTATGTCCCAATAATCAATATATAATGTCCCAAATGATAAGATAATGATAAGCACATGCTGTCAATCACGTGCATAAAGATAACCAAGGGTCGTGCCATGGAGACGCCCATAAATATATATAGTAGTTAGAGCACCGCGAGGCCAGACTGGCGATGAAGGTGGCCACAAAGGCAAACCAAACATCCCACCGTTACCTATAATAGTGGATGAGGGGACAAATCCTAGTTGCGCAACCCTCTAACTACAGGCCTCAAATGAGTTAATAGTAGTGTACAGGGGACCACCGTTTGAAAGTACTCAAGCTCATCATATAACATATAACACGTTGAACATACAATATAATTCCCATATCATTATCATTATTTCAATGAATCAATTCATAAGAGAAAGTCCTTTTAATTAATCATGCTTTTCACCCCGTAAGTAAACATATAAAAGAGTTTGAAAGGGGGCTATGACTCACTTGATTAGAGAGTGAATAGGGGCTGTTCAAACGTGATTCCTCCGTTTAGATTTGTTGCGCCTCAAGCAAGCCTAAACCATAACGTATATAATCGCGGTGTAAGTTCGCGTGACATGAACTAGTGAGCTAGATCATGAGATGTATACTAGTAGACTTGCCCATCTTTGGTTGTTATTAGATTATGGAATTTATGTGCATTATGATGTTCTTATTGTTTGGGTATAAGAGATTTGGTGGTAAGAGTCGTTTTCTCATTATACGTTTTTGTACGTTTATTGGAATTTCGGTAGTTTGGCTTGGATTGATATGATTTCCATTGCACGCTTTGCTTAGTAATGATATTTGACATTAGTGGTCTCATAATATAATTATTTTAAGTATATTTTCTGGTTTGTAAATATATGTTTAATTTAATAATATTTAATTATTTATTTATTCACTTTTATTGATTTATTTGCTAAATAAATTCTTAAAAATACTTTTAAGTGTCATAATTGTCTTTATAAATTATGAATAATTTCCTTTGAATTATCTACTGACCTAGATGCTCTTTAATTTATAATTTCATTTTTTTATACTTTTATTTGTGCATTTTTCCTTTATTTTAATGATAATACTTAATTAATTGTTTTTACTAAATTACTTATTTCAAAATTATGTAACACATGTCTCTTGTCTTTTGATTATTTTTCCCCAGTAGGTTTTAATTATTTTTATCAATGGTTAAGTTGATTTAACTTCATTCTTGATTTACATAATTTATTTATGGATTTTTATGCCTTTTAATTACTATTTAAATTCAATAATTCATGAAAATTCATAGAAATCACCACTAAACATTTTGGCCAAAAATCTCAGGCCTTTTAGGCAACTTTTATCCATACAAAATCATATCAATTCAACCTCTCTTGTGTCTTGCTCATTTTGAGGGTTTTATGATTAAAAATCGTTTACCGAAATAGTGATTTTAGCCTCATTTCTTGAGCAATTAAAGTGCTTCAAAATGGATTTTCATTCTTGTTTCATTATTTCCAGAAAGTTCATCATATGTTTGGTGTCCAAAATCGTGAGAGTGGTGGTGGTGTGATATGTGCAATTTAGTGCTTTCGGTTAGAGATTATTTGACCCGAAAAGGTGATTTTTGAGCTTATTGTTGTCATGGACCAATAGATCTGAGTTTTGTGCTTTTATTCCAACATTTTTCCAGTAGGTTTATCATATTTTCTTGGTCATAAGATTATGGTGCATGTGTGTGCTCAAAATGCATTTTTGCGTGTTTTCGGTTTGTGATTTCTAGCTTATTTTAACATGCTTTGATTCAATCTTTATACCTTTGATATTTTACCAATTTTTCCAGAATATTATCATTCATATTAACATATTTTTCACTTATAACAAGTCCATATCCATCTCATAATCCAACAAAAGATCCAACTTTCTTAAATCTAGCATATATGCATTCGAATCAACACTTTTTACTATCAACTTTTATAGATCTAACTTTCAACAATACAAAAACATCTTTTATATGAAAAATCTCAGAATATACTCTTCAAAAATATACAAAACATATAGATCTATCAACAAGAAAGTTACTTTAAAAGCTACGAATCTATAACCACACTTTTGGGTCTTAAACTTGTTGAATCCTTGGATCTTTCTTATTAGATTCGACATGCATGAGCATGGAAAGAAAGATCCTATCAACTTTATATGAAAAATCTCAGAATATACTCTTCAAAAATATACAAAAACATATAGATCTATCAACAAGAAAGTTACTTTAAAAGCTACGAATCTATAACCACACTTTTGGGTCTTAAACTTGTTGAATCCTTGGATCTTTCTTATTAGATTCGACATGCATGAGCATGGAAAGAAAGATCCTATCAACTTTGCCCTCATTAAGTGTATATTACAAAGAAAACAAGAAGAAAGTATGAGTTTTTGATAAAACCTTTGAATATAAACGAAAACGAGATTAGATCTAGTAAAAAGGATGAAGATTATACCCTCTTGGACTTGGTTTTGGATGAAGATTTTGGGCAGATTTTTGTGGCCTTCAAACCCCTATAACACCTTGAATCTAAGCCTAGAACAACCCTTGAATATGCCTTGGATTAACCCTTTATCAAACTAACTTAAACCCTTATTATTAGTAAGTGTTAATATGATTTAAGCTTGCCCTTTTTCTTGCTCCCTTTTGGCCGTAGGTAAGAAGAAGAGAGGAGGGAGAAGAGAGTTTGTTTTGAGAGAAAAGAGAGTGTGTGAGAAGAGTGAAGAGTTGAGAGAAAGTGGTGAGTTCCAAGGGAGTGAATGAAGAGTGTGTATTTTGAATTTGTGTGTGTGTGTAGTGTGAAGGGGGGGGGCCGGCCTTATTAGGGTATGGGGAAGGGTTTTGCATTATTTTTTTTTTTATAAAAAATGTTGTATATAATGTATATATAATTTAGGTGTAAGTGTGTATATATATTGTAAGGTTAAATGTGTTAGTTTGTAGTTATAAGTTAGTGTTTGTTCTAATATGTGCATATGTATATATGTCATGTATATATGCTTGTATGTATACATTTTTGTGTTTCTAATATGTTACATATGCCTTTGATTATAAACTTGTATTTATTTTAAGCATATATATACATTCTTATTGTTACTTAAGCACTTTTACGTACATTTTAGTTTATAGACATACTTTGAGATGGAAATCTAAATTCTCACATTATATTCACTTACATTGGTTTGATGATTGATTTGTTGGACAATTATAAGGATTTTTGATGGTTATCTCAACTTGTGAGACTTACATTATTATTTAGATAATCCGATTGATCATAAACAAATTTTTGTTCAATGGTACTTTATAATTCATATTTAGAATTGAACAATAGCTTTAGATTGCTAATTTAGGGGCATTATCTACTAGCTTTAAGTATAACTATGGCTTGCGAGATCAACGGCAACATAACTAGCTCATATATAATATTTAAAAAGTAGGGTTGTTACATCCTTACCCCCTTAGAAGAATTCCGTCTCGGAATTTGAATTTGCTTAGGGAGTAAGTGCGGATATTTCTCGCGTATAAAGTCCTCGCGCTCCCACGTAAACTCTGGTCCGCGCTTCGTATCCCATCTAACTTTGACAATGGGGATCTTGCTCCTCTTTAGACGTTTCTCATCGCGATCGAGAACTTCTATTGGCTCCTCACGAAATTGGAGCTTATCTTCCACACGTAGCTCTTCAAGTGGAACTACCTTCGAATCATCCGCCACACATTTCTTCAAGTTCGACACATGAAATGTGTCATGAACATCTCCCAATTCTTGGGGTAATTTCAACTTATAGGCTACGGGGCCTATTCTAGCAATAATTTCGAATGGCCCAATGTATCGGGGGCTCAACTTTCCTCTTTTGCCGAACCTTACGGTTCCCTTCCATGGCGACACCTTTAGTAGTACTTTGTCGCCAACCTCAAATTCTAGGGGCTTCCTCCTTTTATCCGCATAACTCTTTTGCCGATCTCTCGCGGCTTTAAGCTTTTCTTTAATGATCGCCACTTTGTCCGTTGTCTCTTGGATAAAGTCAACGGTAGCTAGGCTTCTCTCGCCCGCCTCTAACCAACACATGGGTGATCTACATTTACGTCCGTAGAGAGCTTCAAACGGCGCACACTGTATGCTAGAGTGATAACTATTGTTGTAAGTAAATTCTGCGTATGGCAAGTGTTCATCCCAACTTCCACTAAATTCTAATGCGCAAGCTCTTAGCATATCCTCCAATGTTTGTATAGTACGCTCACTTTGCCCATCCGTTTGTGGGTGGTAAGCCGTGCTTAATGCTAACGTAGTGCCCAATGCTTCTTGTACCAGACCCCAGAAACGTGAGGTAAACCTACCATCCCTATCGGATATTATGGACAGAGGTACACCATGTAATGTCACAATCTTTTCAACGTACAAATGTGCTAAACGTTCAGTGTTCCAGTCTTCTTTGATGGGCAGGAAATGGGCTGATTTCGTAAGACGATCAACAATCACCCATATAGCATCATGACCTTTCTTTGTCCGAGGCAATTTCGTTACTAGGTCCATTGCTATTTGCTCCCACTTCCATTCGGGTATTTCCGGCTGCTTTAAAAGTCCAGCTGGCTTTTGGTGCTCAGCTTTAACCATCGCACAAGTCATGCATCGGCTCACATATAGTGCTACATCACCTTTCATCCCAGGCCACCAAAAATCCCTTTTTAGACCTTGGTACATCTTGTCCGCTCCTGGATGAATCGAGTATTTTGAATTGTGAGCTTCACTCATTAGCACCTCTCTCAGCCCGTTGATATTTGGGACCCAAGCTCTTCCCTTGAAATACAAGATGCCTTCATCATCCCTGTCGAATCTTGTTTCTACTCCACTCAATGCCTCTTCTTCAATGTTCTTCCCTTCAAAAGCTTTTGCTTGGTCCTCTAAGAATCTGTCCCTTAGAGACATTTTCACCTGTAAGTGATAAATTCTAGTCTTCGACACCCTAGTGCTCACCTTTCTACTAAGGGCGTCAGCGACAACATTCGCCTTCCCTGGGTGGTACTTAATTTCGCACTCGTAATCGTTAAGTAGCTCCATCCACCTTCTTTGCCTCATGTTTAACATTTTCTGATCGAAGATGTGTTGTAAGCTCTTGTGATCAGTAAATATGGTGCACTTGGTTCCATAAAGATAATGTCGCCATATCTTCAAGGCAAACACTACGGCTCCTAGCTCCAAATCGTGTGTTGAGTAATTCTTCTCATGTGGCTTTAATTGCCTGGATGCGTACGCAATAACCTTGTCTCTTTGCATTAGTACGCACCCTAGCCCTTTATTCGACGCATCACAATATACTACAAATCCTTCCATTCCATCCGGCAATGCTAGTATTGGTGCTTCACACAACATATTCTTAAGTGTTTGAAACGCTTGCTCTTGTTCTTCACCCCATTCGAATTCCCTTGACTTTTGGGTCAGTTGGGTTAAAGGTACCGCAATCTTAGAAAATCCCTGAATGAACCTCCTATAATAACCTGCCAAACCTAGGAAGCTACGCACTTCCGTTGGTGTCTTGGGTGTCTCCCATTTCTTGATTGCCTCTATCTTAGACGGATCTACATGAATCCCTTCTTCGTTCACAACGTGTCCCAGAAATTGGACTTGACGGAGCCAAAATTCACACTTAGAAAACTTCGCATATAGCTTCTCATCCCTAAGTAGCTGCAAGATTATCCTCAGGTGCCTCTCGTGCTCATCCCTGCTTCTAGAGTATATCAGAATGTCATCGATGAACACGATGACGAACTTATCCAAGTATGGCCTGCAGATCCTATTCATTAGGTCCATGAAAACGGCTGGCGCATTTGTGAGACCAAATGGCATCACTAGGAACTCATAGTGCCCATAGCGAGTCCTAAAAGCCGTTTTAGGTACATCTTCTTCTCGTACCCTCAACTGATGATAGCCGGACCTAAGATCAATTTTCGAAAAATGCGACGCTCCTTGCAATTGGTCGAACAAATCGTCTATTCGCGGCAGCGGGTACCTATTCTTGATCGTCAATTTATTCAACTCTCTATAGTCGATGCACATTCTCAAAGATCCATCCTTCTTCTTGACAAAGAGAATCGGCGCACCCCAGGGTGAAGAACTAGGTTGGATTAAACCTTTATCAAGCAATTCTTGCAATTGCTCTGAGAGTTCTCGCATTTCGGAGGGCGCTAGCCTGTACGGTGCTTTGGCCACGGGGGCTGCCCCGGGAACTAAATCGATAGAAAACTCTACTTGTCTCGCTGGGGGAAGTCCAGGTAGTTCGTCCGGAAACACATCTAGAAAATCTCTAACCACAGCTACCTTGAGAGGGTCCTTATCTTTCACTCGCTTATCCACTACTTGCGCCAAGTATGTGTGATATTCCTTCCGTAGGTACTTCCTCACCTTCATGGACGACACTATCTTGGGTTGGACTCCCGCCTTATGACCCTGAACTATTAGCGCCTCGTCGTTATCTAAAGGAATCTTAATGACCTTTTCGTGACAAATTATTTCAGCACGCATTTTTGACAACCAATCCATTCCTACTATCACATCAAAACTTCCTATTTCTATGGGAATCAAGTCTATACTATAGTCCTTCTCATCCAAAGTTAACTTACAATCAGCAATAATTTCCTTAGTCTTATACTCGTTTCCATTAGCATATTCAACATAATATGTTTCCTCTAGTTCACTAGGTTTCTTAGCAATCAATTCTTTAAATTCAAAGGAAATAAAACTTCTTTCAGCTCCAGAATCAAACAACATGGATGCATAAACATTATTTATTGGAAACGTACCTACGATGACATTAGGGTCATCACGTGCCTCATTTGCTCCCATGGCATACACCCTTCCTCGGGCTTGACCTCCTTGATTCCCACGGTTTCCTTGGTTAACGTTGTTGCCTTGATTCCCAATATTAGCTTGATTCCCGACATTTCCCCGGTTGACTTGGTTTCCATTGTTTCCTCGGTTTGCTTGGTTCCCGCGATTCCCAACATTCCTGAAGTTGCCGCGGTTACCATTTCCATTTCCACGGTTTCCCTGTGCTCTCCTCAACCTAGGGCAAGCATTTCTCCAATGATCTGCACTTCCACATTCGTGACATCCCCCTCGTGGTCCTTCATTCCTTGGCCCGCTCCGGCAGTAAGCAGCAAGGTGACCCATGCGGTTGCAAGTCGTGCAACGCTTGCATTCACCCAAGTGGCTATAACCACATCGGTTACACCTTGGAGGCATGCCACGATTTGGATTGGGGTTAGCGTCCACAACCCCATAGTTTCTCACAATCTTTTGCCTCTTATCCGGTCCATTCCCTTTTCGATCGCCAAACCGATTTCCTCCACCCTGTCTTGAACTTGATTCTCCTCTCGTGTACTTCCCACGCCTAACCAGGTCGTTCACCAGCCTGGTTGCCAAGCTTATAGCCTGCTCAAGAGTGGTAGGACTTGCTGCAGTGACCATCAACCTGACTTCAGGTGTCAATCCATAGATAAATCTCTCCACTTTCTTAGCCACAGGGGTCACCATCTCTGGCACCAATACGCTCAGCTCATGAAAGCGGATCACATAGGCCTCCAATTCCAGTCCTCTCATGGCATGGTTCCAGAATTCCATCTCCAGTTTTTGCACCTCCTCTCGTGGACAATACTCACGCTTCAACTCATCTTTAAACTGTTCCCATGTCAGAGCATTCACTGCTGCAGGACCCCTAGTAGTCGCTTGGAGGTTCCACCAAGTAAGAGCTCTTCCTTGAAGCTTACTAGCAGCAAACTTAACATGGTCCGCTGGCGCACAATCAATGATGTTCAAATTGGCTTCCATGCTTTGGAACCAAGTAAGCAATCCAACAGGACCTTCTGTCCCATGAAACTCCTTGGGGTTGCAGGACGTGAAGGCCTTGTAGGCGTTCCTGTCAATAGCATTCTCTCTTCTATCTTGTCTTCTAGCCGTGTTGAGTGTAGCGGTTACATTCTCCGCAATTTGGGTGGCAATGTTTGGCATGGCGGCATTGATTTGCTGGGAGATAAGCTCAGCCAATTCGGCTCTTCGCTGGGCTTCTTCGGTTGTTTCTCCGCCGGTCCTTCGTGGTGCCATGTTTCTACAAAGGATAATATAGTTTAGTCATTCATTTATTGAATCATATGACATCAACTCGAATCACGACTTCTTGATCTCACACGAGTATATCTAAAGTTATTTAGTGCATAGAGGGTTCGTTTGCACACATATGTATACGTATATCCCGACTCCTATTCCTTTTTATAATTACGGCTCACTTGTCATTATGAGTAAATAAATGGTTAGGTAATTTCTAAAATCAATCAACCATGCTTTCTAGGTTAATTAAGAGAAATACAGAATCTGTGTACGAACTTGGAGCGCGTAAAAGTGGCTTAAGATGGACGATCTGGGCAAAACTCATAAAATATGAAACGTAGCCCTATGAGTTAAGTTTCACCTCCAATTGGAATCAGGTCAAAAGGACGAAATAGAACTCCAGATATGGCCGTTCTACTAAAAGTGGTCAGAACTGATTTCCTGCTGTAACTATAACTTTTATAATGGAGGTAACTCTTTCACAACAAGGTTAACACATCATGTAACCATAGAGAGGCATCAAGATTACATATATATCATTCAATATGAGTTCACAAAATTGCTACATGCCAAATACTAGGTGATCATCGTCACACAAAAGATAGAAAGTTCAAGAAAAGGAAACAAAGTACAAACGTTCATACATCAAATAAGTTCATAAATAAAGTAACTCTTAGGTTCACTTCCTAAGCATGAGAGCTATTACGAGAGTGCAAAAAGCTGTAAGCACACATCCCATAATGAATATCACTTCATTGATTCGTCGAACTTCTGATATCGCCAAGCTCGCATAGTCTCCTGTTCGATCCATAACTCCTAAGGCCCTTTCCATCATCACCTCTTGAGTCCTTACTCTTACTCTAGCATCCCTTAACCCGTTTGCTATCCCCCACACCCTCTCCCTTTCTTCGCGAGTCATACCAATAGGAGGTGGAGGGGGTACTCCATAGACTGGGCGGCGTGGCTCCTCTCCTTGACGCCTATGCCCAGGATGGTACCAGGGATGATCACGAGGAAGACGCGGCTGAAAGTAGGGGTCTTGGGCTGGAATTCGCCCATCGCTTATGTCCATAGGTGCATCTTGCCTTGGCGAAGTGGGTGCTCTAGGGGCAGGTGGTGATGGTGGTGGCGAGGGTGAGCGGCGTTCAGGTTGGCTAGGGACAACACTTCTAACATTATCCTCGTCCGACGGGGCTTCCGATGGATCGGTCTCTTCTTCGTCTTCTTCTTGAAGCGGTTGGGGTGGTTGCTCTGGCTCGAGGTGCCTACCTTCTTCCTCTTCCAAGTAGTCCACAAACCCGTACAAGTTCCTCGGTCCAGGGGCTGTTCCGGAAGCTCTGCTTGCTCGTGACATGACGTTCCTACACAAGTTTCACAAAGGCGTGAGATGACGACTTGACTCGACGCTTAGACGACCATGAACGACCGACTTGACCATTGACGACCCATATGACAACTTATGGACAGCAAGACGACTTGACGGACCACGAGACGACCTTAACCATTCGACAAGCAACCAATCATCACGACCAACGACTCACAAGCTTAACAACCGAACGACGACATGACATTCACAACCGACGACCAACCCAACCCGCACGACCGACATAACCATTTATAATTAAGTAATGACTAGAATTCAACTTGTGCATAGCTCTCATGTATTATATCTAAATGGACAAAGTAATGCTAGCCAAGTGGGGGTATCAACTAAGGGTTCTAATAGGTAATGCAAACATTGGATTTGGTTATGTATCTTTTTGCACCAAGAATCGTTTTCAAAGCTTATTTCCAAAAGACTCATTTTGAATATCTCTTAGACAATCATTTCGATCATTCCATATTAAATTTTTAGTTAGGCATAGTTGATCAGGCTATGTATAAGTAAAACAAGAATACTTTATGATCGACTCAATTGTTTAAGAAATATTCGACTCGGTTGGAAAATACGTAGGTTATAGCAAAAATTCTCTATAACCTTGATCTCTGATACCATTTTTCTGTAACACCCCGACTATAGCGGAAACTCGAGATGCCACAGAACGACATGGTACAAAAGATTTAAGTAATAAACATCAACATAAAGTTTCAAATGCCATTCAAATTAAAAAGGTAACAAATTCAAGTTGACGTTTAATAATCATTACATAACCAAATTCATAACCAAAAGATCAAATGTTTGCGTTACTAGCCCACATACAACAAGTAAACACATCATCCATGAAGCGGTCCAAAAGCTAACTTATTGCCCTAGACCTGAAAAGCATGAGAAAAAGTGTCAACTACGAGAGTTGAGTGAGTTCATAGGATTATGCTAATAACACACATATATATATTAATCCAATTCAAGAAAGAATAGGTCATAAAAATTTCCAAGAATTTCATCATGCTGTCCATACCCAAACCGTATGTTCAATCGATAATTTCCATCCATAATATAGTAACAATACCTCTGGGTCAATGGTAAGACTACCATGACATAATTCGATGAGATTGTTCTTGAGCCACTACTAAGACCGGTTATGTCCCAATAATCAATATATAATGTCCCAAATGATAAGATAATGATAAGCACATGCTGTCAATCACGTGCATAAAGATAACCAAGGGTCGTGCCATGGAGACGCCCATAAATATATAGTAGTTAGAGCACCGCGAGGCCAGACTGGCGATGAAGGTGGCCACAAAGGCAAACCAAACATCCCACCGTTACCTATAATAGTGGATGAGGGGACAAATCCTAGTTGCGCAACCCTCTAACTACAGGCCTCAAATGAGTTAATAGTAGTGTACAGGGGACCACCGTTGACAGTACTCAAGCTCATCATATAACATATAACACGTTGAACATACAATATAATTCCCATATCATTATCATTATTTCAATGAATCAATTCATAAGAGAAAGTCCTTTTAATTAATCATGCTTTTCACCCCGTAAGTAAACATATAAAAGAGTTTGAAAGGGGGCTATGACTCACTTGATTAGAGAGTGAATAGGGGCTGTTCAAACGTGATTCCTCCGTTTAGATTTGTTGCGCCTCAAGCAAGCCTAAACCATAACGTATATAATCGCGGTGTAAGTTCGCGTGACATGAACTAGTGAGCTAGATCATGAGATGTATACTAGTAGACTTGCCCATCTTTGGTTGTTATTAGATTATGGAATTTATGTGCATTATGATGTTCTTATTGTTTGGGTATAAGAGATTTGGTGGTAAGAGTCGTTTTCTCATTATACGTTTTTGTACGTTTATTGGAATTTCGGTAGTTTGGCTTGGATTGATATGATTTCCATTGCACGCTTTGCTTAGTAATGATATTTGACATTAGTGGTCTCATAATATAATTATTTTAAGTATATTTTCTGGTTTGTAAATATATGTTTAATTTAATAATATTTAATTATTTATTTATTCACTTTTATTGATTTATTTGCTAAATAAATTCTTAAAAATACTTTTAAGTGTCATAATTGTCTTTATAAATTATGAATAATTTCCTTTGAATTATCTACTGACCTAGATGCTCTTTAATTTATAATTTCATTTTTTTATACTTTTATTTGTGCATTTTTCCTTTATTTTAATGATAATACTTAATTAATTGTTTTTACTAAATTACTTATTTCAAAATTATGTAACACATGTCTCTTGTCTTTTGATTATTTTTCCCAGTAGGTTTTAATTATTTTTATCAATGGTTAAGTTGATTTAACTTCATTCTTGATTTACATAATTTATTTATGGATTTTTATGCCTTTTAATTACTATTTAAATTCAATAATTCATGAAAATTCATAGAAATCACCACTAAACATTTTGGCCAAAAATCTCAGGCCTTTTAGGCAACTTTTATCCATACAAAATCATATCAATTCAACCTCTCTTGTGTCTTGCTCATTTTGAGGGTTTTATGATTAAAAATCGTTTACCGAAATAGTGATTTTAGCCTCATTTCTTGAGCAATTAAAGTGCTTCAAAATGGATTTTCATTCTTGTTTCATTATTTCCAGAAAGTTCATCATATTTTGGTGTCCAAAATCGTGAGAGTGGTGGTGGTGTGATATGTGCAATTTAGTGCTTTCGGTTAGAGATTATTTGACCCGAAAAGGTGATTTTTGAGCTTATTGTTGTCATGGACCAATAGATCTGAGTTTTGTGCTTTTATTCCAACATTTTCCAGTAGGTTTATCATATTTTCTTGGTCATAAGATTATGGTGCATGTGTGTGCTCAAAATGCATTTTTGCGTGTTTTCGGTTTGTGATTTCTAGCTTATTTTAACATGCTTTGATTCAATCTTTATACCTTTGATATTTTACCAATTTTTCCAGAATATTATCATTCATATTAACATATTTTTCACTTATAACAAGTCCATATCCATCTCATAATCCAACAAAAGATCCAACTTTCTTAAATCTAGCATATATGCATTCGAATCAACACTTTTTACTATCAAATTCAATAATTCATGAAAATTCATAGAAATCACCACTAAACATTTTGGCCAAAAATCTCAGGCCTTTTAGGCAACTTTTATCCATACAAAATCATATCAATTCAACCTCTCTTGTGTCTTGCTCATTTTGAGGGTTTTATGATTAAAAATCGTTTACCGAAATAGTGATTTTAGCCTCATTTCTTGAGCAATTAAAGTGCTTCAAAATGGATTTTCATTCTTGTTTCATTATTTCCAGAAAGTTCATCATATGTTTGGTGTCCAAAATCGTGAGAGTGGTGGTGGTGTGATATGTGCAATTTAGTGCTTTCGGTTAGAGATTATTTGACCCGAAAAGGTGATTTTTGAGCTTATTGTTGTCATGGACCAATAGATCTGAGTTTTGTGCTTTTATTCCAACATTTTTCCAGTAGGTTTATCATATTTTCTTGGTCATAAGATTATGGTGCATGTGTGTGCTCAAAATGCATTTTTGCGTGTTTTCGGTTTGTGATTTCTAGCTTATTTTAACATGCTTTGATTCAATCTTTATACCTTTGATATTTTACCAATTTTTCCAGAATATTATCATTCATATTAACATATTTTTCACTTATAACAAGTCCATATCCATCTCATAATCCAACAAAAGATCCAACTTTCTTAAATCTAGCATATATGCATTCGAATCAACACTTTTTACTATCAACTTTTATAGATCTAACTTTCAACAATACAAAAACATCTTTTATATGAAAAATCTCAGAATATACTCTTCAAAAATATACAAAAAAATATAGATCTATCAACAAGAAAGTCACTTTAAAAGCTACGAATCTATAACCACACTTTTGGGTCTTAAACTTGTTGAATCCTTGGATCTTTCTTATTAGATTCGACATGCATGAGCATGGAAAGAAAGATCCTATCAACTTTATATGAAAAATCTCAGAATATACTCTTCAAAAATATACAAAACATATAGATCTATCAACAAGAAAGTTACTTTAAAAGCTACGAATCTATAACCACACTTTTGGGTCTTAAACTTGTTGAATCCTTGGATCTTTCTTATTAGATTCGACATGCATGAGCATGGAAAGAAAGATCCTATCAACTTTGCCCTCATTAAGTGTATATTACAAAGAAAACAAGAAGAAAGTATGAGTTTTTGATAAAACCTTTGAATATAAACGAAAACGAGATTAGATCTAGTAAAAAGGATGAAGATTATACCCTCTTGGACTTGGTTTTGGATGAAGATTTTGGGCAGATTTTTGTGGCCTTCAAACCCCTATAACACCTTGAATCTAAGCCTAGAACAACCCTTGAATATGCCTTGGATTAACCCTTTATCAAACTAACTTAAACCCTTATTATTAGTAAGTGTTAATATGATTTAAGCTTGCCCTTTTTCTTGCTCCCTTTTGGCCGTAGGTAAGAAGAAGAGAGGAGGGAGAAGAGAGTTTGTTTTGAGAGAAAAGAGAGTGTGTGAGAAGAGTGAAGAGTTGAGAGAAAGTGGTGAGTTCCAAGGGAGTGAATGAAGAGTGTGTATTTTGAATTTGTGTGTGTGTGTAGTGTGAAGGGGGGGGGCCGGCCTTATTAGGGTATGGGGAAGGGTTTTGCATTATTTTTTTTTTTTATAAAAAATGTTGTATATAATGTATATATAATTTAGGTGTAAGTGTGTATATATATTGTAAGGTTAAATGTGTTAGTTTGTAGTTATAAGTTAGTGTTTGTTCTAATATGTGCATATGTATATATGTCATGTATATATGCTTGTATGTATACATTTTTGTGTTTCTAATATGTTACATATGCCTTTGATTATAAACTTGTATTTATTTTAAGCATATATATACATTCTTATTGTTACTTAAGCACTTTTACGTACATTTTAGTTTATAGACATACTTTGAGATGGAAATCTAAATTCTCACATTATATTCACTTACATTGGTTTGATGATTGATTTGTTGGACAATTATAAGGATTTTTGATGGTTATCTCAACTTGTGAGACTTACATTATTATTTAGATAATCCGATTGATCATAAACAAATTTTTGTTCAATGGTACTTTATAATTCATATTTAGAATTGAACAATAGCTTTAGATTGCTAATTTAGGGGCATTATCTACTAGCTTTAAGTATAACTATGGCTTGCGAGATCAACGGCAACATAACTAGCTCATATATAATATTTAAAAAGTAGGGTTGTTACATGTAAAGTGACACAGCTTCTGTAGATTATTTATCAGAGGGTGAAGATGAGTTAAGGGAGATGAGACTAAGGAAGATTGAGGCCAAGAAACTGCCTAAAACTGCTAAACAACCTACACTTGTTGGTCAGTTAGGCAACATAAACCCTGAAGCTGACATGGTTGTTGAGCATGATGAATTCATTACATCTTTATTGCAGAAACTAAAGGGGAATGAGGATGAGGACCAACAGGATCCATTTCAGATGGCTGAAAATCTAGAGAAGTGGCCAATTCATAATAGGGATACACCATGGAGACTCAAGAAACCTCAAGTTGGTGAGAGGTATCCAAATCATTATGCCTTTAAAGAGTGTTTAACATACTATGGTTTAGTGTAACACCCGTCGTTTATAAACTTGGATTTTTCAAAACTTTGCCAAACGGCGTTTAAAATAAGCGGAAAGGATCACTTTCAAAATCTGCCCCATCCGTAACGGATGGTACCTTTAAAATTTGGTGTTACTACTAGCATCATCAAAACAATAAAAGTAAATCCAAGCTTTGGCACCAACATAAATGCCACATTATTACAAGTCTTTAATCATAAATGAAATAGCCAAACATAAGGCTAAAGGAAGTCTAAGCGTTTAATGTCTTTGCTAAGCTTCTTTATTCGTCTACCCAAGTCTCACCAAGCTAATCCTTGCCTATCTCAAACTTGATTATCCTGAAGGCACAACATTTTCAAAGAACAAGTGTTAGCTAATAAAATTAGCTAAGTAAGATAACATAACTTGAAAACGTTTGCCAAATTCATATATTAACAAAATCCGCATTTTAAGTTAATATCACACACATACATAACATCATAAGATACACATTAGGTTCAACATGTCCTAAAGTGTGCATATACTTTCTTTCTTCATCTTTCTTTCTTTATTTCTTTGCCAAGACGTAGGCTAAGTGACTTATGCCACTTACATAGGGATGTGGGGTTGTGTGTAGGCGGTCATAGACCATACATGGAGTCCTCACACCCGACATGATGGGTAAACCATAAGGTGGTCCATCGGCGTCATTAAGGAATGACAAAGTCAATCCAACTGAACAAACCGTTTATGCCTTTACGCATTGGTGATTAGTTACTCCACCCGGAATACTCAAACGTAACTATGCCACAAGGAGCAACTCAAGTGACCACGTACGCACCAGCCCCGAAGAGCTAGCATGGGTTAAGCTTAACACAAGACTTTACATAATGCTCGAGACTTTAATCGCTTAATTAGTTTAGGCTACTCTTTCACCTAAGCTAATCACATATCATCTTTTACTTTAGGGCCCTTAACGTGCACGTGAACATGGCAATCCTAATCAAGGACTAGTGACTAGGTGATCAAGCCACACATGCAAGCATATATCATATCATTTCATCATTTCATACATACATAATCATTTCATCATCTCATGCATATATACTTACCACATACCATTGCAACCTGCATATGAATGTTAATCATCATAAACGGTAAGTAATATATCCCTTTGCAACCTCCCATAGTCACCCATGAACATAAAATGTACATACATATTCAATTGGAAGGTTTAACTTATGAAAACATGTTTTGTTGTACCAACAGGTGACAAAAGATGTTATCTTACCTCGGTACAGCTTACCAACAAGTTAAAAGTATCTTATAGTGCTTACTAAGTGCTCCCGACAACCTAGAACGAGTATAAGATCGAAATATAAGCTAAACGAAATGTTTTGTGAAAACTGGACAAGAGGTGCGTCGCACCTCCCACATGGTGCGTCGCATAAATCGATCAGAAAATTCTGAACATAAGTAGGTGCGCCGCACCTACTCCTTGGTGCGTCGCACAAATCCATCAGAAAATTCTGAATAGATGCAGGTGCGCCGCACCTACCCATTGGTGCGCCGCATATCGGGCTTTTGGCTGAAATCCATTTTTTTCATTTTGGGCTGTGGTGCGTCGCACCACCCTCCTGGTGCGTCGCACCTGGAGTGTCGACCAGAAACCTAATTTTTGTTCTTTGATCAAACGAATTCCATACGAACCCATACCCCAAATCCAACCTGGGGACTTAAAATTAATTCTTTTAATTGCACTTTCATCAACTTAAACCATCCTATTAATCCCTTAATCCTTTACATCATAAATCAATCATTAAAACACCCGAATAACATGAATTCGATAAACGTTTGATCAAATAACCCAACCCAAACCCTATGGACTAGATTATAACTCATCTATGACTCATAAGATCAGAATTCAAAGATAATATTACCTATATTACCTGTAGATGACTTAGAGGATCCAAGATCTAATCAAAACTTGATCAATACGGCACGAATCGATTGAATCTTGAGGGAAACTTGTCTTGGGGATTGAGGGGATCGGTTGAGAGGTTTCACACACACAAGAGCAGGTGTTTTGTGACAATTAGGGCTGCCTAATTGCTCCCTAACCCCTGGCCACCAAACTCAAACTTACACTTAAGACCCCTCAACTCTTCAACTTAACGTTCTTAGCTTAACTTTCTACCGGGAGTCTTAACATACTAACAAGCACTTTATAACTTAACTTTACTTTCATTAATCAACATATTTGTCATTTCATATTAAACGTCTAAGCATTTAATCACATAATCCCATATAGGGCACATAAACATAATAGACTTAACGTTAACTAACGGAAAGTCAAATAGTCAAACATAAAACGTTTGGGATGTTACATTTCAATGGATTCTCATTATGGTATGAAAAAAGTACTCAAAAGAAGGTAATTGCAAGATGTGGTCAAAGACCACCTATTGTAAAAGATCCAGTTATAGGTAAGCAAAGAAAGCAGAACATGTATCCAGCCACAGTGAAAGGTGAGGAAAGTAAATGTCCATGGAGGTGTTATGGGAAGAAAATGAATGAAGAGAATTCTTTTCAAGTTGTCTCATTGTGGGATGACCATAACTGCACCAGGAACTTCAGATTTGGTTCACTGGTCAGTTACAAATGGATAGGGAAACAATTTGGTAACAAAATTAGAGCATTTCCAGACATTAAGCTAGTACAGATTGCAGATATGGTGATGAAGAAGTACAAGTGCATGGTCACCCACAATCAGTGTAGAGCAGCTAAGTGATGTGCTAAATCGAGTTTAAAATTTATAAACAAGAAATACCTAAAAACTCACTACTACACACTATCGGGCAGTGGACCCGATCGTATGCAATATAGTAAAAAGGTAAGTCCAGGTTCGTTCGCGGGGATTGGTTTGAATTAATTGTTTAGTAAAGGGGTTTGGAAAAAGGGTGTTACTTTGATTCTCACTCTGATAATAACTTTAAAAGACAAATGCGTATAAATAAATGTAAGTCTCAAACAATAATGGTAAATATCATCCACCTTGACTCCGCTAGACTTCAGACATGATTGCTTTATATTTTAATTCAAAGAGTTGATTTCAATTATCGTTGTGTCGTGATCTTGATGATTTAATTCCTTTATTTGTATTAATTTGATATTGGTGGCATGTGTGTTCTTCGTTAGTGGTACTAGTCGAATGCATATGTGATTTTCTAACGGTCGCTTGTCTATGAGCGATTATCACTAGTTCATGGTATGATAGTGAATGTCAAATTAATAAAAGGAGTCATTTTGTCAACGTGTTTAGAAACGGTTGGTGGTACCGGCTTGGGTAATTAAACTAGCAGTTAGGTGTTTGGGTGACTTGTGAGCGGTTGGTGGTACCGGCTTGGGTAATTAAACTAGCAGTTAGGTGTTTGGGTGACTTGTGAGCGGTTGGTGGTACCGGCTTGGGTAATTAAACTAGCAGTTAGGTGTTTGGGTGACTTGTGAGCGGTTGGTGGTACCATGCGAGCATTTCATTCTCTCACGTTTATCGTGTCAACTCTTAACGAATTTGGTCTTAACTGAAAGCAATCATGTCTGAAGTCTAGCGGAGTCAAGGTGGATGATATTTACCATTATTGTTTGAGACTTACATTTATTTATACGCATTTGTCTTTTAAAGTTATTATCAGAGTGAGAATCAAAGTAACACCCTTTTTCCAAACCCCTTTACTAAACAATTAATTCAAACCAATCCCCGCGAACGAACCTGGACTTACCTTTTTACTATATTGCATACGATCGGGTCCACTGCCCGATAGTGTGTAGTAGTGAGTTTTTAGGTATTTCTTGTTTATAAATTTTAAACTCGATTTAGCACATCAAGTTTTTGGCGCCGCTGCCGGGGATTGTGCGCTGTTTTAGTTGTTAATCTAGTGGTTTGATCCTTCCTCACGCGTGAGGAAGTTATTTGCTTTAATAGTTTAGTTTTTCTTTTCTTATCTTATCACAGGTGCAGTTGACGTGTTTGGTTAGTTGTGTTTTGCAGGTCTACTTTTTAGTTGATGAACTTGAGGTCTTCTGGTTTACCACTTAATAGTCCGTTGAGAACACCATCTAGACGTAGATCTAACCTCACAACACCTCCACCATTCTCACCCATTGCTAAGCCTACTCCTGATTCAGACGAGGAGGGGTTTAATTTGGACGAATTTTTTGATCTTGAAGTTAAGGTAGAGGAGAAAATGGCAGACGAAGACAGGGACCCAAATGATATACGGTATGGCGAAAGGGTTCGCACTATTCCTGCAAACCGTGGTAGTCCTATTAGACCTCCGGCAATTGCTCATGACTTCAACCTAAAGGGTAATCATCTTAAGAGCATTGAGGAACAACAATTCGATGGTAAAAGGAAGTGGGATCCCTATCAACATCTAGAAAGATTTGAGAAGTTGGCTAGGTTATACCAATACGGGCAGAATCAAATGAATGCCGTAAAACTCGAGACATTTCCAATGTCTATTACCGGCGATGCTCTTGATTGGTTCAATGACCTTCCGGAAAATTGCATTACGACTTGGGACCAACTTAAGCAAGCTTTCATTGGTGAGTTCTACTCACTTAGAACCCAAAGAAAGTTGGAGAACTTGATAAGGTCGTTTGCACAAGACGAAGATGAAGATGTTGTTGATGCGTGGATCCGATTTAAAGAGATGTTGAGAAATTGCCCGGGTCATAATATGACTAGAGAGCAATATGTCGAGCTATTCTTTGATGGGCTCGATAAGAAGTCCAAACGTGAGCTAGGTTATGCTTTTGGTGGTGGGTTCAACAAGATCACACCAAATGAGGGTTTCGAAATCTTAGAGTCCATGGCCAAGGATAACGCAAACATGGACGATGATAGGTTTTTAAAGAATGAAAGAAGGTTGAAGAAGGGTACTAGCCAAGGCCGAGTGGCGAAGGTCGAAGCTAGTCATGATTCGGGGATGATAGGAGAGATTAGAGCGCTATCGGAGCGCATGGAAAAGGGCTTTGCTATGCAAGAGAGTCGATTTGGGGCCATTGAAAGGGATGTGAAGGTTGTTGCCGATGGATGTGACTATTGTGGGAAATGGTATAAAATATGACACATCAAATCCCCCCACACTTGAGCATTGCTTGTCCTCAAGCAAATCCTGAATTAAAATATAAAGCAATCACATCATTCGTCTAGTTTCATCAAGGTGGACAATAGAAGAATTAGCCACTCATGATCAAATTGAAATTACAATAAGAATCAAGAAAGAACATAAAGTACCAATTGTTTGAAGAAATGGAAATTGCAAGACACTAAGTAGATACGATCTAGATGGGTGCACGTGAATCTTCAATGGATCGAAAGACGATCAAATCTTGAATTGACCCTTGAAGAATTCCTTGAAGTGCAGCTCCTAGAAAGATATTTTGATCAAAAACCCTTAGGAAAATTCTCCCCAAAAGTCACTCCCCGTTCAGAAACTTGGCCAGCTATTTATATGAATTAGTCGCGTAACGCCCGTTACATATGGTAACGGCCGTTACCATCCATCGACACCCATAACGGCCGTCACCCTTGTGACGCCCGTCACACCTCCTTTGAAAAGCATACGGCCGTAAGGAACCCGTTACAGTAACTCGCGAATTTTCAACCATAACGGCCGTCACCCTTGTGACGCCCGTTCAAACTTGACCTAGGTCCCTAACGCCCGTCACCCTTGTGACGGCCGTTAGGACCTCCAGAATACGTTTTCTTCATCTTTCACTTGGTTTCAACCGAATCTTTCTCCCGAGTCCTCCATAAGTCATCAAAATCGACCAATTCATCCGCATAATCATTTTCCAACCTGAAAACACTAAACATACCTCAAAGCATCGAAAGTTGGAAATAAAACTGTAAAAACGACGAATAAATGGTTCTAAATTCACGTGGGAAATGGTATAAAATATGACACATCAGCTAAGACATATGCTTTAATTGAGTTCCAAAAGTCAATTGAAGACCATTATGGCATGCTCAGGCCATACCAGCAAGAGTTGATTGCATCCAACCCAGGTTCAACTGTTACTCTTAATTGTAATAGAGGTCCAGATGGCAAGTTATATTTTGAAAGGATGTACATATGTCTTAAGGGGTTGAAAGAAGGTTGGAAGGCAGGTTGCAGAAAGGTAATAGCCCTTGATGGTTGTTTCATGAAGAGCCCAGCTACTGGTGAGTTACTGACAGCAATAGGGAGGGATGGCAACAACCATATATACCCAATTGCATGGGCCTTGGTTAATGTTGAGAACAAAGACAATTGGACTTGGTTTTTGGAAGCACTTTCAGGAGATCTTGATATTGAGTGTGGAGTGGGAGTAACTATCATCTCTGATCAACACAAGGTATTCTTCCATAACCCTTAATACTTTACAATCATAACTCATTATGCTATTTCATAATTATTGTTACTTTATCCGCATTAGATTGTTATATATTGGTTGTTATTGTTATAATGTTACAGGGATTGATTGAAGGTGCTAATTCTAGAGGGAATGCAAGGGCAACAGTTGGAGGTGAGCATGTGTATGAAGCAACTGTCAATGTAACAGGTGGTAACATAGTTCAAGAAAACCCAAGCCCAGTAGTGAGATCTCTTCCAGTAGAAGAACATGATGATCAATACTCCACTCCAGTTCAAACCCAGGAAAGCCAAACTGGAAATGGCATTTCTCCACCAGTTGTGCCAAAACCAAGATGGACCAAAAGCAAAGTGTTACAAGATACAAGCCCAATGAAAGGCACAAGTGCTGGACCATCTAGGAAATATAAAGACAATGTGGTTATGAACTCACACAGTGTTCTAACAAGGGCCAGTGCTGCTCTAGGTGTCACTAGTGTTGGCTTTCAGAACTTGAAAACAAGAGGTATGCTTAATTATCCATGTTCATGTAATAGCAATGTGTACGTTGTCATTTAATTAGTAACTGAAAGTACTTGTGTATGTAATTTTAGGTCCATATAGGTTACCAACTTGGTGGGGTGCAGGGCTATGTATAGATCCTATCACTAATGAATCCTTTATAGGTGGAGCAGATGGTATCCCTGTGCCAATATGGCCTAAAGATGTGCCCATACCTAGTGCTAGTGAAGAACTTGCTAAGAAACAACAAGGTTTGGCATCATTGAGGAAAAAGGCAAGTGATGAGGGAAAGAATAGGGCTGTTGCAGCAGTAAAGAAAATGATGCAGAGGGATGTACTTGGAGGTGTTGAAGGCCCAACAGATTCTGGACATGAAACAAGATCCTTAGTCAGAATGAGTGCACCTCAACTAAAGCCTGCAAGTGAAGGAAGGTCAAATGCAAGTGCTAGTGGTACTGGTTGTATTATCAGGACAACAGGAGGTGCAACCAAGCAAACCAAAACACAACCATCACCAATCAAGAAGAGGGCACCAAGCCAAAGAATATTATCCAGGAAGCTGGCAAAGAAGATTGATGGTCCTGGAAGCACTTATGACTCTGCAGTGTCCATTGAGTGATCAAAGTTGGGTGGTTAATACATGTCCAAGTTATTTTGATGACAATGTGTTGTGTCATGTATGAACACTTTTAACAAACTTTTCATTATGTAGCAGGTGGATTGTATGAACTTATGTATATTAACTAGTAGGTATGTTGTAGGATTGTACTAAAACTTTGGTAATGTATGATCATAGGCAGGCTTAATGCCAAACAAATCCAATAGGATGAGGCTGCCTGCCTAAATTTTGTAATGTATGATCGTTATATATCATCCTTATGACCTTAAACTCTCTTCATCATGAATTTGGTTGCCTGCACTTTTCATTATTTTCCATATATATTAGATAAATTTTGTAGCTAACATATACACATATACTTAATTTTCCTTAATAATGTGAAACTTTATAAACCATGTAACCAAATAGCATTCCAATTGATTTCATTTTCTTTTACAAAACATATAAACCGATGCAAACACATAAAAACATAATAACTAGTAGCAAAACAAACAACAATTTCTCATAAATTTTCATGTTTGAGTTTTTCATCTTCAATTCTTTCTTAAGCTTCAAGATCTCCAAACTTGGTTCTCCATCTTCCTCATTCCTTCGATCCATGTCACTGACTGGTTTTCTGCCCATGTTTTGATGCAACTGAAACATCAACTCTTTGTAGTAATCACTCGGCAGTTCAGGATCCAAGAACTTATATACCCCACACTTGTTTCTTGAATCCTTTTGTGGACAAGAGATGAACCTTCGACCTGGGTTCTTGGCTGTCCACGATGTACGTGGGGTTAATTTGTACCCACACTCGCAATAGCGGCCATAGCAGGAATGCTCTTTACTTCCGATTGAAGAAGACGAAGACATGCCCGACATGTTTTGGCTGGATCGTGATTACCGATTTGGGGATTTAGGGTTTTGAGATATTGTGATGGATATATAAGATTATATAAGGTTGTATTTATAGAGGATAAAAAACGGAGGATACTTTTGTATAAATTAATTCAACATAAAATAATTATAAAACCACTTTACTGACAAAAACCACTACCCGGTTTTAGGATGCCTTAACATAGACGGTGTTTTACAAAACATAACCCACAATATATGAAAATAAAGAATGGTTCCTCCTAAAGTAAAAAAGTACAAGTTCGGTACCTTTAGAACCGAAAAGCCCTTATGATTATAGCTTTAATCATCATGAATTCATCATCAACTATCTATAAATACTTATTATCTCTACATCTGTATATACTTCAGATCCCCAATTATAGATTTATATAATCATCACCATCACTACCTCTAACATCATAAGGCTGCCTCCTTTTTTCTCCCTCTCTAAAACCGAAAACTCTCCTTCTTATTCTTTAAATCTTGGTAAGAATATAATATGGGTTTAACCAGCAACCGTTTATTATGTACAAAAATATATATGCACGAGAATCTCTAATACCGATATATATATATATATACACGCTAGGCACAAAAACCAGTTAGATCGATCAGATCTGAGCGAGATTCATGAAGTAATCGGGTTATAAGTCTCAAAAACGTGTTCTTCTCTCTATTTGTCATTAGATCTGTTCGGGTTCGTCACCTAGGGTTTCGGTCAAACCTCGGTCAACAGCTGGTCAACGTCTTCTCTCTTCTCTCTATTTGTCATTAGATCTGTTCGGGTTCGTCACCTAGGGTTTCGGTCAAACCTCGGTCAACAGCTGGTCAACGTCTTCTCTCTTCTCTTCTTATTCTTTATCGATCTTGACAAATCCAGATCTACGGTTTTGTTGGTATTAGGTCAAATTTGGTGTATTTTGGATGGATTGAATTTTTTGTATTATATATGGAAATGTTGCATTTTTTTGTACGAGGTTTATATGGTATACAATTTGTGGTATTTTAGTTTTCATAGTATGATTTTTCGATTATGGATTTGATGAGGGATTTTGTTCACAGGAAAAAGTTCAACTTTTTTCTCAAGATGATGAAGATGAATAATACAGTTGGTTACACTTTTGGTCCCTGTTGAGGGTTAGAAATTACGCTTTTAGTCCTTTGGTAAGAAAAAGACTAAAATACCCATCACGTGCAGATCACGTGATGGGTGTTTAACGTCCGTTTCGAGAATTGGACCAAAAGCGTTGACGGAACAAAGTTTTTTGGACCAAAACGGTAATATATGAAAGGTAGGGATGAAAACGGTAATTTTTAACCCTTGACAGGGACTAAAAGTGTAATTAACTCAAAAAGATATAATAAAGTTTAGCTTTATTGTTTCTTTTCAAGTAAAAGTATTTTTCTTTCACAAAATTCTTATAAATATATGATAACAACTTTTCTACCTTCCATTTAACTGTTTATTTCTTCTTATCTCGTGTGTAGTTATGAAATTTTATTTTAATATATAAGTAAAACACGCCAAGTTTAGTTTAAATAAATTTAGTTTGGTTTAGTTATTAGAAAGATACCCGTCGCAATTAAAAATTTTAGTTTGCCCCCATACGAAAAATTTCCTGGCTCCGTTCCTGCATAACGGATACATAGAAGAAATCAAATTAGAGACACCAATACAGTTAGATTCGCTCTTCATCGACAAGATCCTGTGATTTGATAACCATGGTTGCGGACCTGAAACCATTAGGATAAAACATTTTATTTTCCAAGTACATGATATGACCTCATAATAATAGGGTCAAGATCGGTGAGTGAAATAATGGCAAGTAAGCTTCATTGTCGAGAGGGAAACAATCCGCCGGGCAACAATAGAAGTTTATCAATAAGTTGACGTAAGACAATATATGTTTTTTTTTTGTTAACACTCATATAGGATGATTTTTTTAATGGTGCATTTTAAGCCTCAAATATACACTTTTGGTCGGTACAGTATAAAGATATCCTGAATATCGCCAATTTATGCCCTTTTATGAAAGTCTATTCGGTGAATATTTTTTCGTAAGACATTACGTGAACCGAATGGCTCCATTAATTAAAGCCTATTGGACTTGCGTTATCTTATCTTTACTATTTGGATACGGATCCAAACATTACTAAAAAAAGTAAAGACAAATTTAAAAAAGAAGTTATTAATTGGTGCATGTATCATGAGTTATATATAGACAAAAAATAAATAAATTAATTAAATGAAGTTTGAGTTTGTTTAGGAAAATCAAGCTAAGTCGTATATAAGAAGAGTTCAAACAGTAGACTGATGGATGATCAATTAGAAAGTTGTTAAACATTCCCCTAACTAAACACCTACAAAAATAGATTAGTTAAAACTATAAGAGACAATATTGGAGTTATAATAGGAGTCTGTTACGCTATATATCCTTGATCATCTCATCTCTTAAAGGACTTATAATCTCCTCGCTTATCATAATCCCCTTGATCTCTATTACATTAATCTCTCCGTTTAGGTTTTTTTTTTTTTTTCATGCAAAAAGTCCCAAAATTTTAAAAATTAATATATTCTATTTTATTTACAATCTTTCTTTATATATGTCAAGAGTAGTGGGTCATTGTTTGTTTTTGAGATCCGGTTCTTGAATTTAATCATCTTTTTGATAGACAAAGATTGTGCTTGTTTAGTACGATCTGCTTTACCGACTGTTTTTTTAAACGTAAATGACAATAAGATTTTATAGATTTCGTGCTAGTAGACGTCAAGTGTTAATCTCACCGGTTCCAGAGGCTCCACCAGGTTTTACCGACACGACCTCCTCACCATCGCCAGAATACGCAGCTGAACTTGTCAGGTTTTAAAATTTGATCAAAGCGTGATACGTTGCTTTTTTTATTTAAAAAAAAAGTGCGATTTGTGGTAAAAACAGGTGTGTTATTAACCTTGATGCTTAATTAAATTTATAGTTTTTATGATGCATGTTTTTGTTGGATCAAAATTATAATTACTTGTTAAATTAATGCATGTGTTTTTTACAAGAAAAATGTTACGTGAAGGTTTCTTTATTTTTGCTAGTGAAAGCAATAGTTTAGTTAGATGGGCACAAGAGAATTAGTAATCTTATATCCTAATATTGGATAAATTAAATCTCAATTTTTGAGAGCATAAAAATTAATGTAGGTAATTAACTTAAATCAAACATCATTAGAGAAACCTAGAATTCTACCTGAGTATGATTCTTAAAGAAATTGATACTACAGATAATGAATGTTAATTATGATATCTAATATTTGATAATTTTGTTATTAGACCTCAAGATTAAAGTTTAATCTTTGTACTTAATTAAACTTAAGATGCTAACATGTTTCTGGCAACTATATTTTTGCAGAGGAATCCTTGAAAAACTTCGATGGCTTCCAACAATGTCCCCTTGGAGATTTCCATAATTGTAAGTTTTGTTTAACTGTTTCTTTTTTAGTTTGATTTTGTTATATAGATTTAATGTGACACATGTCGTTTAAATAAAACGCCACGTGTCGATAAGAGAAAAGACTTAATCCTGTTTTAGTTTATTGGTTATAGGTTACGTATGAGCCTATATATCTTATTAATTAATGAATTTTAAGTATCAATGTTTTGAATAACTATCTTTTGACCACAAAACAAATATGTGATACATATTGTTTAAAACTGAGTGTTATTTAAAACCAAGCTTTTTAGTATATCTAGTACAAATTGTTTGTATATATGCTTGTACTCAAATCCAGCAAAATGTATAACACTTAGAGGTAGCAAAATAGGACGAGCATTAACAAGTTAATAT
This sequence comes from Erigeron breviscapus, assembly GCA_034093135.1. Lineage (NCBI taxonomy): Eukaryota > Viridiplantae > Streptophyta > Magnoliopsida > Asterales > Asteraceae > Erigeron > Erigeron breviscapus. Next base: position 85,125,414 of record CM067174.1, read on the forward strand.
ACGGGTTGGCTCAAAACCCAAAAGTTTAGTACCGGTCAAGACGGGTTGTGGACTTGTGGAAAGTTGGGCCAACTCAAAACACTTTTTGTTGAAGTTATGTATTACAATAATGAAGTTTCAGATATATACCCAATGGCCTTGGTCATACTATCTAGGGAAAAGAATCTGTGTGTGTATGTAACTTGTCTTCAGCTACTATTGTAGGAAAGAAACTTTGTTTTGGTTCATTGTATGTAAGTTTGTCTCAAAACTGAACGAATTGTGTAAGAAATCGGCCGGATACTAACGTGGCACCATCGAGCATCTGATACGTGGCCCAATGAGAGACCACCACATCAGCATTTTTACACGATTCGTTCAGTTTAGCAGGTTACTTACATACAATGAACCAAAACAAAGTTTCTTTCCTACAATAGTAGCTGAAGCCAAGTTACATACACACAGATTCTTTTATCTACGATGACTTGTCAACCAATAGGTAGTCTCATGGTGAACATTGAACAATGTGTAGTAACTAATTTGTCTTTCAGAAAAATAATTAATTTAACATAATGTTAAAGCTATATTCTTTAATAATTGATCCATTGGAAGTAAACATATATACCCAATAAAGTCATTGATGACTAAATGAGTTGAAATGGACAAATATAAATATTCAATAGCAATTAGATTAGATAACTGCATAATTTGTGTAAGATTATTTATAAAGAAGTCAGAGTTCAAGTCCTAAACCTTACATTATATGTATAATTGATATCGATATCTATATGTTATTTAATGAATACTGACTAATATCTGCATGTCATGTACATATAACAGACAGAAGAACCAGTACAGGTTCAACTCAAGCCAAAACGAAAAGTGGGGGGATGGCCTCCAGCATTTCTTCTTCTCGGTACATAATCTATCTACTGACATTTTTCTTTAGAAGAAAATTGCCTAGACATTTATTTCTTACTTATCAAAGCTTAAAATCAACCCAATGGGTGCTCCTTTTTTTGCAGCAAATCAAGCTCTAGCAACTTTTGCTTTCTTTGGTGTTGGAGTCAACATGGTTTTGTTTTTGACCCGAGTCATGGATCAAGGTAATGCAGATGCAGCCAATACCGTTAGCAAATGGACTGGCACGGTCTATTTGTGCTCCCTTCTTGGAGCATTCCTTAGTGATTCTTATTGGGGCCGTTATCTCACATGCGCGGTCTTTCAATTGATCTTAGTTATGGTAACTACTTATACCTTTTCAATATGAAGTTTTACTGTCTTACTAACCTTTGTATAACCTTGAATGAAATTGTTAGATCACACACTGATAAGGTTATATGCTCTGTTTGGATTCTTTTGTTAATTATTATTGTTCTATATCATCATAGGAACTTACTTTAGCTCAATTCTAACATGCATGATACACATTGTGCTTTGTAGGGATTGATGCTATTATCGTTGACATCTTGGCTATTTCTAGTGAAACCTGCTGGATGCGGAGACGGAGTTAAACATTGCATACCTACTTCAACGAAAGGAACACTGATGTTCTACTTATCGATTTACATGGTTGCGTTGGGGTATGGAGGGCATCAGCCAACCTTAGCCACTCTTGGTGCAGACCAATTTGATGAGGAGGACCCAAAATATAAAGGAAAAGGGTCGAAAGGGGCTTTCTTTGCCTACTTTTATGCTGCACTCAATGTCGGGTCATTGTTCTCAAACACAATCCTCGTCTACTATGAAGATATTGGTCACTGGACCACCGGCTTTTGGGTGGCTATGGGGTCTGCAATTGTAGGTCTGTTATCGTATTTTTGTGGTTCATTACATTATCGGTATGTTAAGGCGTCTGGAAATCCTCTCCCACGTGTCGCACAAGTATTCGTTGCTGCCAGCAGGAAATATAAGGTTCAGGTTGATGACACAAAGCAATTGTATGAAGTCGAAGGTGTGGAATCGGCTATCAAAGGTAGTCGCAAGATCCTGCATAGCGAGGAGTACAAGTAAGTCAATATCATTTTATATATACTCTTAGTGTTTTTAAGATGAGTCAGTTTTCTACTATGGATTCAGGTTGATATGGCTACATTTCAATACTACTCAAAACGGGCTTGATTGGGTTGAGTGAATGAATATGAAAACACTTATGTAACTAATATTTCAAATCTTAAACCGTGTACAGAAATAGACTTTTCGGCTTAAACCCACATATGACATAATTTCCTTTTAAACAAGTTTTTTTTTTTTGGACTTTTTGAAATTTTGTTATAACCCAAATTTAACTATTAATTAGTAAATGTGTCAATGTTGTCACCTCTAACTTTTATTGCTAATTTTTCAGGTGTTTAGATAAGGCGGCAGTGCTGACAGATAACGATTTGTCAGGCCCATATAACCATTGGAGATTATGTACGGTGACACAAGTAGAAGAAGCAAAATGTGTGATAAGAATGCTACCAATTTGGCTATGCACGATTATTTATTCTGTCATTTTCACCCAAATGGCGTCGCTATTCGTGGAGCAAGGTGCGGTGATGAATGCCTACGTCGGAAGCTTTCATTTGCCAGCAGCAAGCATGTCGGTTTTTGACATTGTAAGCGTCCTCATATGCACCCTACTCTACCGTAAAGTGTTAGTCCCCTTAGCCGGAAGATTAAGTGGAAACCCAAAAGGTCTAACAGAGCTTCAACGAATGGGGGTAGGACTGGTCATTGGACTTTTTGCAATGATCGCGGCTGGACTCACAGAAGTTGAAAGACTAAAACATGCAATTCCTGACAAGCACTCGAGTACAATGAGCATATTTTGGCAAGTGCCACAATATGTGCTTGTTGGTGCATCCGAGGTTTTTATGTATGTTGGACAACTGGAGTTCTTTAATAGCCAAGCGCCTGATGGTATCAAGAGTTTTGGAAGCTCACTTTGTATGGCGTCGATATCTTTAGGGAATTATGTAAGTAGCCTTTTGGTGCATATGGTGATGATTATCACGGCTAAGGGAGATGAAGCCGGGTGGATCCCTGAGAATTTAAACGATGGTCATATGGATCGATTTTATTTCCTTATCGCGATATTGACCGTGTTTGATTTGGTACTCTACGTTTATTGTGCTAAGAATTACAAGTGCATGGTGGAAGAAAATGGCAACGAGCCGAAGAAGGAAGAAGTTTAATCATTTTGAAACGGTTTTACCAATTTAAGTATATGTAGGTGTAGTCGTAATTTCTTGGTTATGTGTCTTTGGATTTTCAGAGTGGATTTGAGATTAATAAAGTGTTTGCTTTATGATTGCATCTTTAAATATTTTTGTGTTTGTGTTAAGACTAAAGTAATTCCTACAAAGTTTTTTTACTTTATAAAATATTTATATCTTATGGGTTAAAAGTTCAATCTTAAATTTTATAATAAAAACACGATTAATTTATGCATATTTAAAACAGTCAATAAAACCTTACTACAAATTGCTAAAGACTTTTCTTTTTTGGTTTTTACAAAGTTTTTTTCCATAATGGTTTTCAAAAAATATATTACATACTTTCATTCAATTTCTTTTTCGTTTTTAATTTTTTGTTTCTGTGGTTTTTTTCCCCGCTTTTCCTTAATTCTTTTCCTTTGTGGTTTTCACGACATAGTTCCATCATTCAACTCTCGTCACGTCGCACCCTACTTAGGTTTTTTATTTGTTTTTCATATTTTTTTTACTTTTTCGTTTCGAACTATTATTTTAGAAACTTTCATTCAACTTTCGTGTTTACGTCGTTTTATTTTTGGTCTGCTGCTCAGGTCTCGCCACGTTACACCCCGTTTGTTTTTTTTTCCTTCGGTTATTTTCTTTGCTTTTTACACAGTTGTTTTCCTTTATAGTTTCCAATTAATATATTACAAACTTTCATTCAATTTTTTGTTTTTTTTATTTTTGGTTTCCTTGCACAATCTAAATATATTTATTTTACACTTCAAACTTTTGGATGTGGTTATGGTAGTGCCATTAAAAAAATATATATTTCATATGCCAAAGTTCTAAAAATATATTGCAACTGAACATCAATAACAAAAACTAATCATAATAATGGAAACCATGCAATGCGCAGATGAAAACCAATGTGGTATTGCCTTTAATAAATATTTATTTGATATGACAAATTTTGAGCAAACATATCCATGATACATAATAACTTTTAATTAGGCGGTTATAAATTTAATGCGGATTATCTGTTATCATAAAACCATATCAACACAAAAACTGAGACTCCGCAACGCGGAGCTCGAAACCTACTAGTTGAAAATATATTTATAGCTTTTTTTATAAAAAAATATATAATGTTTTTAGGTGAGGAGAGCTTCACCCGAAGATAAAACCCAAATAGAGTGCAACAAAGTCAAATGATGAAATGGTGTCGTGGAAACCAAGAAAGAAAAAATTTTGTTCAAGAAACAAAAAAAAAACGAAGAAAAAAACCCCGAACGGATAGAGTTATAACGAAATACGAACGATGAAATTAGGTGTGACATGGTCAAATCAAAACTCGTCATGTCATCAGGTTACTATTCATTTATTATTCTTTTAATGAAAAAAAGACGTTAAATTAATATTCACTTCATGCTTTAGAAAAAAAAATTATTTATTGAATTAGACTCGGGTCATTTTCCAAAATTCCAATTAACAAATCACAATGCACTTATTCTTCAATTCACCTTTCACTTGCTCTATGAAACTATGAAAGTATGGAGGAGACCTTTGACATCTGTTTGACTTTCAAAGGATTAGTCAAGGAAAAAGGAAAATAACTCTTTTTTTTTTCTTTATTTTTATTTTTTTGAAAGGTAACTTTTATTCACACACCCCGCCAAACATGCGGGGTTAAAAACAATACAAGGAAACTATTAATTTACATCGAATTTACACCACTTTTCCCAATCTATTTTACCACTTTTTGTTCTATTATTATACCACAAGAAACTCGTCGACCTAACACAAAGGATGATTTTCCCAACATTAATTTTCGTCTCCGAGAACTTGTAGTCGTTCCTTGCCTTCCATAAACTCCAACACGCCACTATAACGATCCCTTTAAAAATCTTTTTAGCTTTTTTTCCGAGGCCCAATTGGTTATGGATAACTGTCAAGTCATTAATACAATTAACACCCAATGGTCGTACCTTGCACCAGTGGCTGATATGTTTCCAGATCTTCCTTGCAGTCTCGCATGTCACCAAGAGGTGATCAATTGCTTCAGGATCTTTATTGCACAGTCCACATAAAACATTTCCAAAGTTGCAATTACGATTTTGTAAAGCCAACAGAGTGGGAAGCCGATCAAGACAGACCCTCCACATGAAGATATTACATTTCCTTGTCACCCACTTTGACAATTTAAAGACCATTCTGCCACTATAATCTCTGCCACTCGCAAGAAACGCCCTAGCTTCCTTTACAGTAAAATCGTCCCTTTTCCCCCCTAACCATTTCCACTTATCATGCCTACTCGACAATCTAACAGAATCCACCATCAAACGCTCGTCCCACTCGTTTGACATCTCAGGTTCACTGAAACCTCCTGACCAATCCCATGTTCCCCCAAGTCGATCACTGACCTTACACCTTTTCATTTTACTAATAAAAAAAATAAAAAATAAACAAACAAACAAAAAGAATCTCCTTTGACATCTGTTTCCCCTATATTTCACTTGCTGCTAGAGAGGAAGATGAGGTGGAGGAGGAGACCGTGTTCTTGATTGCACCAGTGTAGTTGGTATGGTTAATTTGTGTTCATTGTCGGTTACTTTTTAATTGCATATAAATTCTCGTTGCAACGATTATCATTTACCGAATTACCGCTATCTGATCTATACTCCAATAATAATGATGAGTAAAAAAATCATATTAATTAGTTGGCACAGGGTAGAGTTAAGATCTTTAGTTTGTCTTGGTGATTGATTGATATACTGTTCTGTTTTAGCCAGTTGGTGTTTAATTCATTATCTGATGGAATGAGATTTCAAACATTATCCATAATTCATAAATCCATATGATTAAATTAATGGTAGTGGCTTATTTTGGGCCCATCCATTTTGGATTTTTTTTTTTAGGTTTGCATCACATAATTACAAGTTGCCAAACACTTTTAGAGTCTTCATTCTACTAAAAGATCAATGTCCAATCAACAGAAAATTATGCATTAAGTAAGTGATGAATACAGATGACACAAATCCAATAAGGCGAACACATATACAATCTTTGTAGGTATATAGAGCAAATATGATAGGCATTATTATGATAAGAAAACAGGACATTTAAGTAAGTAACATCATTATTAATCAGTAGCATCCGGCCACCTTAACACTTCTCATCGTGTTCTTTGTCTGCCTCTTTCTCTTCGGTCTCCCGATAGCATTGCCTGTCTCTTTCTCTTCGGTCTCCCGATAGCATGGGGAGATACAAGGCTCGGTACATATATTGGCGAACTAATATAGAACCCAGCATTGGACAAAAAAACATCATCTATACAAAAGATATTCTTGTTTGGATAGTAATCCAACAGTTTGACTAAGTGTACAACCTGATTTTCTAGCCCATGATCATATACCGTTAGTTTCCAAGGCTGCTTCACATCGTCTTCGTTCATCATCCATACCCTGGCAGGCCACTTGCCATCATAGATGCATCGATGGATGCATAGACAATCTTTGATAATCCCTAGTAGTTTGTAGCCGCGTATAACATCACCAGGAACAGGGATTTCTTTAAACTTGTCGGTGGACAAATCAAAAGAAAGAATTATCCTGCTGTTATTCTGATCATGCACATACCAGTGAAGCTTTCCAGCGCATAGGGTACCAATGCATAAAGCACCAAATGTAGAGATTATAGACTCAACATTCACTTTTCCAATATCTTTCCAAACATTCGATTTCAAACTCAACGTAAAATATATCGCAGGGCGGCGGCAGCTTTTCAAAACCCCTGCTATAACCTTGTAATCATCGGTTGATGAATCATAACCAAATCCCCAACATAGTTTTGATGATTTATCATTAATCCATGGAAGCTTGGGGCTTTTCAGTGTTTTAACCTCTCTGGTGGACGGATTGGCTACCAAAACATTATTACGGAAATCTAAGATACATAAAAGACCATTATATGAACCAACAATATGTGAATAACAATTCCTGTCTCCAAAATTATGCCGTCCAATGACGACCCTTCTATGTCGTCCCATGGCATTATTAGTGTAGTCATTGTTGCGACTAATGTTGAGTTGGGTTTCAACGAAACGAGGACTCGAGATCAAAGAATGCCAGGACTTACAAACACCCTTGCATACAACCAGAGTCTTCACGTCCGTCTTACGAGTATCTGCTCATGGATATCGGGGATCAGCTCTTCCATTGCAAGTCAGTCGCAACAACCCTAATAAGTAAACAACGCTAATTCGTTTTTTAATTGACCCGACCTATTGATAATTAACCCAACACTCTAAATCATGTTTTGATCCTCCAAATCTCTCGATCTGTAAATATAGTATAGGGTTCTATATATATGAAGATGAAATTCTAGAATTTCATTTTTAATATTAGGTATATTCAATTTTTGTGTTTGCTAATTAAGTTGTTGTCAAATTAATGTAACAGACTGCATAATGAAATGCCATCTTTATAATCAGAAAAGTATGGATATACAGATGAAAGCAGAAAAAACGGAAACTTAACGACACATGATTTCTGAGAATCGCCTTCTAAATGTAACAGGGAATGTCTATTTTAGAAAAAAGGATAAGCAACCAGCAAAAGAAGAGGTAAAACGAGATGATACCATAAAATTCTTTTGGTCGTAAATCGCATGCTAGACCTAGCGACTGTCACACCCTGCCCTAGACGGAATATGACTTTCATGGATTCACAACACAAGATATACTGAACGACACAAAACGTTGTCGTTTTAAAATACATTTATATAAAACATTGTTCATAAATTTATATTACAATTTATGAAAGATATTATTATTGAAAACATTTATTTAATATTAAACAATATTAAACAGTAGCTTGAGACTTTAGCAAATTGATGAGTCTTTACTAGAGTCTGAGGGTAGGCCAGGTCCAGTATGTTGTATGCAGCGGAAAGTGTCCCATGTATAGTGTATCGTCTAGTTACCTGAGAATACATGCTAAAATACGTCAACATAAAGTTGGTGAGTTCCATAAGTTTTCATATAGAAAATATAGTTTCACAAAATGCCAGAGTTCAGTGTGACCATTGCCTTACCGCAATGTCAAATAGTTATGATACAATATCAGCAAAGAGTATCATATGTTTTTAATTAAAATATAGAGTATGAACCACAAGATTTAAAGTAACTATTTGATCACACAATTGATCAAATAGAATATAAGAGTAGATACTGTATACATCAAGTTCTAAGCTCATGAACCGAAACTAGACAAGTGTGTGTTTATTTGCCTCCGAAGTAGGTACCTTGTTCAGGGTACCCTAAGCTTTCCAAATATAATGCATTCGTATACAGTTGGTATGACCAACACGAATGGGGGTGCCTACCCCAATAGTACTATTCAATATACCCACGTTTATGTTTCCATAATTAATCGTTCATGATAGCGAGGACTTTGAGTGAACAGAGCAACTTAGAATCAACCATATATACATTTCTGGAATACTTGTGTTCATCATAACAGTAAAGAGTTTGTATTTTACCCCGAAGGTAAAATAAATAAAGTGGAGTTACAAAATATATAATATAATATATAAATTTGTAAATATGCATATAAGTATATAACTTTAAAAATATACATATAAGTATAACAAGTAGTTTTATTGCATGTATCTCAGTCCCCAAATAAATGTATAAATAACTGAAAAGGGGAATATGGAGACTCACCTTAGTGTTGTAGAAGAAGATCACTTAGACGTACTTAGTCTTGTGTGATTATAAAAGAGATTTTAGAAGTGAATATAAATGGTGTGAGTTTTATAATTAAACTAAGGTCGCTATTTATAGAAAATAATTTTAGAATATGCTTTAGAATATGCCTTAGTATATATTCTTTGGAATATGCTTTTTACCTTTACCATTTACAATTTACTTTTTACCTTTACTATTTACCGTTACTATTCATAGTAACTATTCACGGTCACTATTCATGAATACGATTTCTGGATACAGTTACTATTCACTGATACAGTACTATTCATGTATACGGTTACTATTCACTGATACAGTACTATTCATGTATACGGTTACTATTCACAATTACGGTACTATTCATAAGTACGGTTATTGATAGTATAAGTATGAAAAAAATATTTCCAAGCAACTCTCAAATAACTATTTGAGTTCTTGGCAATAGTTATCCATAATTTATCAAAAAAAATATTTGTTCAGTTTATTATGCCATAAAATGTTTGTTCATATTGTTTGATCAACAAAAATTTAAATAGTACACGTAATAGTAAATTAATCAACCTGAAATTTTGCGGTTGTCACATTCTCCCCCAGTTATTTAAATTTCGTCCCGAAATTTAGCGCGTGTGGTCGGAATGTAGGCTTTTTCGAACAAGTGAGGATACTTTTGTTTCATTTGATCCTCACGTTCCCAGGTAAATTCAGGACCTCGCTTTGAATTCCATCGGACTTTGACAATTGGAATTCGACTCTGTTTCAACTGCTTGGCGTCTCTATCCATAATCTCTACTGGTTCTTCAACAAAGTGCAGCTTGTCATCCATTCGAAGTTCTTCCAGTGGAATAATTTGTGTTTCGTCAGACAAACACTTTTTCAAGTTTGAGACGTGAAACACATCGTGTATACGACTAAGTTCTTGTGGTAGTCTAAGCCTATAAGCTACTGGACCAATTCTTTCTAGTATTTCGAAAGCTCCAATATACCTAGGATTTAGCTTACCTCGTTTTCCAAATCGGATGGCTCCTTTCCAAGGAGATACTTTCAGCATAACCTTGTCTCCTACTTGAAATTCCAAAGGCTTTCTTCTTACATCAGCATAGTTCTTTTGACGATCTCGTGCTGCCTTTAATCGGTTTTGTATCTGTACGATCTTCTCAGTAGTCTCATGAATGAGTTCAGGACCTGTAATTGGACTGTTTTTCTTTACTGGAATTTTGTCACCTAATTCAACCCAACAGATGGGTGAACGACATTTTCTCCATACAGTGCCTCAAATGGTGCAGCCTTGATGCTAGTGTGGTAACTGTTGTTGTATGAGAACTCACACAAAGGCAAGTGTTTTTCCCAACCATTCCCAAAATCAACTATTCAAGCGCGCAACATGTCTTCAAGCGTTTGAATGGTCCTTTCACTTTGACCATCGGTCTGCGGGTGGTATGCAGTGCTCATATCTAACCGTGTACCTAAAGCTTTCTGTAGTGTCTGCCAAAATCTGGAAGTAAAATGACTATCCCTATCAAAAATAATCGAAATAGGTATTCCATGTCGTGATACTACTTCCTTTATGTACAATCTAGCCAGCTTGCTCGTTTTATCAGTCTCTTTTATGGGCAAGAAATGTGCAGACTTAGTGAGTCGGTCTACAATTACCCATATCGTATCACAACCATTAGCAGTCTTCGGTAACTTTGTGATAAAGTCCATGGCTATACATTCCCACTTCCACTGGGGAATCTCTGGTTGTTGTAGCAATCCAGATGGCTTTTGATGCTCTGCCTTCACCTTTAAGCATGTTAGACATTTGCTAACATAGGTGGCTATGTCCAGCTTTCATGTTAGGCCACCAGTATAATTCTTTTAGTCCATGATACATCTTATCTGATCCAGGATGTATCGAAACGCCGTCTTGGGAATGTCTTCTTCTGAAACTCTAAGCTGATGGTAACCGGATCTAAGATCAATTTTTGAGTAACAACTCGACCCTTGTAATTGATCAAACAGGTCATCGATCCTAGGAAGTGGGTACCGGTTTTTAACCGTCAACTTATTCAACTCCCTATAGTCTATACACATGCGAAAAGATCCGTCTTTCTTCTTGACAAACAAGACTGGAGCTCCCCAAGGTGAGGAACTCGGTCGAATGAATCCTTTCTCTAAAAGTTCTTGCAATTGACTTGCAAGTTCTTTCATTTCGGAAGGAGCTAATCGATATGGTGCTCGTGCCACTGGTGCAGCACCAGGTACTAAGTCTATTTTGAATTCCACCTGCCGGATTGGTGGAAGACCAGGCAAGTCTTCAGGAAAGACTTCTGGAAAATCTCGTACGATGGGTATGTCTTCAAGCCGTTTCTCCGAAGTCTTTTTCTCCGATATATGGGCTAGGATTGCCTGGTATCCCTTTCTGAGATACTTCTGAGTCTTCATGCAAGATAATGTTACATCGTACTCCATTCTTATCGCCTTGGATAATCAACTTCTCACCGTTTGCAATTGGAATTCGAACAACTTTTTCGTGACAGACTATTTCTGCTTGGTTTTAGACAACCAGTCCATACCAATGATAATATCAAAGCTTCCTATTTCGAATGGTATTAGATCTATAGAAAATAATTCTTTTGCTAATTCTAAGGTACAACCTTGGATTATGCTTTCGACTTCGATCATTTTACCATTTGCTAATTCTACAGAATACTTAGCATCTAATGGGTAGGTATAATTGAAAGCAGGTGAATAATTTTATTTGACACAAAACTTCTATCGGCACCAGGATCAAATAAAGCAGAGACACAATGATTATTCAGATGAAACATACCCGTGACGATGTTTGGGTCTTGGCGGGCTTCTCCCGCATTGATCATGAATGCCCTTCCTCGAGCATTGTTGTTGTTGTGGTTGTTGCTGCTGTTGTTGTTTCGATTGTTATTGTTGTGATTGTTGTTGTTGTTTCGATTGTTGTTGTTGTGGTTGTTATTGTTGTTGTTTCCGTTGTTGTTGTTGTTTCTCAGCTTTGGACATTTATTCCTGAAATGTCCTTCTTCACCACACTCATAACATCTTATTTTTGTTCCATTGTTGACAGTTGAATTAGGGATTCTACAGTTCTTGGCCAGATGACCAATTTTCTTGCAATTATTGCATTGTACTGTGCAAGGACCGGTGTGATGTAAAGTACACCTATTGCAATATGGCCCGGTTCCTATATAACCATTATTTGATGATGGTCCTGAGGTCTGAGCAGGTCTCTTTGTCTGTTGATCCCCTTGATTCTTCCCAAAGTTATCTTCCCATCTCCTTTTCTTATTGAACCCTTTTGATCACCAGACTTTCCTTCTGTATTTGCACGAAGTTTTGCTTTGTCAGCCAAACTGTTTGCCAACCGAACCGCATGTTCGATGTCAGTGGTTTCGGTAGCAGTGATCAAATCCTGAATTTTTGGTGGAAGTCCAGAAATGTACTGCTCAATCTTCTTATAATCGGGTGTAACCATGGTTGGGAAAAGAAGTGCCAACTCATGAAAGCGGTTGGTGTATTCAGATACTTCGTATCCCTTCGTCTTCAAATTATGAAATTCTACCTCCATTTTCTGAATTTCGCTCCTCGGGCAATACTTGGCTTTCATACGTTCTTTCAAATCTTCCCATGACATTGCATAAGCTGCATCAATTCCTACTGTAGTGGCGTACTCATTCCACCAGGTAAGAGCTTGATCTTGTAGTGTGCAGGTAGCATATTTTACTCGGCTATCTTCAGCGCAGTTACTAACACGAAATATGGACTCCAGTTTCTCGAACCATCGGATGAGTGCAATTGCTCCTTCGGTACCATTGTATATAATGGGTTTACATTGTTGAAATTCTCTGTAAGTACAACCTCTAGGTGTACCATGATTGTCATGATTATTGTTGGCGGCTTGATTTGCAAAAGCTACTGCTATACTTTCTGCTACAATTCTAGCAATATCTGTTGCGTTCATTTCTGGTACTTCTTTTGACGTCCGGATCCTTAAATATAAATAAAGAAATTGATGAGATACTACCACATCATACCATAACCACAATTCAATAGTTATGACTAAAAGAAGTGTAAATCAAGATAAAGATAGTAGATTTATTGGATAACAAACTTTGAGATATAAACATCTCAAGAATCCATTATTTTATCTAAAATTACATTTCCCGACATATACGCCGTAAATAGTAAGTAACTAGACAATATCTACTGTGACAGAGTAGATGGGGTTATAGTAGTGGCTCTTCGATATAGCCTCAAACATAGCTTCAAATCTTGTTATCTTCTCTTGTAGTTCCAACACGGTGTCTTCAAGACCATGTATCCTGAAGTGAGCTTCCTCCATCTCACCTTCCAGTGCGACTATCATATTATCTTGATTTCCACCTTCCTCCGCAGTATGTTTGTTCTTTCCCTCAACTCCGTAATACACTTTTCTGCTCGGACTATGCGTAGGACCAATGTAGGGACAGTGTCATGCAAAGGTTCCATAGTTAATGCAGGAATATTGGTTGGACCGTTGGCTTTTCTGAACCGGTCAGAGTTAAGGAGTCCTTCTTCAAATCTCCATTCCGCCAGGAATCTTGGTATAGCATTAATAGATCTCCGCAGCCGCTGAGCGGGTGGTTCAGGATGAGTACATCGTGACTGAGGGTGGTTAAACATCGGATATCTAGGCGTTCGGATCCTTCGTATTAAAGATCGAGGTGAACTTGAAGGACCTTCCCCAGATGGATTTGAAAAAGTAAAAGTAGGCGTAGTGCTAGTAAAAGCATTAGTGGTGACAGTAGTGTTTGGTCCAGGGACAAGTGCGTTATCAGCTTCTTCTCCAACGTGATCGGTCTCCTCCATTGGCTGATTTACTACATGACGAGGAGAGTCGGAGGGTTCAAGTACAGGTGGAGGTGATCGAGACGTAATCTCTTCCTCACGATCGGATAAGTATTCCACTACGAATCCCGACATTACTCTGTTGCTATATATATATATATATATATATATATATATAATATACATTAAATTATATATTCTAAACATATATAATCAAGTAGGGATTATTCATAAAATTATGCATGTATGTGGGTTTTGTTCTATATGGGGTTATAGTCTAGGTCCATCAATTTGCTACCTAGTTCACTATAACTTGGCTCTGATACCAATCTGTCACACCCGCCCTAGACGGGGTATGACTTCATGGATTCACAACACAAGATATACTGAACGACACAAAACGTAAATGTACTGCTCAATCTTCTTATAATCGGGTGTAACCATGGTTGGGAAAAGAAGTGCCAACTCATGAAAGCGGTTGGTGTATTCAGATACTTCGTATCCCTTCGTCTTCAAATTATGAAATTCTACCTCCATTTTCTGAATTTCGCTCCTCGGGCAATACTTGGCTTTCATACGTTCTTTCAAATCTTCCCATGACATTGCATAAGCTGCATCAATTCCTACTGTAGTGGCGTACTCATTCCACCAGGTAAGAGCTTGATCTTGTAGTGTGCAGGTAGCATATTTTACTCGGCTATCTTCAGCGCAGTTACTAACACGAAATATGGACTCCAGTTTCTCGAACCATCGGATGAGTGCAAATGCTGCTCCTTCGGTACCATTGTATATAATGGGTTTACATTGTTGAAATTCTCTGTAAGTACAACCTCTAGGTGTACCATGATTGTCATGATTATTGTTGGCGGCTTGATTTGCAAAAGCTACTGCTATACTTTCTGCTACAATTCTAGCAATATCTGTTGCGTTCATTTCTGGTACTTCTTTTGACGTCCGGATCCTTAAATATAAATAAAGAAATTGATGAGATACTACCACATCATACCATAACCACAATTCAATAGTTATGACTAAAAGAAGTGTAAATCAAGATAAAGATAGTAGATTTATTGGATAACAACTTTGAGATATAAACATCTCAAGAATCCATTATTTTATCTAAAATTACATTTCCCGACATATACGCCGTAAATAGTAAGTAACTAGACAATATCTACTGTGACAGAGTAGATGGGGTTATAGTAGTGGCTCTCGATATAGCCTCAAACATAGCTTCAAATCTTGTTATCTTCTCTTGTAGTTCCAACACGGTGTCTTCAAGACCATGTATCCTGAAGTGAGCTTCCTCCATCTCACCTTCCAGTGCGACTATCATATTATCTTGATTTTCCACCTTCCTCCGCAGTATGTTTGTTCTTTCCCTCAACTCCGTAATACACTTTTCTGCTCGGACTATGCGTAGGACCAATGTAGGGACAGTGTCATGCAAAGGTTCCATAGTTAATGCAGGAATATTGGTTGGACCGTTGGCTTTTCTGAACCGGTCAGAGTTAAGGAGTCCTTCTTCAAATCTCCATTCCGCCAGGAATCTTGGTATAGCATTAATAGATCTCCGCAGCCGCTGAGCGGGTGGTTCAGGATGAGTACGTCGTGACTGAGGGTGGTTAAACATCGGATATCTAGGTGTTCGGATCCTTCGTATTAAAGATCGAGGTGAACTTGAAGGACCTTCCCAGATGGATTTGAAAAAGTAAAAGTAGGCGTAGTGCTAGTAAAAGCATTAGTGGTGACAGTAGTGTTTGGTCCAGGGACAAGTGCGTTATCAGCTTCTTCTCCAACGTGATCGGTCTCCTCCATTGGCTGATTTACTACATGACGAGGAGAGTCGGAGGGTTCAAGTACAGGTGGAGGTGATCGAGACGTAATCTCTTCCTCACGATCGGATAAGTATTCCACTACGAATCCCGACATTACTCTGTTGCTATATATATATATATATATAATATACATTAAATTATATATTCTAAATATATATATATATATATATATATATAATATACATTAAATTATATATTCTAAACATATATAATCAAGTAGGGATTATTCATAAAATTATGCATGTATGTGGGTTTTGTTCTATATGGGGTTATAGTCTAGGTCCATCAATTTGCTACCTAGTTCACTATAACTTGGGCTCTGATACCAATCTGTCACACCCGCCCTAGACGGAATATGACTTACATGGATTCACAACACAAGATATACTGAACGACACAAAACGTTGTCGTTTTAAAATACATTTATAAAAACATTGTTCACAAATTTATATTACAATTCATGAAAGATATTATTGAAAACATTTATTTAATATTAAACAATATTAAACAGTAGCTTGAGACTTTAGCAAATTGATGAGTCTTTACTAGAGTCTGAGGGTAGGCCAGGGTCCAGTATGTTGTATGCAGCGGAAAGTGTCCCATGTATAGTGTATCGTCTAGTTACCTGAGAATATGTGAGTCCCTTAAGTTCGATGGTTAAACCAGGAAAGTGCAAAATACAACAAGTCTAATAAGCACTAGAATGGACTAGTATTACTTTAATATAAATGCAAGTATATAAATAAAGTAATACAAGACTTAAAGCAATAAACAAATAAAGTGAAACATTATGTATTTTTCATGGGTATTTTATTTATGATGTTAAATAAAACACAAGGTTGTTGCGGAATCAAGATAATACAATTAAGTATGTATCCTAACAACCTCTGAGTTACAAATGATCTATATTTGTCAAATAACTCTTTAGGATCGAGATACTTAAAGTTGTAAAGTATCCCAGTTTAAGATCGAGAGTATTTGGACAAATTCACTTCAATGCAAAATGAATGCTTTAAAAGTATTTATGTCAAGGAAATGACTTTGTATTTATAGGCAACAAAATTCACCAGTGAATTTTGTGCCGTACAAATATGGTTGCATACATTTAATGATCCGACAAAAACATTAAATGTATTGGATAAGGAATAAGGATAAAGTCACATCAAATGCAAGTGTATCCTTTATCCAACCACCTTTACACACGTATACTTTGGTAAAGAACAAGTGGATTGTTCTTTGGAAAGTGTTGAAAGGGAAAAGTCAATTCTTGATATCAGTGTTCAGACTTGTAGGATCTAGAACACTGACAATCCTCCAGTGTACAGATCTGGTAAGACTTCCAGTGGACTCCGCCATTTGTTAAGTCTTCTTTCTTCAGACTTCAGTCTTTGACTTCAGTCAGAATGTCTTCAGTTAGAGTTGATCTGGACTGGGGTGAAGTCCAGTGAGCTCATCTGGAGAATACTCCAGATTTCCTATACAAGTATTTGCTCACTGGTCTTCCTTTATTTCTGGACAAATCTTCAGAGGGACTCCAGATTCCAAGTCTGGAGTAGGTCCAGTAGAACACGATTCTGGTTAGATCTTCAGTGAGGCTCCAGTAGTCGCGTCTGGAGCGAGTCCAGTAAATCTGGACTAAATCTGGACCTAACAGAATACATGCTAAAATACGTCAACATAAAGTTGGTGAGTTCCATAAGTTTTTCATATAGAAAATATAGTTTCACAAAATGCCAGAGTTCAGTGTGACCATTGCCTTACCGCAATGTCAAATAGTTATTATACAATATCAGCAAAGAGTATCATATGTTTTTAATTAAAATATAGAGTATGAACCACAAGATTTAAAGTAACTATTTGATCACACAATGGATCAAATAGAATATAAGAGTAGATACTGTATACATCAAGTTCTAAGCTCATGAACCGAAACTAGACAAGTGTGTGTTTATTTGCCTCCGAAGTAGGTACCTTGTTCAGGGTACCCTAAGCGTTCCAAATATAATGCATTCGTATACAGTTGGTATGACCAACACGAATGGGGGTGCCTACCCAATAGTACTATTCAATATACCCACGTTTATGTTTCCATAATTAATCGTTCACGATAGTGAGGACTTTGAGTGAACAGAGCAACTTAGAATCAACCATATATACATTTCTGGAATACTTGTGTTCATCATAACAGTAAAGAGTTTGTATTTTACCCCGAAGGTAAAATAAATAAAGTGGAGTTACAAAGTATATAATATAATATATAAATTTGTAAATATGCATATAAGTATATAACTTTAAAAATATACATATAAGTATAACAAGTAGTTTTATTGCATGTATCTCAGTCCCCAAATAAATGTATAAATAACTTAAAAGGGGAATATGGAGACTCACCTAAGTGTTGTAGAAGAAGATCACTTAGACGTACTTAATCTTGTGTGATTATAAAAGAGATTTTAGAAGTGAATATAAATGGTGTGAGTTTTATAATTAAACTAAGGTCGCTATTTATAGAAAATAATTTTAGAATATGCTTTAGAATATGCCTTAGTATATATTCTTTGGAATATGCTTTTTACCTTTACCATTTACAATTTACTTTTTACCTTTACTATTTACCGTTACTATTCATAGTAACTATTCACGGTCACTATTCATGAATACGATTTCTGGATACAGTTACTATTCACTGATACAGTACTATTCATGTATACGGTTACTATTCACAAAATACGGTACTATTCATTAGTACGGTTACTATTCACAATTACGGTACTATTCATAAGTACGGTTATTAATAGTATAAGTATGAAAAAAATATTTCCAAGCAACTCTCAAATAACTATTTGAGTTCTTGGCAATAGTTATCCATAATTTATCAAAAAAAATATTTGTTCAGTTTATTATGCCATAAAATGTTTGTTCATATTGTTTGATCAACAAAAATTTAAATAGTACACGTAATAGTAAATTAATCAACCTGAAATTTTGGCGGTTGTCACAGCGACCAAAACAATTAACTGACTTCCAAAGAGACATCTTTCTCGGCCATTTAGGCATATATGAAGCAAAATAGAATGATTGCATCTTTTATTTTCTCATGCACAAGGAAGACATCAAGTGTGATATTTAATATTCCTACTCAAGATCCATACCTCCTCTGAACAAAAACATTGATGTCTCGGTCTCTTCTATCTCCACGAGATGAAATCTCACATGCTGCTAAAAGTAACGAATACACTGAGGCCTGAAATTATCAGAAGTTATCAGCTATAGCCATAAGTTGAAAGCCATTGGTAGATAATAAACCAGAATCCAACGGGAATATCAGAAGCTATAGAAGATATAGAATTGCCTTCTAGTGGTAATGGACTTTATCTCCACTGTACATCCAAGACCTGCAGGCATAACGAACAACTTAAACTATGCAAAATTTCCATGATTTATCCATGACCATAGCTAAATCCTCTATAAATACTCTGGAAGGAGTAAGATCCCAATATATATATATATATATTACTTAATGGAATAGCTTCTAAATTTTTATCATTACTTTGCGCAAACTCTAAAAAGGCTTTCACACCTTCGTCATAGGCCGTTGATAATCTATCAGACGAAATCCATGATTTATCCATGACCTTTGCATTAAAAAAAGAAACTGAAATACAAAAATTTAAACCTTTTTGCATTCAATATAGACACAGATAATTAATATATAGACACAGATAATAGATATATAGATAAGATAATTAATATATAGACACAGATACATATAATAATATATAGATATATTTTTGCATTCAATATAGACACAGATACATATATATAGCTATATAGATAATAATATATATATATATATATAAATATATTTTTGCATTCAATATAGACACAGATAATTAATATATAGACACAGATACATAGATATATTTAGAGTTCGATTTGTAGCAGCAAATATATTTAGAGCTTCGATTTGTAGCAGCAAATATATTTAGGGCTTCGATTTGTAGCAGCAAATATAGAGGATTTTAGGGCTTGATTATTCAAGTAAGATCTGTGATAATATCATTCGATTTGTAGCAGCAAAATTGAAGATTTGTAGCAGCAAATATAATATGCATTCGATTTGTAGCAGCAAAGAAGATTTGTAGCAGCAAAGAAGATCTGTGGTAATTGTAGATTCGATTTGTAGCAGCAAATATATTTAGGGCTTCGATTTGTAGCAGCAAATATATTTAGAGGCTTCGATTTGTAGCAGCAAATATATTTAGAGTTCGATTTGTAGCAGCAAATATATTTAGAGTTCGATTTGTAGCAGCAAATATATTTAGAGGCTTCGATTTGTAGCAGCAAATATATTTAGAGTTCGATTTGTAGCAGCAAATATATTTAGAGTTCGATTTGTAGCAGCAAATATATTTAGAGCTTCGATTTGTAGCAGCAAATATATTTAGGGCTTCGATTTGTAGCAGCAAATATAGAGGATTTTAGGGCTTCGATTTGTAATGCCTTAAGGTTTGTAGAGCAAAGATATTCGTACTTCGATTTGTAGCAGCAAATATATTTAGGGCTTCGATTTGTAGCAGCAAATATATTTAGAGTTCGATTTGTAGCAGCAAATATATTTAGGGCTTCGATTTGTAGCAGCAAATATTTTAGGGCTTCGATTATTCAAGTAAGATCTGTGATAATATCATTCGATTTGTAGCAGCAAAGAAGATTTGTAGCAGCAAAGAAGATCTGTGGTAATTGTAGGGATTTTGGATTTGTAGCAGCAAATATATTTAGAGGCTTCGATTTGTAGCAGCAAATATATTTAGGCTTCGATTTGTAGCAGCAAATATATTTAGAGCTTCGATTTGTAGCAGCAAACAAATATAGTGGATTTTAGGGCTTCGATTATTCGGGTTTGAACAGTAATTGTAGGGCTTGTGATAATATCAATATTTTAGGGCTTCGATTATTCAAGTAAGATCTGTGATAATATCATTCGATTTGTAGCAGCAAAGAAGATTTGTAGCAGCAAAGAATTTTTGCATTCAATATAGACACAGATAATTAATATATAGACACAGATAATATATATATAGATATATTTTTGCATTTAATATAGACACAGATACATAATATATAGACACAATAATAATATATAGACACAATAATAATATATAGACACAATAATAATATATAGACACAATAATAATATATAGACACAATAATTAATATATAGACACAATAATAATATATGCATATTAATATATAGACACAGATACATTAATATATAGACACAGATAATAGATATATAGATATCAAATATATTTTTGCATTCAATATAGATATATAGATACAAATATATTTTTGCATTCAATATAGACACAGATAATAATATATAGCATAATAATATATAGACACAGATAATAGATATATAGATATCAAATATATTTTTGCATTCAATATAGACACAGATACATAATATATAGACACAGATAATAGATATATAGAATATATTTTTGCATATATAGACACAATACATATATATAGACACAATAATAATATATAGACACAATAATAATATATAGACACAATAATAATATATAGACACAATAATAATATATAGACACAATAATAATATATAGACACAATAATAATATATAGACACAGATACATAATATATAGACACAGATAATAGATATATAGACACAATAATACATATATGACAAGATAATTAGATATATAGACACAGATACATATATATAGTCTATATATATATACTATGTGATAAAGAAAACAGGACACTTAAGTACATAACATAATTATTAATGATCAGTAGAACCCACCTCATCTTAACACTTGTCGTCGTGTTCTTTGTCTGCCTCTTTTTCCTTGGGTCTCTCATTAGCATGGGGAGATACAAGGCTCTGTACATATATTGGAGAACTAATATAGAACCCAGTCTCGGACCAAAAAACATCATCTATATTAGTGCAGAAAGAACTCTTGTTTGGAAGGTCATCCGACCTTTTCAAAAACTGTACCACATGATTTTCTATTCCATGATCATATGCCATCAATTTCCAAGTATCGTCGTCGTTGTTCATTACCCATATTTCACTAGGAGACCAAAAATCATAATCATAGATGCATAGACAATCTTTGATAACCCCTAGACTGTAGTTGCCAGAATTACATTTAACATCATCAGCAACAGGGATTTCTTTAAACTTGTCGGTGGACAAATCAAAACAAAAAATTACCCTGCTGTGATTCTGATCACGCATAATGTGACAACTCGTAATTTATTAACAACGGGTTAGTCCTAATCTCGATCATTAATATAATTTCGTCTAATTTAGAGATTATGACGTAGAAATTATTAGTTAATTGAACATTTGATATGGTTCAATTAGACGTATCCTTATGACGTAGACTATTAGCTATTTAGACGGAATGCCGAGTCTTAAAATAACTTTAAATGAGATATTTAAAGGTTATGAATTGTTGCACAGTAATTAGACTGTCTAAACTTAATATTTCTAAAGTTAGTTTGATAAAGTTTTATTTACTTGTCTTAACTAAAATAAGACGAAGGAAAATACTTTTACTTTACATTTTAACCTTTTGGTCAAACGGTATTTAATCGTAAGCATTTTACTAAATTTAGGGATACAAGTTATCCCAAATGAGCCACATGGGCTGGAAAATGAATTGAGTGGCAGGGAGTAAAACACCCCCCCCCCCTTCCCCCTTCCTGTCCCCCACCCCCCCCCCCCCCACCCCCCCCCCCCCCCACCCCCCCCCCCCCACCCCCCCCCCCCCCCCCCCCCCCTTCCCTCCTTCCTTTCTTTTTGATCGACCCAAAACACCACACACAAGACACACAACACACTCCCAAAAATCACCCAAATACTCTCAATCTCTCTATTCTTCTTCTACATCAGTTTTGCAAAGGAAAGATTGAAGGATTTTAAAGCTATAATTTGGTATTTGCATCATCATCACCATATCCTTTTAATTCAAGAACAAATTTTGGTAAGTAATCTATTTAACTAAACTTTGATTCGAATAGATTCAATGAAAGGGTTGTTTTAGTTTTGGTAATTATATTCTAGTCATTGAAAGTAAAATGGGTTCTTGTTGTTGGTTTTGGATAAATGAAATTTGATTTAGGTTTAGGTTTTGAAATCAAAAGAGTTGAAATCGTGAAATGGTTAGTAAAATGAGGTGTCTACAGGTCTTTGGATATGTTTACACTTATTGGAAATGAATGGAATTGAAATGAAAGCTTTTTGGTTTGGTTTTCCTGCATAAACTGAAGCTGCTGCTTCTGGTTCAGAATTGGGCCACTGCGGCGCAGTGGCATGGGCTAGCCCCACTGCGGCGCAGTGAGCTTGGCAATGGCTCACTGCGGCGCAGTGGATAGTGGCTGTAAAATTTTGCGCGTCAATTTTCAAACGTTAATAACTCTTAATCCGTAAGTCCAAATAAGTTGTATGACCTATCGTTGGAATCGTAAGAGAGTCTAGTTTCTAGTAATAACACTCTTCTTGTATGAAACTTCTCTCATTTCAAAAAGGGTCAAGTTGAATGCGTCTGGTTCACACACATTCAAGTCGTAAATGCGTTTAGGGACTTATGACTTGACTTAATCGTGCTAAATCAACTTGTTTGAGGTTGTAGGGTTGACATTATGGTATTTTATACTACTTTATAATGACTATGTCATTGATTTTACCAACTAAGGGTGAATAAAATGAAAGTTTGAAAAACGTTCTCGGTCATGGCATTCTAGGGTCTATAGCTAAGTAGTTGTACGTAGGATACTTGTCGTGTGAGTTTTGATCCTCACCATTTGGTAATCATATCATAGGTTTTGGATAACTAGGAGAATTGACTGTGGATCTTCTCGAGCTACATTATACCTTTTAGCACTTAGATCGCTAAGGTGAGTTTATGGCGCCCTTTTCCTTTTCCTTTGGGCCTGAAAAGCATGTGTTGTTGTATACACGATTTGTTAAATAAATGATTGTTTTGTAAGTATGCCATGTGATTTGGATGCTTAGATCATTTGAAGTAAATTTTCCATGTTAGAGGCTGTGAAAATGTGTATACGTGTCATTTATTAAATGTTGGATAAAATGACGTTGAATTGCCGTGTGATGGCTGATTAAAATGTTTCTTTGTGTTTGACGAACTAAAATGTTGTCCCTGTAGTTATCATTGTTATGGGACCCTAGTGGTCGTGTTGTCAGACTTAGTTCTTGACTGTCTTGTTTAGGGTTCGCACCCACTAGTAGAAGGAAATCATGTGCGAGGCATGTTGACTGATACTGTCGGATGTTGTTTCCCGGCTGTCATATGCTAGTCATAAACATTGTTGTGGTGCGCACCCCATTTTAGAGGGAAATCCTGTGCGAAGCAATGTAGCATAGTGACTGATACTGTCGGACTTGGCTTCCGGCTGTCATATGCTAGTCATAAACATTGTCGTGGTGCGCACCCCATTTTAGAGGGAAATCCTGTGCGAAGCAATGTAGCATAGTGACTGATACTGTCGGACTTGGCTTCCGGCTGTCATATGCTAGTCATAAACATTGTCGTGGTGCGCACCCCATTTTAGAGGGAAATCCTGTGCGAAGCAATGTAGCATAGTGACTGATACTGTCGGACTTGGCTTCCGGCTGTCATATGCTAGTCATAAACATTGTCGTGGTGCGCACCCCATTTTAGAGGGAAATCCTGTGCGAAGCAATGTAGCATAGTGACTGATACTGTCGGACTTGGCTTCCGGCTGTCATATGCTAGTCATAAACATTGTCGTGGTGCGCACCCCATTTTAGAGGGAAATCCTGTGCGAAGCAATGTAGCATAGTGACTGATACTGTCGGACTTGGCTTCCGGCTGTCATATGCTAGTCATAAACATTGTCGTGGTGCGCACCCCATTTTAGAGGGAAATCCTGTGCGAAGCAATGTAGCATAGTGACTGATACTGTCGGACTTGGCTTCCGGCTGTCATATGCTAGTCATAAACATTGTCGTGGTGCGCACCCCATTTTAGAGGGAAATCCTGTGCGAAGCAATGTAGCATAGTGACTGATACTGTCGGACTTGGCTTCCGGCTGTCATATGCTAGTCATAAACATTGTTGTGGTGCGCACCCCATTTTAGAGGGAAATCCTGTGCGAAGCAATGTAGCATAGTGACTGATACTGTCGGACTTGGCTCGGCTGTCATATGCTTTAGTCGGACTTAGACCCCGACTGTCTTGTTATGAAATATTATCAGGTTTTTGGATTCTGATTGTCTTGTTGAAAATAACTACAAGTCATTGTGTGCTCACAATGACGAATAAACTTGGTCAAACATTCTGTAAACTCACCAACTATTTCGATAGTTGATCCTCTCAAATTTCATGCTTTTCAGGAACCAACAGTAAGTATTGGAAGCGTTTTTGGCATTTTGAAGCCAATTTTTGAACATTGGACGTACAATTAGCGTCAGGCCTCTGAGGACTATCATTTTATTAGTCCTAATTGTACTTAGCTGTCCAGATGTTATTATTGTATTAAGTGGGCCCATTTTCCAATTGAGGATAGTTTGTATCCGTATATTGGGGTCCGCATCTGAACGATTATACTTGTAATAAACTCGTATTTGGATTAATAGATGTAATCTCTATTTACCTTCTGATAAGTACGCAATTTTTTGTTAACCCTATATTTCCGCTATAATGGGGTGTGACAAAAATTGGTATCAGAGACAAGGTTATAGTGAATACGGGGTTATTCTCGTGAATAACTCAATCTATAGCCATGGTCGCTTCAAATAAGAAATCTAAGTCTTTAAGGTTTAGGATACCTATTTCGAGAATTATACTATTTGTCTATAATTAGACCTAACCCGATCAACTACGTCCCGATTATGTAAAATAGTATAAGGCTCGAAATAAATATCTTAAATTGTGTATATACGTGTTAGTTGAATTATATTCACAACATACCGTAAATGTGGTGGGAAGGCTGCGGGTGACCCTATACATAAGCATTGAAGGTATGTTAGGAATAGAAACTCAACTCGTATGTGTATACATAAGGGTTACATACGTGATAGTTTGGATTATATTAACAACATATTGAAAATGTGGTGGGAAGGCTGCGGGTGACCCTATATATAAGCATTTGGAGATATGTTGCTAATAGAGACCCAAATCGAATGTGTATAATCTAGACAAAGATCTCTTTGAAACTCTTGTTGCGTACTGTCTCATTCAATTGATTCGAATTGTCTTATCCATCAGACTTATATGGATTCTTTGACTATCCTTTCAGAACAGTCATGTCAGACGGAGTTAGCTCTAATGCTGTTGTACCTAGTACACCTCCAGTTCCAGTTGTGACAAACTCCATTCCTTGTGTTCCTGACTCATATGAAGAGGAACCTATGGAGGAATCGGGTAATGAATCTCGCCCTATCAATTTGATATCAACATCCAGCGAATCTGGAGGTGAACATGTGTCTATCCATGTTCAATCATCTGTAACACCGGTATCTCCATATCAGAGGAGGACTACCGAGGTAGCTCGTATACCCTATGCTCCTAGAGACCCTTATGCTTCTGGTCCTTCTGCACCAGTTCAGGGCAACTGTGGACTTGGTCTTTCATTCTTTCAGGGAGATCCGTATGCTGCGGGTCCCTCCAGGGTGCCTGTCTACAATCCAAGTGCCATTATGCCAGTTGCATCTGCAGCTGATAGGTCAGAATATTATCGCCGACAATTGTCAAGGATGAACAATTCCCTCATCTGCACTAGAGAGAAGATAAAGAATCAAGCTCAGGCGTTGACTGAAGCTTATCATCAGGCGGCTGAGGCTATGACTGTTGCTAGGGAAGGGAAGGAAGCTATTGGGAGGATGATCTGGATACTATCAGTCGTGGTAGTCTTGGTGGTGGCGTTGCTTGTTGTAGTTCTTTTCAGGATATAATCAGTAGTGGTAGTAGTAACGTATTGTAAGCCTTAGAACGGATGACAACTCGTACTTCTGTATTTGAGTTGTAATCGTTTTGGTGGATGTATTTCCCACATATTTCGGATAGTATTGTTCTGACTGTGTAATGTATCATCGTGGATGTTGTTCCCACATGATTTGGATTGTGGATGTAGTTTTCCCACAAGATTTTGGAAATGTACAAGTCAGACTATGTAAAAGTTTTAAGTATAAATGAAATATGATCGTTCTTTGGCTTACCTACTTGTTCAGGCTATATTACTTGCTCATTTCAATTCTAGAAATGTAGTGAACTATATTTCTTGTCTTGTTTAGTTAATGAGTTCAAGTAAGTCGATAATTTGCGACGTGTGTTTAATGCCCTCTTATATCTTGAAAAGCTACATTCTGTGTTATTCTTACGAGAAAACCTCTAAATTACATCTTGTTCATATCAAGGATAGATGGCTCCCAAGACGAAAAGTAAGATCCCGAAAAAGGCTCCAGTTAAGAAAGCTGCTCCAAGGAGAGTTACTCGATCAACTCCTTTGAATACTGAAGCTGAACAGGAAGGACCTGTGATTCAGCAAAGACAGGAAGCTGCTACTGTCCAGGTGAATACTGGCCCTGGACCTACCCCAAATACTGGTGGGGAAAATAATATGGCAGCATTTGTGACACAACAACTGTTGGCTGCTATGCCTACTTTAGTCGCACAGATTACGGCAAGCTTGAACGCCAATAATAATCATCATGCTGACAACAGTAACAATGTCGAGCCTACTGCTGAGCAAGTTATTCCTCGAGTGCATCTGCACGGGACTGACTACAAGACCTTCACTTATTGTAAACCAAAAGAATTTAATGGTAACGAGGGTCCGGTAGGTCTAATCAACTGGTTGGAGAGTATAGAAGCGGTGCTTCATATCAGCCGTTGTGCTGAAGAACACAAAGTGGAATATGCTTCCACTCAATTTCAAAAGCACGCTCTGTCATGGTGGAACGAGCAGATTAGGACTCGTGGCCGGGAGCCGGCATATAGCATACCTTGGTTGAACTTTAAAAGGATGCTCATGGAAAAGTACTGTCCGCTGGAGGAAGTACAGAAAATAGAGGGTGAATTCCGGAATCATACTATGATTGGATTGGACAACGAGAAATACACTACTCGTTTTCATGAACTGACAAGGCTAGTTCCTCGTATGGTAGATACGGAGGAGAAGTTAGTTGAAAGATACTGTTATGGATTATCACCTGATATCCGAAGGTTAGTAGCCGCTTTTAATCCCTTGACTCTTCAAGCGGCAGTTAGCGCAACCAATCGAATGGTGATAGATTTGAAAAGAACCACCGGTTCTTCTGTTGGAACCGAGGTGATCAAGAGAAGGACTGACCAAGCCTCCGGTAGTGGATTTGGCAATGGTGGAAATGGAAAAAGGTTTAAGGCTGCCAGAAACTTTGCAGTGGTCCCCCAGAATATAAATAGAAACTCTGGCGCAGACAAAGGATGTAACAGGTGTGGCATGCGTCATATAGGAAATTGTCCTACTTGCCACCATTGTAAAAGGGCGGGACATTTGGCAAAGAATTGTAGGGAGAAAGTATCAAATCAATGCTACGAGTGTGGGAGTGAAACTCATTTCCGACCAGCGTGTCCAAGACTTAATCAAGCCCCGAACAACAATGCTATAGTTCCTGTGAGGAACAATGCGGGGAACAATCAAGCTAGGAATCAAGGAGGACAAGGCAGAGGTCGAGTGTTTGCTTTGGATGCTGCTGATGCACGACGTGATCCCAACGTTGTGATAGGTACATTCATACTCAATAATCATTACGCATTTGTGCTATTCGACTCTGGTGCTGATAAAAGTTTCATATCCTTAGAATTTAAGTCTCGTTTTGGCATAATAGCTATCCCCATGAAAGACACTTATATTGTTGAATATGCAAACGGTCAGAAGTTTATTGCTAAAGATCATTTAGTAAATTGCAATTTGATATTGGCCGGTGAAACTTTTAAAATTGACCTAATTCCTATAGAACTAAGTAGTTTTGATGTAATCATTGGTATGGACTGGTTATCTAAAGTTAGAGCTGATATAAGTTGTTATGAGAAGATTGTTAGAATACCCCTACCGAAAGGCGAAACCCTAGTAGTGCAAGGAGACAAATCGGGAAAGAAATTGATCTTAGTATCGGCGATAAAAGCAAATAAGTATTTACAAAAAGAACACCCTGCTTTCTTAGCATTAGTAGTAGAAAGAAAACCAAAGGATAAAGACATGAAAGATATTCCAGTAGTTAGGGATTTTCCAGAGGTGTTTCCTGAAGATTTGATGGGACTTCCACCTCACAGGCCAGTTGAGTTTGGAATAGATTTGGTCCCTGGAGCTGCACCCGTGGCCAAGGCACCCTATCGTCTTGCGCCATCAGAAATGCAAGAATTGTCCGAACAACTTCAAGAGTTGTTAGCTAAAGGACTAATTCGTCCAAGCTCATCACCTTGGGGATGAATCGAGTATGTCGACCGTATCTTGACAAGTTTGTCATTGTATTCATTGACGACATACTGATATACTCAAGAAATAAAGACGAACATGAAGGTCATCTGAGAACCATTCTGCAACTGCTCAAGGATCAAAAGTTGTACGCGAAATTCTCAAAATGTGAATTTTGGATTAGGGAAGTACACTTCTTGGGTCATGTAGTGAACAGGGATGGGATCCACGTAGATCCATCTAAGATTGAAGCAATAAAGAAGTGGGAAGCCCCTAAGACTCCGACAGAAATCCGCCAGTTTCTTGGATTGGCTGGATATTATAGGAGATTTATTGAGAACTTCTCAAAGGTTGCTCAACCTTTGACGTTGTTAACTCAAAAGGCCAAGGAATTTATTTGGCAGGATGCCCAGGAAGAAGCATTTCAAACGTTGAAAGACAAGCTATGTAATGCTCCTATTTTAGCGTTACCGAATGGAATTGAAAACTTCGTGGTATACTGTGACGCATCACATCAGGGAATGGGATGTGTGCTTATGCAGGAGGGTAAGGTCATTGCTTACGCTTCCAGACAACTCAAAACCCACGAAAGGAATTACACAACCCACGATCTTGAACTCGGAGCGGTTGTTTTTGCCTTAAAGATTTGGAGGCACTATTTGTATGGTACAAAGTGTACGGTATTCACAGATCACAAAAGTCTTCAGCATATCTTCGATCAGAAAATGCTGAATATGAGACAAAGGCGATGGGTAGAATTACTCAGTGATTATGATTGTGAACTCAAATATCATCCCGGTAAAGCAAATGTTGTTGCTGACGCGCTAAGTCGAAAAGATAGAATTTCACTATCTGTCATAACAAGAGCAAGTTCTTACCTTGGCTCATCATTAAGGGATAGAGTTTTAGATGATCAGAATGAGGCCTTACAACCAGGGCGTATCGAGAAGGAAGCATTGTGGAATGCCGAACGGTTATTTGAATTGGATGGCGATGGGATCCGCCATGTCAAGGGCAGAGTGTGGATTCCCAAGTATAATGGACTTAGAGAACTCTTGATGAACGAGAGTCATCGATCTAAGTATTCAATCCATCCTGGTGCTGACAAAATGTACCATGGGTTAAAGGATTTTTATTGGTGGCCTGGTATGAAAAGAGATATCGCCACGTATGTTTCAAAGTGTTTAAATTGTTCAATGGTTAAGGCAGAGCACCAAAAGCCTTCTGGGCTGCTCCAGCAACCCCAAATTCCTGACTGGAAATGGGAACAGATTACTATGGACTTCATTACGAAGTTACCTCGAACCTTGAAGGGTTATGATACTATTTGGGTCATTGTTGACCGATTGACGAAGTCTGCACACTTCATTCCCATACGGGAGAATTGGAAAATAAAGAAATTGTCTCAATTATATATTGAGAAGATCGTGTCACTTCATGGCGTTCCTGTGTCTATTATCTCGGATCGTGATGGTCGTTTTACTTCTCAATCATGGAGATATTTTCAAGACGCTTTGGGCACTCAGTTGAAATTGAGTACGGCTTACCATCCACAGACGGACGGGCAAAGTGAGCGTACCATTCAGACGTTAGAAGACATGCTTCGGGCATGTGTTATCGATTTCAAAGGTAGCTGGGATACCTTTTTGCCGTTAGCTGAATTTTCATATAATAACAGCTATCACACAAGCATAAAGTGTGCGCCTTTTGAAGCTTTGTATGGGCGGAAATGTAGATCGCCTGTTTGTTGGCTTGATGCTGGTGAGCGTCGTTTGTACAAGTATGGACTGGTTCAGAAGACTACTGACCAGATTGTTGAAATTAGGGCACGGCTGAAGGCGGCTCAGGATCGCCAGAAGAGCTATGCAGATCGTAGAAGGAAACCCCTTGAGTTTCAAGTGGGTGATAAAGTTATGTTGAAAGTGTCACCTTGGAAGGGCACTGCACGCTTTGGCGTGAGAGGAAAACTTAGTCCCCGTTATATCGGACCATTCGAAATTGTTCGACGGATTGGTTCCGTGGCTTATAAGCTCAATTTACCCCAGGAGCTTGAACATGTTCATCCCACATTTCATATATCGAATCTAAAGAAATGTTTAACTGATGAAACATTGGTTGTACCTGTGAAAGAGTTGCAAGTGAATGACTCTCTTCAATTTGTAGAGGAGCCTGTTGAAATTATAGACCAACAGCTCAAACAGCTTAGACGAAGTCGTATCAAGTTGGTCAAAGTTCGTTGGAACTCGAAACACGGACCAGACTCGACTTGGGAACGTGAGGACTTCATGAGGGATAAGTATCCTCATCTTTTTACTAAGCAAGACTTGATTTCGGGACGAAATCCTTAGAAGTCGGGGATGCTGTGACAACTCGTAATTTATTAACAACGGGTTAGTCCTAATCTCGATCATTAATATCCCCCCCCCCCCCCCCCCCCCCCCCCCCCCCCCCCCCCCCCCCCCCCCCCCCCCCCCCCCCCCCCCCCCCCCCCCCCCCCCCCCCCCCCCCCCCCCCCCCCCCCCCCCCCCCCCCCCCCCCCCCCCCCCCCCCCCCCCCCCCCCCCCCCCCCCCCCCCCCCCCCCCCCCCCCCCCCCCCCCCCCCCCCCCCCCCCCCCCCCCCCCCCCCCCCCCCCCCCCCCCCCCCCCCCCCCCCCCCCCCCCCCCCCCCCCCCCCCCCCCCCCCCCCCCCCCCCCCCCCCCCCCCCCCCCCCCCCCCCCCCCCCCCCCCCCCCCCCCCCCCCCCCCCCCCCCCCCCCCCCCCCCCCCCCCCCCCCCCCCCCCCCCCCCCCCCCCCCCCCCCCCCCCCCCCCCCCCCCCCCCCCCCCCCCCCCCCCCCCCCCCCCCCCCCCCCCCCCCCCCCCCCCCCCCCCCCCCCCCCCCCCCCCCCCCCCCCCCCCCCCCCCCCCCCCCCCCCCCCCCCCCCCCCCCCCCCCCCCCCCCCCCCCCCCCCCCCCCCCCCCCCCCCCCCCCCCCCCCCCCCCCCCCCCCCCCCCCCCCCCCCCCCCCCCCCCCCCCCCCCCCCCCCCCCCCCCCCCCCCCCCCCCCCCCCCCCCCCCCCCCCCCCCCCCCCCCCCCCCCCCCCCCCCCCCCCCCCCCCCCCCCCCCCCCCCCCCCCCCCCCCCCCCCCCCCCCCCCCCCCCCCCCCCCCCCCCCCCCCCCCCCCCCCCCCCCCCCCCCCCCCCCCCCCCCCCCCCCCCCCCCCCCCCCCCCCCCCCCCCCCCCCCCCCCCCCCCCCCCCCCCCCCCCCCCCCCCCCCCCCCCCCCCCCCCCCCCCCCCCCCCCCCCCCCCCCCCCCCCCCCCCCCCCCCCCCCCCCCCCCCCCCCCCCCCCCCCCCCCCCCCCCCCCCCCCCCCCCCCCCCCCCCCCCCCCCCCCCCCCCCCCCCCCCCCCCCCCCCCCCCCCCCCCCCCCCCCCCCCCCCCCCCCCCCCCCCCCCCCCCCCCCCCCCCCCCCCCCCCCCCCCCCCCCCCCCCCCCCCCCCCCCCCCCCCCCCCCCCCCCCCCCCCCCCCCCCCCCCCCCCCCCCCCCCCCCCCCCCCCCCCCCCCCCCCCCCCCCCCCCCCCCCCCCCCCCCCCCCCCCCCCCCCCCCCCCCCCCCCCCCCCCCCCCCCCCCCCCCCCCCCCCCCCCCCCCCCCCCCCCCCCCCCCCCCCCCCCCCCCCCCCCCCCCCCCCCCCCCCCCCCCCCCCCCCCCCCCCCCCCCCCCCCCCCCCCCCCCCCCCCCCCCCCCCCCCCCCCCCCCCCCCCCCCCCCCCCCCCCCCCCCCCCCCCCCCCCCCCCCCCCCCCCCCCCCCCCCCCCCCCTTCCCTCCTTCCTTTCTTTTTGATCGACCCAAAACACCACACACAAGACACACAACACACTCCCAAAAATCACCCAAATACTCTCAATCTCTCTATTCTTCTTCTACATCAGTTTTGCAAAGGAAAGATTGAAGGATTTTAAAGCTATAATTTGGTATTTGCATCATCATCACCATCTTCATCCTTTTAATTCAAGAACAAATTTTGGTAAGTAATCTATTTAACTAAACTTTGATTCGAATAGATTCAATGAAAGGGTTGTTTTAGTTTTGGTAATTAGATTCTAGTCATTGAAAGTAAAATGGGTTCTTGTTGTTGGTTTTGGATAAATGAAATTTGATTTAGGTTTAGGTTTTGAAATCAAAAGAGTTGAAATCGTGAAATGGTTAGTAAAATGAGGTGTCTACAGGTCTTTGGATATGTTTACACTTATTGGAAATGAATGGAATTGAAATGAAAGCTTTTTGGTTTGGTTTTCCTGCATAAACTGAAGCTGCTGCTTCTGGTTCAGAATTGGGCCACTGCGGCGCAGTGGCATGGGCTAGCCCCACTGCGGCGCAGTGGCTAGTGACTGATACTGTCGGACTTGGCTCCCGGCTGTCATATGCTAGTCATAAACATTGTTGTGGTGCGCACCCCATTTTAGAGGGAAATCCTGTGCGAAGCAATGTAGCATAGTGACTGATACTGTCGGACTTGGCTCCCGGCTGTCATATGCTAGTCATAAACATTGTTGTGGTGCGCACCCCATTTTAGAGGGAAATCCTGTGCGAAGCAATGTAGCATAGTGACTGATACTGTCGGACTTGGCTCCCGGCTGTCATATGCTAGTCATAAACATTGTTGTGGTGCGCACCCCATTTTAGAGGGAAATCCTGTGCGAAGCAATGTAGCATAGTGACTGATACTGTCGGACTTGGCTCCCGGCTGTCATATGCTAGTCATAAACATTGTTGTGGTGCGCACCCCATTTTAGAGGGAAATCCTGTGCGAAGCAATGTAGCATAGTGACTGATACTGTCGGACTTGGCTCCCGGCTGTCATATGCTAGTCATAAACATTGTTGTGGTGCGCACCCCATTTTAGAGGGAAATCCTGTGCGAAGCAATGTAGCATAGTGACTGATACTGTCGGACTTGGCTCCCGGCTGTCATATGCTAGTCATAAACATTGTTGTGGTGCGCACCCCATTTTAGAGGGAAATCCTGTGCGAAGCAATGTAGCATAGTGACTGATACTGTCGGACTTGGCTCCCGGCTGTCATATGCTAGTCATAAACATTGTTGTGGTGCGCACCCCATTTTAGAGGGAAATCCTGTGCGAAGCAATGTAGCATAGTGACTGATACTGTCGGACTTGGCTCCCGGCTGTCATATGCTAGTCATAAACATTGTTGTGGTGCGCACCCCATTTTAGAGGGAAATCCTGTGCGAAGCAATGTAGCATAGTGACTGATACTGTCGGACTTGGCTCCCGGCTGTCATATGCTAGTCATAAACATTGTTGTGGTGCGCACCCCATTTTAGAGGGAAATCCTGTGCGAAGCAATGTAGCATAGTGACTGATACTGTCGGACTTGGCTCCCGGCTGTCATATGCTAGTCATAAACATTGTTGTGGTGCGCACCCCATTTTAGAGGGAAATCCTGTGCGAAGCAATGTAGCATAGTGACTGATACTGTCGGACTTGGCTCCCGGCTGTCATATGCTAGTCATAAACATTGTTGTGGTGCGCACCCCATTTTAGAGGGAAATCCTGTGCGAAGCAATGTAGCATAGTGACTGATACTGTCGGACTTGGCTCCCGGCTGTCATATGCTAGTCATAAACATTGTTGTGGTGCGCACCCCATTTTAGAGGGAAATCCTGTGCGAAGCAATGTAGCATAGTGACTGATACTGTCGGACTTGGCTCCCGGCTGTCATATGCTAGTCATAAACATTGTTGTGGTGCGCACCCCATTTTAGAGGGAAATCCTGTGCGAAGCAATGTAGCATAGTGACTGATACTGTCGGACTTGGCTCCCGGCTGTCATATGCTAGTCATAAACATTGTTGTGGTGCGCACCCCATTTTAGAGGGAAATCCTGTGCGAAGCAATGTAGCATAGTGACTGATACTGTCGGACTTGGCTCCCGGCTGTCATATGCTAGTCATAAACATTGTTGTGGTGCGCACCCCATTTTAGAGGGAAATCCTGTGCGAAGCAATGTAGCATAGTGACTGATACTGTCGGACTTGGCTCCCGGCTGTCATATGCTAGTCATAAACATTGTTGTGGTGCGCACCCCATTTTAGAGGGAAATCCTGTGCGAAGCAATGTAGCATAGTGACTGATACTGTCGGACTTGGCTCCCGGCTGTCATATGCTAGTCATAAACATTGTTGTGGTGCGCACCCCATTTTAGAGGGAAATCCTGTGCGAAGCAATGTAGCATAGTGACTGATACTGTCGGACTTGGCTCCCGGCTGTCATATGCTAGTCATAAACATTGTTGTGGTGCGCACCCCATTTTAGAGGGAAATCCTGTGCGAAGCAATGTAGCATAGTGACTGATACTGTCGGACTTGGCTCCCGGCTGTCATATGCTAGTCATAAACATTGTTGTGGTGCGCACCCCATTTTAGAGGGAAATCCTGTGCGAAGCAATGTAGCATAGTGACTGATACTGTCGGACTTGGCTCCCGGCTGTCATATGCTAGTCATAAACATTGTTGTGGTGCGCACCCCATTTTAGAGGGAAATCCTGTGCGAAGCAATGTAGCATAGTGACTGATACTGTCGGACTTGGCTCCCGGCTGTCATATGCTAGTCATAAACATTGTTGTGGTGCGCACCCCATTTTAGAGGGAAATCCTGTGCGAAGCAATGTAGCATAGTGACTGATACTGTCGGACTTGGCTCCCGGCTGTCATATGCTAGTCATAAACATTGTTGTGGTGCGCACCCCATTTTAGAGGGAAATCCTGTGCGAAGCAATGTAGCATAGTGACTGATACTGTCGGACTTGGCTCCCGGCTGTCATATGCTTTAGTCGGACTTAGACCCCGACTGTCTTGTTATGAAATATTATCAGGTTTTTGGATTCTGATTGTCTTGTTGAAAATAACTACAAGTCATTGTGTGCTCACAATGACGAATAAACTTGGTCAAACATTCTGTAAACTCACCAACTATTTCGATAGTTGATCCTCTCAAATTTCATGCTTTTCAGGAACCAACAGTAAGTATTGGAAGCGTTTTTGGCATTTTGAAGCCATCTTTTGAACATTGGACGTACAATTAGCGTCAGGCCTCTGAGGACTATCATTTTATTAGTCCTAATTGTACTTAGCTGTCCAGATGTTATTATTGTATTAAGTGGGCCCATTTTCCAATTGAGGATAGTTTGTATCCGTATATTGGGGTCCGCATCTGAACGATTATACTTGTAATAAACTCGTATTTGGATTAATAGATGTAATCTCTATTTACCTTCTGATAAGTACGCAATTTTTTGTTAACCCTATATTTCCGCTATAATGGGGTGTGACACATAAACCAGTGAACTTTTCCAGTGCATAAAGTACCAATTTTACAAATTATAGACTTACAATTCACTTTTCCAATATCTATCCAAACATTCGATTTCAAAGCATATGAAAACACCTGACCACTTTTCAAAACCCCTGATATAACCTTGCAATCATCAGTTGATGAATCATAACCAAAACCCCAACATGACGATAGAATCTCGGGGCTTTTCAGTGTTTTTACCTCTCTGGTTAACGGATTGGCTACTGAAACTTTATTACGGAATTCACATATACATACAAGACCATCATAAGAACCAACTAGATAATCAGAACGAAATTGACCTCCAACTTTGTATGAATGCATGTATGGTGTGATCGTTCGATCCATAACGATCCTTGTTCTATGTCCATTAATGTTGAGTTGGGTTTTGAAGAAACAGGTATTCGAGATCAAACAACGCAACGGCTTACAAACGCTCTTGCATCTGGTCAGCGCCTTCAAATCCAGTCTTGCGAGTATCTGCTCATGGATATCAGGGGTAAGCTCTCCCATTGCAACTTGCAACAACCCTAATAATTAATAAACAACACTAATTCGTTTTCTAAAGACCTAACACTCTAAATCATGTTTTGATCCCTTATATAAATATAGGGTTTCAACGAAGATGAGATTCTAGAATTTCGATTTTAATATATTAGGTATAATTAATATTGGTGTTTGCTAATAATAACCCTCTAGTAAGCAATGTTTTAAAAACCGAATTTTTAATTGGAACGGTGAAGAGATGATAACTGATTCACTCGGTTGAACTCGTTTGTGGTTTTTATCATTTTTAATTTCTTATAAAATAGTTTGTAGCTTTGTATGTACTTCCATCATATATTTTAAAACTAGTCTTAATACTCGTAAGATGTACGAATTGACTATTGATATTGTTCGATTATTTTTTATAGAGAAAAAGAAATTGGAATATCCCTCATCAGTCATCAGTCATCACATGCATTTGGTCTATCCAATGGTAGTCTAATTGTGAGAGACATATATCATAAAACATATCTATCAAGGTCTAGCATTCCTTTGGGTATTAGTAACGATATTAGGTAATCTAAAGTCATGATCATAAAACATGGTTCGTATCGTTTTACAATTTTCAACTACAATTTGTTATGTTAGTAGATAGATAAATAAGTAATTAAATAATAAGTAATATCAAATTATAGGTTAGAAATATAGAATATTATTATTACCATCTACCAATTAATTTAAAATATTCGGTATAGAATGAATAAATTTAAATATAAATATATCGTAAATTATACATTGCCATTAAAAAATAAAATATGTGGTAGAAATCTATATTTATTGTAACAATGAATAAAATATAAATTTTAATTAAGAGTTTAAATTATATTAGACATCTAAATCTATATATCAATTAATTAAAAGTTTTAATTATTTATGGTATCTAACAAAAGTATGATAAATATAGATTTAAAAGAACACATGTCGCTTAAATAAAATATCACATGTTGATCAAAGAAAGCACCAATCCCGTTTTAGTTTATTATTAGATATACATAACAGAAAATATAAATATTTATCTTAAAAATCTATAGTACAATTTTGTTTGTTTACTTATAGGTCCAACTGATTAGGATATTTTCAAAAAAAATTAAGATATTATTGAAGAGTGATTTTTGAAAATCATGTATTAATGTAAACATTCATTAGAGTTGTAAAACAATCAATGGTTTTTCAGTTCAAATATTTTACTTAAACTTCAATTAGGATATTCGATAAGACGTGATGGTGGTAGTCTTTGCCAACCACTGACTTTGTTATTCATTGGTATAACTAGCATGCGGAACAAGTGCAACAGAAATGAAAGAAAAAGCTTCATCAAATGGAGAACTTACCAAAAAAAGAAGACGAAAATTGGTCACGAACAAGAACAAGAACACCATAGGAAATGAAGAAAACTCAGAAAAACAGTTTCATAACAAAATCAGTAAATATTCAAGAAAAAACATATAGAGATCCTCATACGAAGATAGAATATGAAATATAGAACAATGAAGGTAGAAAGTGATGCTAAAACAAGCACACTCTAAGCTATATATTCTCGGTGTTTCATATACATGATTGCAGCCAACATGTTACAAGTACTGTTGTTCGACAAACTATGAAGCACCAGAATTAAAATGGTTACTACATCCCTAATAAAAATGGTTACTATATCCCTCTTTTGCGATTATGTATAATCTTGTAAGTTGTAACTATTTCTCACTGGAATTAAGATGATAATGCCAGAGTTCACGATTGGACATACTTCACTGGACATCGAAATTAGCAACAAAATTAACTCTGCATAAGATCTTTGACCAAAATCTTTGTAACCAAAATTTGATTTAATGTGACAAACTAAAACGTAACATAATACACATCAAAGGCTCTTGGAAACTGCTCACTAGATAATGACATCATGTGTGATTCATATTATTCACGGTGTAGTACTATTACCTTTTTTTAAACTAAGTTGTACTATTCAATATCATATTTAGGCAAAATTATTGTAACAAAATGTCAGTATTTCATCACTCAAATTATTTGTAAGACTCGTATTAACCAACTGTCACGTACTCACCAAACAAAATAACAAATAAGCGGATCAAGATTAAAATCAAGTTTACCACAGGTTATAATTATTGATAGCAAGTGACAGATAACCGTATATATACAAACATGAAACACGTACTCTCTGTCCCAAGATAAGCATCCACTTCCAAATAATATATTACATAATAACCTAATAAAACTTTTGCATTTTGCTTGTGGACACTTACTTGGGGAAGGGAAGATGGAGTAGTTTGTTGGAAAGATTAGCCCTCATGTGTACTTTAAAATTTATTTTATATACGCAACGGAAGACTAAAAATACATTAATGTATTATTTATAAAACATGCACACGATTAATATTTCCCCCAGGATCCAATTACACCATAATAGTTGTCATATTAGATAGACTAGATTTAATACCTTCCAAGTAGATGAAATCTTGTGTAACAAAAACAATATTCAATAATATGAATATCTCTACAGTTGATCCACACACTACTAGAAAAGGGCAAATTTCCGACAGATTTTTCCGACAGAATCTCCGATGAAAAGCCATTCCAACAAATTTCCGACAAAATTCCGACGATTTTTCCGACTTAAATGTATCTGTCGGAAATTCGGTCGGAAAATGTTAAGTTTCCGATGAAATTTTTCACAGATTTATATTCCGTCGGTAAATCCATAGCAAATTCACTTTTATTCATATCCGTCGGAAATCTGTCACAAAATCCATTGAAATTTCCGTCAGAAAATCCGTAGGATTTATATCGTCGGAAAATTAGGCA
Organism: Erigeron breviscapus; assembly: GCA_034093135.1. Taxonomy (NCBI): domain Eukaryota; kingdom Viridiplantae; phylum Streptophyta; class Magnoliopsida; order Asterales; family Asteraceae; genus Erigeron; species Erigeron breviscapus. The sequence goes on from CM067174.1 coordinate 85,165,192, forward strand.
AGTTCCGTCGGAAAATCATGTAGGCAAGTTCCGTCGGAAAATCATGTAGGCAAGTTCCGTCGGAAAATCATGTAGGCAAGTTCCGTCGGAAAATCATGTAGGCAAGTTCCGTCGGAAAATCATGTAGGCAAGTTCCGTCGGAAAATCATGTAGGCAAGTTCCGTCGGAAAATCATGTAGGCAAGTTCCGTCGGAAAATCATGTAGGCAAGTTCCGTCGGAAAATCATGTAGGCAAGTTCCGTCGGAAAATCATGTAGGCAAGTTCCGTCGGAAAATCATGTAGGCAAGTTCCGTCGGAAAATCATGTAGGCAAGTTCCGTCGGAAAATCATGTAGGCAAGTTCCGTCGGAAAATCATGTAGGCAAGTTCCGTCGGAAAATCATGTAGGCAAGTTCCGTCGGAAAATCATGTAGGCAAGTTCCGTCGGAAAATCATGTAGGCAAGTTCCGTCGGAAAATCATGTAGGCAAGTTCCGTCGGAAAATCATGTAGGCAAGTTCCGTCGGAAAATCATGTAGGCAAGTTCCGTCGGAAAATCATGTAGGCAAGTTCCGTCGGAAAATCATGTAGGCAAGTTCCGTCGGAAAATCATGTAGGCAAGTTCCGTCGGAAAATCATGTAGGCAAGTTCCGTCGGAAAATCATGTAGGCAAGTTCCGTCGGAAAATCATGTAGGCAAGTTCCGTCGGAAAATCATGTAGGCAAGTTCCGTCGGAAAATCATGTAGGCAAGTTCCGTCGGAAAATCATGTAGGCAAGTTCCGTCGGAAAATCATGTAGGCAAGTTCCGTCGGAAAATCATGTAGGCAAGTTCCGTCGGAAAATCATGTAGGCAAGTTCCGTCGGAAAATCATGTAGGCAAGTTCCGTCGGAAAATCATGTAGGCAAGTTCCGTCGGAAAATCATGTAGGCAAGTTCCGTCGGAAAATCATGTAGGCAAGTTCCGTCGGAAAATCATGTAGGCAAGTTCCGTCGGAAAATCATGTAGGCAAGTTCCGTCGGAAAATCATGTAGGCAAGTTCCGTCGGAAAATCATGTAGGCAAGTTCCGTCGGAAAATCATGTAGGCAAGTTCCGTCGGAAAATCATGTAGGCAAGTTCCGTCGGAAAATCATGTAGGCAAGTTCCGTCGGAAAATCATGTAGGCAAGTTCCGTCGGAAAATCATGTAGGCAAGTTCCGTCGGAAAATCATGTAGGCAAGTTCCGTCGGAAAATCATGTAGGCAAGTTCCGTCGGAAAATCATGTAGGCAAGTTCCGTCGGAAAATCATGTAGGCAAGTTCCGTCGGAAAATCATGTAGGCAAGTTCCGTCGGAAAATCATGTAGGCAAGTTCCGTCGGAAAATCATGTAGGCAAGTTCCGTCGGAAAATCATGTAGGCAAGTTCCGTCGGAAAATCATGTAGGCAAGTTCCGTCGGAAAATCATGTAGGCAAGTTCCGTCGGAAAATCATGTAGGCAAGTTCCGTCGGAAAATCATGTAGGCTATTCCGTCGGTAAATCCATAGCAAATTCACTTTTATTCATATCCGTCGGAAATCTGTCACAAAATCCATTGAAATTCCGTCAAAAAATCCGTAGTATTTATAGATAATGATGATAAGAATTTAAAAAGTTACAATCTTAATATATGTCGTTGAAAAATCCGTCGGAAAATCATGTAGGTAAGTTCCGTCGGAAAATCATGTCGAAATCCGTCGGAAAATCATGTAGGTAAGTTCCGTCGGAAAATCTGTCGGAAATTTAAAGATTAGGATTGGTGTTATTAGCAGTGTTGTAAATCTCGGCCGTATCGGCCGAGATATCGGATCTCGGATCGGGTCATATCTTGGGTCAACGCTGGTCAACGTTGGAAAAATTGTTGGATCGGGTCAAATCTCGGAATGTCGGTCAAATATCGGGTTGAATCGGGTCAAAGTCAACAAAATTTTTTTTTTTTTAATATCTATATTCTCATAATGTATCATATATTTATATTTATATCTATTTATATTTGTCAATTTTTTAAAAAAGTTATACAAAAGTTCAAGATTTATGAGTTTTTAATATATTTTAAACTTTTATTACATATATTTCCATAAATTATTATTATTATTCACTATTCACCCAATCCGATATCTCCCCGATATCTCCCCGATTCCCCGAATTTTCAAAATCTCCCGTCTCCCCACCTCGCCGATCCGATCCCGATCCCCGAGTTCTACAACCTTGGTTATTAGAGTCATTAAGGTTATGTCGTTCCAAATATTTCTTAAAAACGATAAATAATAAGGCTTTAAGTATTCGTTAGTGTACTAAACGGGTGTTCGACGAACTAATCATCGAAGATAAGTTCATTTATCGTATGCCGAGTTGATAAAGTTGATTTTTAAGTGCACGTGGACTCGGCGTATAAAAATATATGAAAACTAGATTAAACTCATGCGTTGCATGGTGAATTGTTATCATAAAAATTTATTAAAAAAAAATTAATACATGTTCCAAATTTAAAGTATAAGACTACATCATTGTAGCAACAATGTATTCAAATGTAAACCATCAACATAAATTCAATTTCAATGCATAAAACATACACTAAAAGAGTTAATATCCAAGAAATGAATAAATTATTGAATTAGAGCAAGAGATTAGTTTTTTGTTTAATAAAAAAAGAAATTTTTTTAACTATATCATATTTAATTAAATGTTAAAAAATTTGATATAATCGATATGTGATTATTACTTTAGATAATAACTTAAATAAGTACCCGACTAAGTTTAAAATTTGAGAATTCTATTCATTATGTAATTCTTAAATAATACTCGTAGATTTGAGTAACTATTTACTTTAAATAATATCATAACATACTAAAAAGAGGGGGAAAAAATAAAAGTTAAGCAATTTATTTCTTTTTTGTAAAGTAAAAACTAAAAGATAAGCAAAATGCTTAGTTGATACTCAAAAACTTAAGGTACATTAGTTCTAATTTATCCACGTTAAATATAAAGAGATTAAATAAATTAACCATTGACATATATTAAATATAAAGAGATTCAATATAGTACAAAGAGATAAAATTTTACTATAATAATTAATTAATTATTTACATGACATGGAAAAAATACTATATACTTGAAAAAATTACAATTAAGCAAGAATCCTATTTGTTATCTAAATAAATATGCCGCATAAGATTCTTATTTAGATAGATTTGTAAAATATACGGTATAAGATTTGCACAAAATTCTATTTTGTTTTATATGTTTGAGAGTTTATAGTCTATCAATAGAAGGGAAACCGCTAAGTGTCGTCTTCCGCGGGTTTTGAGCCCCAGTACCTCTACGGTGTATGGGGGAGGTTAAAATGTAGGCAGACCTTACCTCTACCTAAGTAGAGAGGTTGCTTCCATTTTCTACCTAATTAGTAGAAAAGGCCCTCCTACCTTTGCATAGGATGAGTATCGAACCCATGACCTCTGTCTCCAGATGGCAGAGTGTTTACCACTGATCCACACTCTGACCTCTAGAGACAGAGGTCATGGGTTCGATCCTCATCCCACGCAAAGGTTGAAGAGCATTATCTACTATTTAGTCTATCAATACACTTATTATATTAAAAACTAAAATTATAAATAATTGCTAAATATATGGCATATGGGTATAAGTTGGCATATGGTTATAATAAACTTATTTATCAAACATTTGCTACATTTTTTACATTAATTGAATATTTTTCAAATATATATAATCTATATCTATATTATCAAACAAAGCAAATGACTTCTTGTTATTTCCTTAAATTTTTCAGGGTTTGAAAAACAAAAAATACCTTTCTCCTTTATTCACTGATTTAAAGATCTCCGCCTAATATACCGTCACCGCCACCGCTTCCGACACTACCACCGTCACCTGTCGCCATTACTTCCGCCACTGTAACATCCCGAAATTTTAAAAGTAAATAAAATATACCTTTATTATAGTTTTAACATTAAAGTAATTTCCTAGTATTTTATTTTTAGATGCGGGGTTAATTTAGTTGGAACTTTAGTGGATAGCGGGTATTTTACCCACAAAATTTATAATGGGACGTGGCATTTGTATGAGTTGCCAGCCACATTTTTCCCACTTTATTTTCCCATACCCCAACTTCTTCCATTACCTTCTCCATCCTTCTTCAATATTCAATCCAATTTCAATTCATGCAATTGGGACTTCTAATCTCAAACTAAAGATTCATCCATCAGGCATAACAATAATAATCACCATTCTCTTGTAATTAAGAAATTGAAAAGTGAGGGTTTAAGTATGGTGGTGGTGGCCGAATTCAAGAGAGGAAAGGGGGAAGGAAGAAGTTTTAATTCAAGTCTAATTTCTTGGGTTCTTGAGGCAACAATTTTCATAACCTAATTCCAATTCTTGATTTCTTTAAGAATTAGGGTTCATGCAATCAATTGTATTTGGGAAATTGGGGGTTTTATTGAATTGAGTTAAATTCCTATAATACAAGTTAGGGTTCTTGTAATTTAATCAAATTTAGGGTTTTAATTGGGTTGCATGATAGACTTTGATGAATGGAAGTAAGAACCTCCGGGGCCTAAGAATCCCGATAGTTGTTTTGAGAAGAGGCCTAAGAACCTCCGGGGCCTAAGAATCCCGATAGTTGTTTTGAGAAGAGGCCTAAGAACCTCCGGGGCCTAAGAATCCCGATAGTTGTTTTGAGAAGAGGCCTAAGAACCTCCGGGGCCTAAGAATCCCGATAGTTGTTTTGAGAAGAGGCCTAAGAACCTCCGGGGCCTAAGAATCCCGATAGTTGTTTTGAGAAGAGGCCTAAGAACCTCCGGGGCCTAAGAATCCCGATAGTTGTTTTGAGAAGAGGCCTAAGAACCTCCGGGGCCTAAGAATCCCGATAGTTGTTTTGAGAAGAGGCCTAAGAACCTCCGGGGCCTAAGAATCCCGATAGTTGTTTTGAGAAGAGGCCTAAGAACCTCCGGGGCCTAAGAATCCCGATAGTTGTTTTGAGAAGAGGCCTAAGAACCTCCGGGGCCTAAGAATCCCGATAGTTGTTTTGAGAAGAGGCCTAAGAACCTCCGGGGCCTAAGAATCCCGATAGTTGTTTTGAGAAGAGGCCTAAGAACCTCCGGGGCCTAAGAATCCCGATAGTTGTTTTGAGAAGAGGCCTAAGAACCTCCGGGGCCTAAGAATCCCGATAGTTGTTTTGAGAAGAGGCCTAAGAACCTCCGGGGCCTAAGAATCCCGATAGTTGTTTTGAGAAGAGGCCTAAGAACCTCCGGGGCCTAAGAATCCCGATAGTTGTTTTGAGAAGAGGCCTAAGAACCTCCGGGGCCTAAGAATCCCGATAGTTGTTTTGAGAAGAGGCCTAAGAACCTCCGGGGCCTAAGAATCCCGATAGTTGTTTTGAGAAGAGGCCTAAGAACCTCCGGGGCCTAAGAATCCCGATAGTTGTTTTGAGAAGAGGCCTAAGAACCTCCGGGGCCTAAGAATCCCGATAGTTGTTTTGAGAAGAGGCCTAAGAACCTCCGGGGCCTAAGAATCCCGATAGTTGTTTTGAGAAGAGGCCTAAGAACCTCCGGGGCCTAAGAATCCCGATAGTTGTTTTGAGAAGAGGCCTAAGAACCTCCGGGGCCTAAGAATCCCGATAGTTGTTTTGAGAAGAGGCCTAAGAACCTCCGGGGCCTAAGAATCCCGATAGTTGTTTTGAGAAGAGGCCTAAGAACCTCCGGGGCCTAAGAATCCCGATAGTTGTTTTGAGAAGAGGCCTAAGAACCTCCGGGGCCTAAGAATCCCGATAGTTGTTTTGAGAAGAGGCCTAAGAACCTCCGGGGCCTAAGAATCCCGATAGTTGTTTTGAGAAGAGGCCTAAGAACCTCCGGGGCCTAAGAATCCCGATAGTTGTTTTGAGAAGAGGCCTAAGAACCTCCGGGGCCTAAGAATCCCGATAGTTGTTTTGAGAAGAGGCCTAAGAACCTCCGGGGCCTAAGAATCCCGATAGTTGTTTTGAGAAGAGGCCTAAGAACCTCCGGGGCCTAAGAATCCCGATAGTTGTTTTGAGAAGAGGCCTAAGAACCTCCGGGGCCTAAGAATCCCGATAGTTGTTTTGAGAAGAGGCCTAAGAACCTCCGGGGCCTAAGAATCCCGATAGTTGTTTTGAGAAGAGGCCTAAGAACCTCCGGGGCCTAAGAATCCCGATAGTTGTTTTGAGAAGAGGCCTAAGAACCTCCGGGGCCTAAGAATCCCGATAGTTGTTTTGAGAAGAGGCCTAAGAACCTCCGGGGCCTAAGAATCCCGATAGTTGTTTTGAGAAGAGGCCTAAGAACCTCCGGGGCCTAAGAATCCCGATAGTTGTTTTGAGAAGAGGCCTAAGAACCTCCGGGGCCTAAGAATCCCGATAGTTGTTTTGAGAAGAGGCCTAAGAACCTCCGGGGCCTAAGAATCCCGATAGTTGTTTTGAGAAGAGGCCTAAGAACCTCCGGGGCCTAAGAATCCCGATAGTTGTTTTGAGAAGAGGCCTAAGAACCTCCGGGGCCTAAGAATCCCGATAGTTGTTTTGAGAAGAGGCCTAAGAACCTCCGGGGCCTAAGAATCCCGATAGTTGTTTTGAGAAGAGGCCTAAGAACCTCCGGGGCCTAAGAATCCCGATAGTTGTTTTGAGAAGAGGCCTAAGAACCTCCGGGGCCTAAGAATCCCGATAGTTGTTTTGAGAAGAGGCCTAAGAACCTCCGGGGCCTAAGAATCCCGATAGTTGTTTTGAGAAGAGGCCTAAGAACCTCCGGGGCCTAAGAATCCCGATAGTTGTTTTGAGAAGAGGCCTAAGAACCTCCGGGGCCTAAGAATCCCGATAGTTGTTTTGAGAAGAGGCCTAAGAACCTCCGGGGCCTAAGAATCCCGATAGTTGTTTTGAGAAGAGGCCTAAGAACCTCCGGGGCCTAAGAATCCCGATAGTTGTTTTGAGAAGAGGCCTAAGAACCTCCGGGGCCTAAGAATCCCGATAGTTGTTTTGAGAAGAGGCCTAAGAACCTCCGGGGCCTAAGAATCCCGATAGTTGTTTTGAGAAGAGGCCTAAGAACCTCCGGGGCCTAAGAATCCCGATAGTTGTTTTGAGAAGAGGCCTAAGAACCTCCGGGGCCTAAGAATCCCGATAGTTGTTTTGAGAAGAGGCCTAAGAACCTCCGGGGCCTAAGAATCCCGATAGTTGTTTTGAGAAGAGGCCTAAGAACCTCCGGGGCCTAAGAATCCCGATAGTTGTTTTGAGAAGAGGCCTAAGAACCTCCGGGGCCTAAGAATCCCGATAGTTGTTTTGAGAAGAGGCCTAAGAACCTCCGGGGCCTAAGAATCCCGATAGTTGTTTTGAGAAGAGGCCTAAGAACCTCCGGGGCCTAAGAATCCCGATAGTTGTTTTGAGAAGAGGCCTAAGAACCTCCGGGGCCTAAGAATCCCGATAGTTGTTTTGAGAAGAGGCCTAAGAACCTCCGGGGCCTAAGAATCCCGATAGTTGTTTTGAGAAGAGGCCTAAGAACCTCCGGGGCCTAAGAATCCCGATAGTTGTTTTGAGAAGAGGCCTAAGAACCTCCGGGGCCTAAGAATCCCGATAGTTGTTTTGAGAAGAGGCCTAAGAACCTCCGGGGCCTAAGAATCCCGATAGTTGTTTTGAGAAGAGGCCTAAGAACCTCCGGGGCCTAAGAATCCCGATAGTTGTTTTGAGAAGAGGCCTAAGAACCTCCGGGGCCTAAGAATCCCGATAGTTGTTTTGAGAAGAGGCCTAAGAACCTCCGGGGCCTAAGAATCCCGATAGTTGTTTTGAGAAGAGGCCTAAGAACCTCCGGGGCCTAAGAATCCCGATAGTTGTTTTGAGAAGAGGCCTAAGAACCTCCGGGGCCTAAGAATCCCGATAGTTGTTTTGAGAAGAGGCCTAAGAACCTCCGGGGCCTAAGAATCCCGATAGTTGTTTTGAGAAGAGGCCTAAGAACCTCCGGGGCCTAAGAATCCCGATAGTTGTTTTGAGAAGAGGCCTAAGAACCTCCGGGGCCTAAGAATCCCGATAGTTGTTTTGAGAAGAGGCCTAAGAACCTCCGGGGCCTAAGAATCCCGATAGTTGTTTTGAGAAGAGGCCTAAGAACCTCCGGGGCCTAAGAATCCCGATAGTTGTTTTGAGAAGAGGCCTAAGAACCTCCGGGGCCTAAGAATCCCGATAGTCTCATTGGTTAGCTTATATGGATCCATATATGAGTTGTTAGCGCAAAGGTGAGTATGCAAGTGATGGTATGACGATGCCATTGGCTACATGTGAAAGTCCTTTGTGAAGTTTGCCCTCCTTCGTATGTATAAGCGTATGCAATGGTATTTACTAAGCTTTGGCTTATTCTTTTAGTTGTTTACCTTTTTATAGGTGGTCCCGGATGCGGAAGAAAGTTAAGCAATGTAAAGATTGAAGTTAAAGATGCTTTTTGGATATTGATTGCTTTAGCTAAATGCGGATAATGGAATTGGTAATAGGACCCATAGCGACCCCTTTGAACCATCGGCTCCTTGTACTCTTGTTATGTCTTTTTGGAAAATTATTATGATGTCTAGTGTTAGACTCAAGTTTTGGGTATTTTAAATGGGTCATTTTGTAGTTGTAATGTATTGATTTTGTTTAAATGTGTTTTGGAGAAACTCATAATCCATAACAGGTTTGGATGATGATTTTACGAATGGGTCATGCCGAAATTTCCAATTTTGAATGTTGTCTTTTGTAATGTGTCAACTTGGGTAAAATGACCCGTTTGGTTGTAAAATGAATGTTTGGTCAAAGGATACTTTTGTCATGCTTATTTCCGAGTCTAAAACTTATTTGAACTTAGAAATGTGGTATTATGGAGTTTGGTTTTGAGCTAGGAAGTTACAAGTTGATTTTAAGTGTCAAGATGGAGTTTTGAAAAAAATGGGCAGTAGGTACCCACTGCGCCGCAGTGGGCAGGTTTAGCCCCACTGCGCCGCAGTGGGGATAATCTGGAAAAAAAAAAAAAAAATTTCTCTTATTTCCTAAAATGAGTTTGGGTTCTTTCAGCCACCACTACCCTCACTGTCGTCGCATTGCGTGGGCATAAGTCTAGTTATATTATAAAGGAAATAGTTTTTTGTTTAAAATTTTAAGTTTCAACATTTCATCAAAATATACACTTATATTATAAAGCAAATAACATTTTTATTTAGAATTTTAAGTTTCAACATTTCATCAAAATATACACTTATATTATAAAGCAAATAACATTTTTATTTAGAATTTTAAGTTTCAACATTTCATCAATAACCTACACTACTGTTGTCGCCGCCACCACCACCACCCGTCATCGCCACCGCCGCCATCACCGCCATCATCTCCACCATTTGCCTCTACCGCCACACGCCACCACCATCATCACCGCTATTAAACCGCCACACATAACACGAGTACCATTCTATAATTATTAAAGTAAGTAATCAAATAAATATCTAGTATTGTAATATAACATTGCCATTTTAAAAAGGTAAATAAATATGAAATATATAGCTTAAGTAAATAATCAAAAAAAAAGCATACAAAATTTTAACTAAATGAATTCATTTAATTTCCCCTCCAAAATTCCCCTCCCAAATTTCGTATACAGCTGGGCCCCAATTGTCCATTTCCCCTCCAAATAATTTCACTTCCCCACCCATTTACATTTCCCAAAAATATAATATGTGGTATATGATATAGAAAATATCTTAAATCTAAATAGTTCTATATTTTTCTAGCCCAAATTGAGAGTGTGCGTTCACCCACCAGGCCACCATCAACGAGACTATCATCAAGATCCATAGTTCAGTCGTGACATCATCATCCTCTTACATTACGATTGTTCATCCTTAGGTAATAATGTTCTATTGTTGATTTGTTTGTTTTATTATTCATATTCCCAACTGTAGAATTTTCTATATATTATTCAAGGTATAGAAGAGGCTATGAAAGTACTTCAAAAATATTTTAGTTTTTATTTTTTCAATTAATAATTAGGATCTCAAAATACTTTTTACTTCTTTGACATACAATTACTGTAGAAACTCAAAATAAAAGATGAGTGTTTTTTAATGGGTTACTAAACTTGTCATGTTATTGTATCTAGTTTTATTGACACACATTTTTTGTTTGCTGCTGTTATATTCTTATTTTTTGTGTATTAATTTTTATTTTTTCAATTAATAATTAGGATCTCAAAATACTTTTTACTTCTTTGACATACAATTACTGTAGAAACTCAAAATAAAAGATGAGTGTTTTTTAATGGGTTACTAAACTTGTCATGTTATTGTATCTAGTTTTATTGACACACATTTTTTGTTTGCTGTTGTTATATTCTTATTTTTTGTGTATTAATTTTTATTTTCTTGTCAATAGTTATCGAGTATGTCGACGGGTAATGATAGAGAATGGATGTACAAAAGGAAAAATTGTGATAGATTACTTAATAATGAATGGATTAGAAAAGTAGACATAGAATTCTTAGATGTAGTCTTTAGTAATGAAGCAATTGTTAAAAGAAAAACCACAGATCGAACAATAATACTACAGATTAGGTGTCCTTGTTCAAACTGTAAATGTAAGAAGTATAAATCGAGAGATGAGGTTAACTTACACTTGATGAAATATGGGTTTCGACCTGATTATAAAACTTGGTGGGCACATGGTGAAACATATTCCTCTTTTCAAGAGATGGGACAATGTTCAAATATAATGGAAGAAGATGCTGATGATCTTGATGGTTGCACGCGTATGGTGCTAGATAACATGGAATCTACTCGTTTTAATAATTCTGAAGAACAAATTCCAAATTCTTCTGCGAGGGGATTTTATGACATGTTGGAAGCTGCTAATGAACCTTTGTATAATGGCTGTAAAAACGTCTCAACATTTTATGCTTTTTGGTTAATCATGTCTCCTAGTTGCTTGTTGATTCACAATATTTTGGCAGTATATGCTGATCTAGTATGGATTTAATTATAATCACTTGACTCGTGAGTAGTATATAGTTATAGTGTCTATTTAGTATATTTTGCTTCTTTTTTGTTGTACATCAACAACTTGTTATCTCATTTTCTTTAGCTGTAGAAATTATGGCGCGTGGAGGCAACAATGGTGGCAAAAGAAGGAGAGTCACTGGTAGCCGAGAGTTAAGTAGTGCAAGAGAAATTGAAGTGCCCTTGGATTCACCTAGCACTAATGAGTCTCACAATGAGGTTCCACTAACTAATGATGCAGGGGGGTCAGACTTATCACAACAAACACCGACTCTTTCAGCACACAGACCATACATTTTCCCTTATAAAAACAAGTATGTTCATATTTCCAACATATTTTTGAACTGATAAAGTATAGTTAATTTTAATTATGTATCTTTGTTCATTGTGAAGGTTTACAGATCCAAAGGTAGGAAAAGTTATCATTTCTGATTTCAAGAGCATGTTTAGTGGGCCTTGGCCAAGATGGACTGATGTCCCTAAAGGGCACCGTAAGTTGGTGTTTGAGTCATTCCAGGTTGTTACTTAATTTTTTAACTTGGTAAAATCGACAATGTTATATATGTTGTTACTTAATGTTATATACTAATTAATAATGCATGTTGTAATTTAGCGAACATATCAATGGGATTCAAGTTTAGACGTTATTGTTGAAGAAAATTGGGAGCATATCATCAAGAAAAGATACTCTGATATCATGGCCACAGTTCGGGATAATGCTGTTAAAATGGCGAGAAAAGCGGGTGTGAATGTTCGAGATTTGACTGATGTTAAGCCTTTCTATCCGGAGTGGATTGATGAAAAGAATTTTGCAAAAATGATTGACGATGTATGGAATACAAGTGAGTGGAAACATGTCTCAAAATCAGGAAAAGACAATAGAGGCACATTAATAGAGGGGCAGATGTCTAGACATTCAGGTGGATCACTTAGCTTTGATCATCATCAGTTGCGAATGGCAAGTATACTTTCTGTTTAAGTTTGTAGTTATTTTTATATTTGCCTATCACTAATTTTCCTTGTTATTAACATTTTCTTTTAATTGTGAATTTTGTAGGAGAAGGAAAAAGGTGGCCCGGTTCCCGAGGTAGATGTTTACAGAGAGACCCACACTAAGACACTCAAGGCATCAGAGAAGGTTGCAGGTGCACCTACTGAGTATACTACCTTGTGGTCTGGGATGGTGCTGGTTAGTTTATTCATAAGCATGTTTTTATATATGTTTGGCTCATGATTTTATCATATAATAATCAGTATTTATGGTTATACATAGGAAAAATACTTATAACTTGCAACAGAGAGGTTTGGGTCAGAGCGTGATACTCATCCAAAACGTATCGATAGAGAGTTATGGGAGCAGGCTAGTGGAGGGATGAAGAAGGGAACATTGTTTGGGATATCCAATGACAAGAGGGCACTGACAACGTCATGGGTTGCTGGATTTTCTGGTCCAAACATGGGTGGGACATCTAATGAGGTTAGCTTATTCTTAGTTCACAATTCTTTATTTATTTGAAGTTAGTAGTGAAAGTCAATAACAGTCCAGTTCTCAGTAAACAATTTGGTCTGGCCAATGGATAACAAAAAACCCGAGAGGCCTGAATAATTGAATGTTATGTTCTAAGTTTCTAAATGTTTATACTTGGATGTGGTTTAACAAGTAACACATTCTTAGAATGTGTTTAGAATGTCTTTAGATTTGGATTTGGTTTATTACATGTTTGTAGATCTACAATTTGTTGCTATACACTTGACATGTTATGAACTTGTTTGATGAGGTCATGAGGAGTAGAGTTGTAGTTTCAGTCCTTTATTGCATCAGAAAACTATTCTAGGTGAGAACTAACATATCATGTAACTATGTTGATTCTATCTGAATAATAGAATTGCTCGGTCATGTATTTCAATCATCAACATAGAAGGGTTCTTGTTTGCTGGTAAATGCAGTAATTATACCCCACATTGGCCTGTTACTCATGTGTAGTTAATTTTGTAGGTACAAAGCATGAAAGAAAAACTTGAACAAGAAAAAAAAAGCTGAAGAGTTTAGGAAAGAAGCTGAAAAGCTTAGGAAAGAATCTGAAGAGCGGGCAACACAAATGACTCAATTACAAGAACAAGAACGACAAACCCGTTTAGAAGTTAAAGAAATGCATGGACAATTGGCTAAGTTAACCAAAATCCTCAATGAGAAGTTTCCACCATCCGCCTAGCTTTTATCCCGACTATCTATGAATATGAAATATATTATGCTATCTAGCTGCCAATCTTTTAGATATGTTGATGTTAGTAATCATCAAATGTGGACGGCACCTCTCTTTTGTAAATCTCTCTTTTGTATCTCTTTTGTGAATTATGTAGTTCTTTAACTTTATGTTATTAAATTATGAAAGTCGACTACGACATCAGCCTAGTCTTATTTGATAGATAATTTGACGATATAGCTACGTCTTTCTAATCTAATTTATAAAATTCTCATAAATCGAAACATTTTTCCGACAGATATTTCGAGGGGTATAATTATATATAAAGAAATTAATAATATATTATTTTCAAAAATTTGCGACAAAATTTGTTCAAAAAGTCCATTGGAAAATCCGTCGCTAATGTTTTAATTTCCGACAGACTCACTGAACTTGCAAGTTAGACTTCTGACCAGTTTTTCCGACGGAATGATCTGTCGGAAGGTTATTCTGGCCGTCGGAAATTCTGTCAAGAACAGTTTTATGACAAGGGTTTTTCCGACGGAATGATCTGTCGGAAGGTTATTCTGGCCGTCGGAAATTCTGTCAAGAACAGTTTTATGACAAGGGTTTTTCCGACAGATATTTCGAGGGGTATAATTATATATAAAGAAATTAATAATATATTATTTTCAAAAATTTGCGACAAAATTTGTTCAAAAAGTCCATTGGAAAATCCGTCGCTAATGTTTTAATTTCCGACAGACTCACTGAACTTGCAAGTTAGACTTCTGACCAGTTTTTCCGACGGAATGATCTGTCGGAAGGTTATTCTGGCCGTCGGAAATTCTGTCAAGAACAGTTTTATGACAAGGGTTTTTCCGACAGATATTTCGAGGGGTATAATTATATATAAAGAAATTAATAATATATTATTTTCAAAAATTTGCGACAAAATTTGTTCAAAAAGTCCATTGGAAAATCCGTCGCTAATGTTTTAATTTCCGACAGACTCACTGAACTTGCAAGTTAGACTTCTGACCAGTTTTTCCGACGGAATGATCTGTCGGAAGGTTATTCTGGCCGTCGGAAATTCTGTCAAGAACAGTTTTGTGACAAGGGTTTTTCCGACAGAAAAAATCTGTCGCAATTCTGTCGGAAATGGCAATTTCCGACGGATTTCTGACAGATTTTTTCGTCGGAAAATGGGTCCTTTTCTAGTAGTGACACGAACACCTCAAACAATACCCGAAGGCTGCTAGACCTTAATTACCAAAACTTAAAATACCAAACTCTTATTTTGGTGCTTTTGTTTGCTCGGCCGTAGTCATCAAATGAGAAGGAGAAAATTCCTTTAGTTTTTATTTCTTAAATATGAACTAGTAAAGGAAATATATGATGTATGTGATACATGACTTTGAGCTCCTTTTATACTACAATTTGACGAGCAAGTGGTAGAATCAAATCCATGTCCAAGATTTCCCATATCCTATTAGATATCATGATATCATAATAAGATCCACTTGAAGATTTTATCAGATTGGATACATCGAATCCATTACCACTTGTGTTCAATATACATTGAATCTAAACTATTTTGGTGTATATACTATACATATATCCGGGTATTTAAGTGTTCATTGTGTGTGACCCCGTAGGCTCGTATATAAACGGTAGTATAATTTTGTGTTCTGGCGTACACACTTATCCAACAAACTCCCACTTGTGTATGACATAACATCTAGAAAATTACACAGACAATGATTGGTGTCTAGCAACACATCATTGCCCCCGAAAACACACGAGTGTTTGTTTCAGCTAAACGAACGATCATTATCAAAATAATGATTTTGTTGAGTCACGGATTCGCTGAAGATTACTTGCTGAGTCAAGTAGTCGCTGACAGCCTCAGCGAGAAGCTTCATCAGCGAGCCCTCAGCGATCAGTATTATGTTCGAGTTAAAAGGATAAGTTCAATGACTCACCACCATGCTTTGTAAGTCAAACATGGGCGGGAAAATGAAGATAAGAAGACTGGTCCCAAGGACACGTGTTGCAAGATCAAGATAGAGCCATGTGACCTTGTACCGTTTTGGTACTAAGGTGTTTCTCTTTCATGCCGTTTTGGGAAACAAACAAGATGAAGAAAAGAGAACTCTGCAGACCAGTCCTACACACCAATAGATAGTTGACAACCTTCATGTGTCAACATCTATTGGGCTGTCATGTGATGTCTCTTCTCTCCTATATAATACATCACTTGACCTAGCCGCAATTCTGTTGGTTGATTCTACAATAGTCACTTAGTGTGTTTTTCTCTCATTGTAGAATTGTATCATTGTTAAGTTTTTCGTGTGTGCAAAAACTTAACAATATTTCCTTTCTTCTTTCTTTGAAAACCAACCATGTATTCACCGTTTAATTAATACTACTTATGATTAAACGTGTTTACTTTCTTATCTTTCTTTATTAGTGTAATTTACATTAGTTGTTAAATTATATAATCGTTGCAAACTTGGGACTTTCAGTTGGTATCAGAGCGGTGGTTCGACACACCGAATCTGATCTGAGTAAAAGTTTGCAAGATTATCTTTCTTTCTTTCTGTACTTTAATTTTCTGCATCTAAAATCTTTTCTTTAAACTTCTGTTTATCTTTCCTTTCTTTTTATTATGTCTTCTGTTCCTTCTCTGGTAAATACCAGAGATTTTGGGTATGTCTCCATCCCACCAAGATTCGATTCACATGATTTCAGATCTTGGAAGGAGAGAATGCTCCTACACATCGTAGGAGTTGAACCCTACCTTATGACCATCCTAACCAGAGGGCCATATGTACCGGTTCTGGTTACCAGGACACCAGGAGCCACTGCTGATGCTCCTGAAGTTGTCACTGAGCTCATAAAACCAGAAGTACAATGGACAGATGACGAGCGTAGGCTTGTCAATCTGGATGCTCGGTTGAGGAATCTTATCATTACTACCCTTCCTGATGACATAATGAAGTCTGTCATCAAACTTTCTTCTTCTAAATTGGTATGGGATCATCTGTGTACCAGATTCGATGGTACGGCAGATGTTCTTGCTACCAAGAAAATAGATCTCAAACGTGCCTATGAAGGATTCTTCTCTCTTCCTAATGAGAGTCTGGATGGCACGTATAATCGGTTCAAGTGCCTGTTGAATGATATGACTAATGTGGGCATAGAGCATAATACTCTTGAAATATGCTACAAGTTCATTGACATCTTGCCTATCAAATGGCAAGGTTTAAGGCAAATTCTTCGAACCACTAAGCAATTGAAAGAGCATGACTTAGAGTCACTCTATGGCACTCTTCAATTTGAAGAGAGAGCCCTTGCTCAAACTCTGAGAGCTGAGGCTGAGTCTAGGAGGCATGTTGGTTCATATGCTTCAACTTCTTCTTCTTCTTTATCTAGTGTCTCAAATGTTCATGACCCTCTTGCCCTGGTCTCTGCTGAGGTCAGTCCTGTCCATCTTGACATGGACATCAGCAATTCTACTCCCTCTAACGTCCAAGATCTTGTCAATGACATCGATTTCGAGGAGAGACAAGAGATGTTCTCGGACTTCATGAACTTTGCTCTCATCGCTGGTAAACGTTACTCAAAAAAATGGAATGGTCGTAGGTCAACTAATTTCCAAAAACCAGTGGTAGACAAGTCTCAGGAAGAATGTTGGAGGTGTGGTCGAAAAGGCCACTACCAAAAAGATTGCAAAGTTTCTATTCCTTCTTTGCAGGCAGCGAAGCCTTCTTCATCATCAGCGAGGCCCTCTTCAGTTAAGCCTGTTGATGAATACAAAAAGAAGTATTATGAGCTTCGTGCCAAGATGGCCGATGTTGAAGAAGCCAAAACTCCCGCCAAAGGTCTTGTTGCTGAAGAACATGACTGGGCTGACTCCGACGTCTCTGACAGCGAGGACTTTGTTGATGCCATCTGCTTTATGGCACTCGCTGATGACCAGGCGCTGACAAAGGACCAAGTGTGCTCCAGTCAGTGGGTCAATGCCACAATCAAGAAGGTATGCACTTTTTCCTCTGCCTCTGAAGAGGACAAACCTACTATTCTTGAATCTCTTACTTGTGACATTCAATATGTCGAGTCAATTCGTGCCGACCTTCAGTCCAAACTTAACTCAGTTAGTGCTGAGTTAAGTGATAAAGCTGACAAGCTCAAGGACCTTAGAAACGTCCATGTTGAGCTTGAATCCCAAAAGCTTCTTAACCAAACACTTTCTATAAACAATGAGAAGCTGAAAAATCAGGTCGCTGACCTTGAGAAGATCGTAACCTCATGGTCTAAAGCCTCCAGGCTTCATGACCAAATCTTCAGCAAGCAGGTACCCGCCCAAATAAAATCCATCATTGGTGGTGATTATGAAACTGCCGCTGTCATAACTAATATGTTCAGCGACGGTCCTGCTTCTGAAGAGAGGATTCCTCAAAGTGCTGTGGAATCTCCTGAAGTCATGCTGAAAACTTACTTCACCAAAGGAAATGACTATCACTCTGAACTGAATGATGAGTCTCCCTCTCCCAGCACTTCCTCTTCCTTGCAAACTAGCTCATCAGCTAGCTTTGCTAAAACCATCTTTCCTAATCATCCTATCATTGACATGATGCCTAATGAAGGCCGTGTTCAATACTCCTCTTCCCAAACATTTGAAGGGAATATTTCAAATGATGGTTTCAAGCCTCTTGCTCCTCGAATGTTAACTGTCAAGCCCAATGGTGGCTTCAATGTTGAACCCTTCAGAAGAAGCAAGGTCGCTATTCCCTATGACTATAGCACTCCTCAGCGAGTTGTGCCTGTTAGTCAACCCGCTGTGGATTCTGTTCCCTCAGTAGTCGCTGAACGCCCTGCGTCTCAGCCCTCGTCTTCCTCTAATAATTCTCCTGCTGGCAGAAAGGCTGTTATGCATGAGCACTTAATGAATAGACGAGCTAAGTTTGCTGATGCTCGTTATCAGCAACCTAATTCTGTCTATGTCCCAAAGGGAACTTTTGTCCCTCGCCATCCAAAACCTGTTCAGCAGGTCAGACCTCCTCAGCAAGGAGGTCAACGAATTGCTCAGATTCATCATGGTTCTCAGCAACCCCGACCTGTTCAGCAAGTCAGACCTCCTCAGCAAGGAGGTCAGCGAGCTGTTATGAACAATCATGGCCCTTCCTCTTCAAATGCTCAATCTAAGGGCAAATCTGTTCTTGGCCCTGTTCCCAAGACTCTTCCTATTCAGTTCAGGAAGAAAAAGACCTCTTCAGTAGCATCATCTTCTTCCTCAAATCATGAGATTTGTGAGCTGAGCAAGCGTGTCAACGACTTGACCTCTCAACTCAAGGAACTTCTGACTCAAAATCAGAAGTCTGGAAGGAAATGCTACTTATGTGGAGAAAGAGGACACGTCGCTGCTGACTGCAATGACAAAGACTCCAGGAATCCTCCTGAAGTAGTCATTCAGCCAAATCTACCCTCAGCTTCCGCTGCTCATTCCTCCTCTGAAATCTCTGAGCGAGCTCCCCCAGCTGAATCCAATATCAGCTTGGGTGATGATGTTGTTCTTACTAACGACAACATTGCTGAGTACATTGCCGCTCAGCGAATCTCCTTTCCTCAGGCTCATGAAATCATTACCATTGGTAATGATAGTGTGCTAACTGAATATGGGGAAAATAATCAAATCAGCAACATGGTTGTCCTCAACACTGGAAGCTCTATCACTTTCACCTCTGAAGATCAGTTCTTTGCTAGTGAGGTGGCTCGTGACATGCTTCCTGCTCATCAGCTGGATGACTTCCCAGCTGATCCAAATGTTGATGACTTTGCTCATCTTCCTCTCACATCCTCTGCTGATGATATTATCAGCGAGGATGCTCATAATTCTTCCTAAATCCTTCTTATGTTATCCTGCAGGCCTCGCTAGGAAAAGAAGTGTGGTATTTGGACAGCGGCTGTTCAAAACACATGACTGGATCCAAGGACCTGCTGGATAACTTCGTGGAGACCGATGGTCCCACAGTGGTGTTTGGTGACAACTCTACTGGCCAAACTGAAGGATATGGGTCTCTCTCAAATGAGGCTGATCAAATTCACCAAGGTTGCTTACGTGAATGGATTGAAACACAATCTGATCAGCATCAGTCAATTGTGCGATGCTGACTACAAGGTTATCCTTGATAAGCATCAAGGCACAGTGATTGATGTCAATAAAGAAGTGGTCTTGGTCGCTCCAAGAAAAAGAGATATCTACTTAGTAGACTTCACTCCTGTCAAGACTGACAGCGAGACCTGCTTCTTCTCAAAATCTGCTTCTCAAATCAACTGGTTATGGCACAAGCGTATGTCGCATGTGAATTTCAAAACCATAAATTCTTTGGCCAAGAAAAATCTAGTTTGAGGCCTTCCTCCTCTCACTTATGAGAAGGATCGGCTTTGTGGTGCTTGTGAAAAAGGTAAAAGCCACCAAGCCACCTTCAAGACCAAACAGGCCAACTCTATCAGTGGCTGTTTCCATCTCCTTCACATGGACCTTTTTGGTCCAGTGAATGTCCAAAGTCTAAGGGGTAGCAGATACACCTTAGTTATTGTGGATGAATATTCACGATATACTTGGACAATCTTTCTTCATTCTAAGAGTGATGCTGCTGAGGAAATAATCAATTTCATTAAAAAGATGGAAAACCTCAACAGTATACGTGTTAAAGAACTCAGAAGCGATCATGGCACTGAGTTCAGAAACCACACTCTTGAGACTTTTTGTGCTGATCAAGGGATTAGATAAAATTTCTCTTCTGTTCGCACTCCTGAGCAAAATGGGGTAGCTGAAAGGAGAAATAGAACTCTCATTGAAGCTGCAAGAACCATGCTCAGTGAGTCCTCTCTTCCTAGTAAATTCTGGGCTGAAGCAGTTAGTACTGCGTGCCATACTCAAAATAGGTGTCTTATTGTCAAACGACATGATAAGACTGCCTATGAAATTCTCAAGGGCAAGAAACCTCAAATTGGATATTTCCATATTTTTGGTTGCCCAGTTTTCATCCTAAATGACAAGGATCATTTAGGAAAGTTTGATCCCAAAGCTGATGATGGCTACTTTCTGGGATATTCTTCTATAAGCAAAGCTTTCAGAGTTTACAATACTCCACTCAAAAGGTAGATGAATCAATTCATGTTACTTTTGATGAAAGCTGTTCTGCTTTAGGTGATCTTTCAAATGAGTCATCCGCTGAAGTAATCCTCAGCGATCTATCTGACTTGTCTGAAGTATCAGCGACACATCATGATGTCGCTGAACAACCTATCATTGAGTCTTCAAGTTCTTCACCAAATGATGAGTACATCGCTGCTCACATTTATTCTATAGATCCAGTTGAGCCTCTTCTTCGAACAGTTAATGCCACTTCCATTAATGTTCCTCTCTCAACTGAAGCTCAAGATGCTGAATGTGTCGCTGAGGAAACATTTCATGATGCCTCAGCGAATCCTCTTTTAGGAGACACTGAGGATGACACTCCTTAGCAAGAGGTACCCACTGTTCTCAGTGACCCTCCTGTCAGCAACTCTGAACCCTTGCTAACCATCGATCTCTCGTCTTATACTCCTTCTACCACCACTGTATCCGTTGTGAATCATTCTTCTATTCACACACCAGCACTCAAATGGACTGCTGATCACCCTCTTGACCATGTGATTGGTAATCCACACAATGGTGTCCAAACTCGTTCAGCGACAAGTAATACTTGTCTCTATGTTAATTTTCTTTCTCAAATTGTGCCTGCCAATATTGGTGAAGCCATGGCTGATCCCTCATGGGTTGAAGCCATGCAAGAAGAACTGACATAATTTAAAAGACAACACGTTTGGTTCCTTGTTCCTCCTCCCTATAAAGAACCCATTGGCACTCGATGGGTTTATAGGAATAAGATGGATGAAGCTGGTGTGGTCATCAGAAACAAGGCAAGACTGGTTGCTCAAGGTTACACTCAAGCTGAAGGCATTGATTATGATGAGACCTTTGCTCCAGTCGCTCGCCTTGAAGCCATTCGTCTTTTTCTCGCTCATGCTGCTTACAAAGGCTTCATTGTCTATCAGATGGACGTCAAGAGTGCCTTCTTAAATGGTGCTCTTGATGAAGAAGTCTATGTTAAGCAGCCTCCTGGCTTTGAGGATCCAAAGCATCCTCACTATGTCTACAAGCTTAATAAAGCTTTATATGGCCTTAAACAGGCTCCTAGAGCTTGGTATGACACTTTGTCTACCTTCCTAATTGACCATGGTTTTCGTAGGGGAACCATTGACAGCACCCTATTTATCTACAAGCATAAGGGTGATGTTCTGTATGTGCAGATTTATGTCGATGACATTATCTTTGGTTCCTTATCCACAAAACTCTGTCGAAAGTTCAGTTCTCTTATGTCTAGCACTTTCGAAATGAGTATGATGGGTGAACTAACCTTCTTTTTGGGGTTACAAATCAAGCGTTGATCCCTGTTGCTTTGGGAAAAAGCAAACAATAGCAATGAAGAGCTAAAAGTCTTCATCTAGTCCAATAGCAAACGGTTATTGGTAAAGACAAATCAAATCCGTTGATCCCTGTTGCTTTGGGAAAAAGCAAACAATAGCAATGAAGAGCTAAAAGTCTTCATCTAGTCCAATAGCAAACGGTTATTGGTAAAGACAAATCAAATCCGTTGATCCCTGTTGCTTTGGGAAAAAGCAAACAATAGCAATGAAGAGCTAAAAGTCTTCATCTAGTCCAATAGCAAACGGTTATTGGTAAAGACAAATCAAATCCGTTGATCCCTGTTGCTTTGGGAAAAAGCAAACAATAGCAATGAAGAGCTAAAAGTCTTCATCTAGTCCAATAGCAAACGGTTATTGGTAAAGACAAATCAAATCCGTTGATCCCTGTTGCTTTGGGAAAAAGCAAACAATAGCAATGAAGAGCTAAAAGTCTTCATCTAGTCCAATAGCAAACGGTTATTGGTAAAGACAAATCAAATCCGTTGATCCCTGTTGCTTTGGGAAAAAGCAAACAATAGCAATGAAGAGCTAAAAGTCTTCATCTAGTCCAATAGCAAACGGTTATTGGTAAAGACAAATCAAATCCGTTGATCCCTGTTGCTTTGGGAAAAAGCAAACAATAGCAATGAAGAGCTAAAAGTCTTCATCTAGTCCAATAGCAAACGGTTATTGGTAAAGACAAATCAAATCCGTTGATCCCTGTTGCTTTGGGAAAAAGCAAACAATAGCAATGAAGAGCTAAAAGTCTTCATCTAGTCCAATAGCAAACGGTTATTGGTAAAGACAAATCAAATCCGTTGATCCCTGTTGCTTTGGGAAAAAGCAAACAATAGCAATGAAGAGCTAAAAGTCTTCATCTAGTCCAATAGCAAACGGTTATTGGTAAAGACAAATCAAATCCGTTGATCCCTGTTGCTTTGGGAAAAAGCAAACAATAGCAATGAAGAGCTAAAAGTCTTCATCTAGTCCAATAGCAAACGGTTATTGGTAAAGACAAATCAAATCCGTTGATCCCTGTTGCTTTGGGAAAAAGCAAACAATAGCAATGAAGAGCTAAAAGTCTTCATCTAGTCCAATAGCAAACGGTTATTGGTAAAGACAAATCAAATCCGTTGATCCCTGTTGCTTTGGGAAAAAGCAAACAATAGCAATGAAGAGCTAAAAGTCTTCATCTAGTCCAATAGCAAACGGTTATTGGTAAAGACAAATCAAATCCGTTGATCCCTGTTGCTTTGGGAAAAAGCAAACAATAGCAATGAAGAGCTAAAAGTCTTCATCTAGTCCAATAGCAAACGGTTATTGGTAAAGACAAATCAAATCCGTTGATCCCTGTTGCTTTGGGAAAAAGCAAACAATAGCAATGAAGAGCTAAAAGTCTTCATCTAGTCCAATAGCAAACGGTTATTGGTAAAGACAAATCAAATCCGTTGATCCCTGTTGCTTTGGGAAAAAGCAAACAATAGCAATGAAGAGCTAAAAGTCTTCATCTAGTCCAATAGCAAACGGTTATTGGTAAAGACAAATCAAATCCGTTGATCCCTGTTGCTTTGGGAAAAAGCAAACAATAGCAATGAAGAGCTAAAAGTCTTCATCTAGTCCAATAGCAAACGGTTATTGGTAAAGACAAATCAAATCCGTTGATCCCTGTTGCTTTGGGAAAAAGCAAACAATAGCAATGAAGAGCTAAAAGTCTTCATCTAGTCCAATAGCAAACGGTTATTGGTAAAGACAAATCAAATCCGTTGATCCCTGTTGCTTTGGGAAAAAGCAAACAATAGCAATGAAGAGCTAAAAGTCTTCATCTAGTCCAATAGCAAACGGTTATTGGTAAAGACAAATCAAATCCGTTGATCCCTGTTGCTTTGGGAAAAAGCAAACAATAGCAATGAAGAGCTAAAAGTCTTCATCTAGTCCAATAGCAAACGGTTATTGGTAAAGACAAATCAAATCCGTTGATCCCTGTTGCTTTGGGAAAAAGCAAACAATAGCAATGAAGAGCTAAAAGTCTTCATCTAGTCCAATAGCAAACGGTTATTGGTAAAGACAAATCAAATCCGTTGATCCCTGTTGCTTTGGGAAAAAGCAAACAATAGCAATGAAGAGCTAAAAGTCTTCATCTAGTCCAATAGCAAACGGTTATTGGTAAAGACAAATCAAATCCGTTGATCCCTGTTGCTTTGGGAAAAAGCAAACAATAGCAATGAAGAGCTAAAAGTCTTCATCTAGTCCAATAGCAAACGGTTATTGGTAAAGACAAATCAAATCCGTTGATCCCTGTTGCTTTGGGAAAAAGCAAACAATAGCAATGAAGAGCTAAAAGTCTTCATCTAGTCCAATAGCAAACGGTTATTGGTAAAGACAAATCAAATCCGTTGATCCCTGTTGCTTTGGGAAAAAGCAAACAATAGCAATGAAGAGCTAAAAGTCTTCATCTAGTCCAATAGCAAACGGTTATTGGTAAAGACAAATCAAATCCGTTGATCCCTGTTGCTTTGGGAAAAAGCAAACAATAGCAATGAAGAGCTAAAAGTCTTCATCTAGTCCAATAGCAAACGGTTATTGGTAAAGACAAATCAAATCCGTTGATCCCTGTTGCTTTGGGAAAAAGCAAACAATAGCAATGAAGAGCTAAAAGTCTTCATCTAGTCCAATAGCAAACGGTTATTGGTAAAGACAAATCAAATCCGTTGATCCCTGTTGCTTTGGGAAAAAGCAAACAATAGCAATGAAGAGCTAAAGTCTTCATCTAGTCCAATAGCAAACGGTTATTGGTAAAGACAAATCAAATCCGTTGATCCCTGTTGCTTTGGGAAAAAGCAAACAATAGCAATGAAGAGCTAAAAGTCTTCATCTAGTCCAATAGCAAACGGTTATTGGTAAAGACAAATCAAATCCGTTGATCCCTGTTGCTTTGGGAAAAAGCAAACAATAGCAATGAAGAGCTAAAAGTCTTCATCTAGTCCAATAGCAAACGGTTATTGGTAAAGACAAATCAAATCCGTTGATCCCTGTTGCTTTGGGAAAAAGCAAACAATAGCAATGAAGAGCTAAAAGTCTTCATCTAGTCCAATAGCAAACGGTTATTGGTAAAGACAAATCAAATCCGTTGATCCCTGTTGCTTTGGGAAAAAGCAAACAATAGCAATGAAGAGCTAAAAGTCTTCATCTAGTCCAATAGCAAACGGTTATTGGTAAAGACAAATCAAATCCGTTGATCCCTGTTGCTTTGGGAAAAAGCAAACAATAGCAATGAAGAGCTAAAAGTCTTCATCTAGTCCAATAGCAAACGGTTATTGGTAAAGACAAATCAAATCCGTTGATCCCTGTTGCTTTGGGAAAAAGCAAACAATAGCAATGAAGAGCTAAAAGTCTTCATCTAGTCCAATAGCAAACGGTTATTGGTAAAGACAAATCAAATCCGTTGATCCCTGTTGCTTTGGGAAAAAGCAAACAATAGCAATGAAGAGCTAAAAGTCTTCATCTAGTCCAATAGCAAACGGTTATTGGTAAAGACAAATCAAATCCGTTGATCCCTGTTGCTTTGGGAAAAAGCAAACAATAGCAATGAAGAGCTAAAAGTCTTCATCTAGTCCAATAGCAAACGGTTATTGGTAAAGACAAATCAAATCCGTTGATCCCTGTTGCTTTGGGAAAAAGCAAACAATAGCAATGAAGAGCTAAAGTCTTCATCTAGTCCAATAGCAAACGGTTATTGGTAAAGACAAATCAAATCCGTTGATCCCTGTTGCTTTGGGAAAAAGCAAACAATAGCAATGAAGAGCTAAAAGTCTTCATCTAGTCCAATAGCAAACGGTTATTGGTAAAGACAAATCAAATCCGTTGATCCCTGTTGCTTTGGGAAAAAGCAAACAATAGCAATGAAGAGCTAAAAGTCTTCATCTAGTCCAATAGCAAACGGTTATTGGTAAAGACAAATCAAATCCGTTGATCCCTGTTGCTTTGGGAAAAAGCAAACAATAGCAATGAAGAGCTAAAAGTCTTCATCTAGTCCAATAGCAAACGGTTATTGGTAAAGACAAATCAAATCCGTTGATCCCTGTTGCTTTGGGAAAAAGCAAACAATAGCAATGAAGAGCTAAAAGTCTTCATCTAGTCCAATAGCAAACGGTTATTGGTAAAGACAAATCAAATCCGTTGATGGCTGACAGGTTGCCAAAAACTGTAGTCAGCAACCAACGTTAGTTGTGAAGTCGCTGACAAAAGCCTTAAGCATGCTGAGCATCTTCCAGCATGTTGTATTTCAAAATAATACATAGGATATTTTCAAAACTAAGTGTTTTCAAAGTAACTATGAGGGTGACGTGGCAAAGTTTTGAACCACATGATTTATACATTCAAACTGAAAGGTCACCTCGATTTTTGCTCTTGATCACGTCATTTGTCTGTTGTGACAGTCTGACTGACAGGTTATGACTGCTCAATACGGCGCGCACTCAAGAACTTTTTGGATAAAATTTCTTTTTTATTTTTAAAACGTTACTCTCAAAACCTTTTTATATTATATAAAAGTACGAAAACAGTTGTTGTTCACAACTGTTCCACAATATAAAAAGAAGGAGAGAGAAATTGTGGCCCACAACCATACCCTATATATATAACCTCACCTCATAACCTTATTTTCACGCTTCCTATTACTATTCACTCTCTCTCTAAATCAAAAATCTCTCTCTCCATCTGTTCATTTTCTCTCACAGGCATTTTATCAAACACCTTATACGCATTTCATCTTCATCCTTACAAAAATCTATGGCTTCTTCCTCAGATATTCCTCCATCTTCCTCTACCACATATCTTAATTCACCTGTTTTCACTCCTTCAAACATCACAAAATCTTCCAAGGTAAATTTCTCTGCTTCCCAGATTGTTGTGAAACCCAACAATCATGTTGGCACCTCTGAGTTGCCAAAAGATTCTGAAGGATACAAGCCCATGCTGGACTTTATCCATGCTTCTCCTGCCAAATATTGCATCATGGCAGATCCGGGAAAGATATTTGTTCATCTTCTCCGTGAGTTTTGGTGGACTTGTGAGTATGATGATGAATCTAAGTCCATCACTGGTACTGTTCGTCAGGGGGCAAAGACGATTACCATTACTCCGGCGTCTCTTCGCCAAACTCTTCGATTTCCACAAGCTACTGAGGAAAATGCATTTGTGGAAGCAGCAAGTGATGTTGAATGGAAGGATTGGTTGCCTTCCATTGGGTACAATTATAATTTGAAGAACCCCCCAGCAATCCCAAGCAATCCTCTAAAACAAAATCTCCCTAGGGTCTGGAGAGTTCTATTCACCCATGTGATACAGTGTATGGGTGGAAATTCAGGATCATACAATCAAGCATCAACAACATCGATGCCCATGATCCATGCACTTGCTGAGGGGCGGTTTGTTGATTACGCCCAGCTGATCTTCAACGACATGAAGAATAAGGTCAGCATGAACAATAGGTCACACACTGTGCCCTTTGTTAGAATATTTTCTCTCATCTTCAAGGAGGCACTGGGAAATGAATATGAGCTGCCCAAGGCCTCAACGATTCCAATAGCGAGGGTGGGTAACAACATCTACAAGCAACCAACTGATCTCTTGGTTGCACGCCTCACTACTCATATAAAAGAGGTACTCTTCTCTCTTAATCCTTCTTTATACCCGAAAGACAGCGACTGGGAGGCAGCACTTCTTTCTGATGAAGTGGCTGATACAGTCGCTGTGGACGCTGAAATGCCTTCTGAGGCTGGCTCGCTGGTAAACCCCCCAGCGACCTCCAAAGCCTCCAAAAAGACCAAAGATAAATCAAAGGCAGCGTCCTCAAATCAAACTTCTCAATCTTCACCCTCCGCTGACGTCCCAAAATGTAAGCGGAGTGTATCAAAGGGCAAACCAAAGGTTAGGAAATCCTCACTGCCCAAGGACGATAGTACCCAAGCCACCCCATCAGCAGCCTCCCAACAGGCTGTTGACGAGTTAAACGGGAGCAGCAGGCAGCCACCTCAAATTTCTGTAGGAGAGGTTGGTGAAGTTATTGGGTCACCCCAGCCCACTAGAGGTCAAAGTCCAACTCCACCCCCAAATAATTCCCCTTCTTCTTTATTACCCTCTGAGTCGTTGACAGCAGCCAGATCACAGGTGATGCTAGAGTCAACCCATTCTAAGGCCGATGATATCTTGGTGGAACAACACACTGAGATTGAGGCACCAGGTTCCCTTACCCAAAATATTGCTGTACATGTCTCGGAAACTGTTAGTGCAGGGACCGAGACAAATCTTTTGTTCACTGAAATGGAGGTTGATGATGAAGATCTGGGCAGCGAGTTTGATCTCCAAGATCATGATGCTGAAATTAGACTCACTGCTGCAGAAGAAAGTGAAGATGAAGTGTTTGTTAGTGGTTTCTTAGATGATGATTTGGGTTTTATGCTGATCGCCTCTCCTCCCACCGAATTTGAGGATATCCCAAAAATGTTGGGTGATATGCCTCCTCCACCTTGCTACTCTTATAGACCCACAACTTCTCATGAGCAGGATGGATTTTATGGGGATTATGTGCCTGAGGTGAATGATGGTGAGCTTCAAAGAAGGATAGAATTGTGTCACCTTCAGAGAATAAGGCCAGGTGTATATGTTGAAGTTGAAAAAGTTGATGAAGAAATAATCATGGAGGTGCCCCCATTGCACCATCCAGACTTCTTTAGAGTTCCTTGCTCTAAGTATCCAGTGTCTCTTAAAGATCTACAAGTTCCTTCTGCTGATGAAGAACTTGTCACAGCTTGTACTGCTGTGAAAGTACCTGGTCTTGATTATGTGGAAACTCGACAGCTGCAAGAACTGCTGACAAGGGTGCAAATTTGCCAGAGCCAAGGCAATAGACATGGATACTTGTATGCTTGGCTAGTAGATCAAATGGCTCAAATTCATATTGAGGCCCATGAAAACTTTCAAGAATTGATAGCTGGAAAAGACTTGATGACTGATGAGCTAGCTGAGCTCAAAGGTATGGTGTTTGGGATCACCAAAAATCAAGTCACTCAAACCAAGTCAAATGAGAATCTGTTTAGAAGAAATCAAGCCTTGCTGAATGCAAGCATGAAGAAGGTCAGCGTCTCTAATTCTGCCATGGCTGCCTCCTTGGACAAGCTGAAAAATGAAGTTTCTTCTTCAGCTCTTAAAGAAATTGTACCAGCACTCTCTGAACTCTCCCAATCAAATATTCTATTCACTGCTCAACTTCGCAAACTCGATCACACTGTCTCTTCCTTCTCCAAACAACAAAACAATTTCCATACAACTCTCACTAATGAAATTTCTTCCCTAAAAAATCAAGTCTTCTCTCGCACTCCCTTCCAAGTCGCTGTTGACAAAAAGATACTTGAAGAGTCTGTCACCAGGACTAAGAAACTTGAAGCGGAGGTTGCTGGTCTAAAAAGTATAATGGGTGAAGTGTTGGGCCTCCTCAAAACGGGTCATGTGGAAGTAGCCAGTACCTCAGCTACTTCCAAGGGGGAGAAAAATGCTGAGGACCCAACACAAAATGCTCCCCAAGTTCCCCCCACTGAAACTGGCAAAGCTGAGATGGTTAGTGAACCGGAAGCTAACGTTGAGGGGGAGCTAGCTGAGAAGGTTGTTGAACCGGCAGCAAGTGTTGAGGGGGAGCAAGTGAAAGAAAAGGTGGTCGCTGCTGAAAGTGCATCAGCAAGGCCTATCAATGTTTCTATTTTCAAGCCAACTGCTGAGTTCCAGGCTGCCCTGGAAAAGAAATACGCTGATAAGGGTAAAGCAGCATTGGTTACTCCAAGCAAACCACCAAAGGTTCCCACTTCAGCAAGGGAACAACAAGAAAAGCTTATGACTGGAGCCTTTCCAAAATCTACAACTGCTACTACTGAACAGTCTCCTGAAGAAGTTGTTCGTCAACATGAAAGGTTAAGCAAGAAGAAAGAAGAGGAGCTATCTCAGAAATTCATAAGTGAGCAGATTGTAAATGAAGAATTAAAAGATGCTGATGATGAAACGAAAAGACTAGCTCAGCAATCTGGTGGTTTGGCAGCATTGAAAAAGAATGAAGAACAATTCTTTGCCAAGCGAATTAAAACGTTTGAAGAAGGTCAGGCAACCTATCTCGAATCGAGAGAGGTTAGGCAAAGGAAAGAGGAGATCCTGTCAGTCAAGCAGGTCACTCTCACACAACAAGGAATAAATTTAAGCTTGCAAAGGAAAGGAGTGCCCAAGCTATATACCTTGAAAAATGTCAAATCAAATACACTTGGGCCAACTGAATGGATTGAAGTTTACAAATTGGTCAAGGATAAGAAGGCTGTGGGGTTTGAACCCTTGATCAAAATGGCAGGTGAGCAAATAAGGCATATACATCAAATGGAGAAGAAATACAAAATTAAAGACTCCTTGCTCAGCGCTGCCAGACATCCATATCCTCCTCCTCCTCCTCAGCAACCAAGAAGTGGTGTAAAAAGAACAGCTTCTGGTCAAGTGGCTTCTCAGCGCCCATTTGTTCTCAGAGCTGTTCCAAATACTGATATAGATACTGAGCCACTGCTGAATCTAAGAATGCCTTCTAGGACCCTTTTTATAGATGGAGCCTATGATGACAAGCTGGGAGGATTCTGTTTCTGCAATATCCATGGTCATGAACTCTTCTTCAGGACCAATGAGATTGGAATTGCTCCCTCTGCCTTTCTTTTGAAGATAAGAAAGTATTGTGTTCAGTCTTCCAATGATCCCAAATTCATAAAGCTGATTGATCAAGAGCTGCTGAAGCCTGAAAGACAATAAGACAAAGCTTTCATAGAGGCCAAGCAAGAGTCGCAATGGGATTAAGAAGACTTGTAATCTTTGTAATGCTATCTTTATTAAAAAGTTGTTTGTCAAATAAATAAGATCAGCATTCCCTCATATCTAACTATTGAACTTCTAAAAGTAACTCATACTCAGCTAAGTCTCCTCAGCGAATAGGGGGAGATTGTTGAGTCACGGATTCGCTGAAGATTACTTGCTGAGTCAAGTAGTCGCTGACAGCCTCAGCGAGAAGCTTCATCAGCGAGCCCTCAGCGATCAGTATTATCTTCGAGTTAAAAGGATAAGTTCAATGACTCACCACCATGCTTTGTAAGTCAAACATGGGCGGGAAAATGAAGATAAGAAGACTGGTCCCAAGGACACGTGTTGCAAGATCAAGATAGAGCCATGTGACCTTGTACCGTTTTGTACTAAGGTGTTTCTCTTTCATGCCGTTTTGGGAAACAAACAAGATGAAGAAAAGAGAACTCTGCAGACCAGTCCTACACACCAATAGATAGTTGACAACCTTCATGTGTCAACATCTATTGGGCTGTCATGTGATGTCTCTTCTCTCCTATATAATACATCACTTGACCTAGCCGCAATTCTGTTGGTTGATTCTACAATAGTCACTTAGTGTGTTTTTCTCTCATTGTAGAATTGTATCATTGTTAAGTTTTTCGTGTGTGCAAAAACTTAACAATATTTCCTTTCTTCTTTCTTTGAAAACCAACCATGTATTCACCGTTTAATTAATACTACTTATGATTAAACGTGTTTACTTTCTTATCTTTCTTTATTAGTGTAATTTATATTAGTTGTTAAATTATATAATCGTTGCAAACTTGGGACTTTCAATTTAATGATTAAGTGTCTATTGTCCCTTTATTTCGGATACCTTGTTGACATGAGACATGGATCTAGTCAGTCTCATTAGTCAACCAATTCTGTTTCTCGATATAGAAAAGTTGAATGCGATCACCAAGTTAGAATTGATCAACAATCAATATAGCTTGGACACGGCCGTGTAAATATCCATTCATTTTCATCGAAGGGCCCAGTGGTATCATACTCTCACATAGAGGAATAAATTCCATCTTGATTTTATGCATACATCATGCACTTCACATCATACCCAATGATGGCCTTTATGACTATCTTATTCAGGATAGCGTTTAACCATATCAAAGCATAACATGTCGTATATTCAGCAACCAACATAAAAATCTCAGGTCTAAGGACACAAAGACATAATCACTTCGAGATTCACTATTTACGTCGATCCATGTAGTGACATCTCGTGATTGGGTCATTCCAATATTCATCAACCAACATAAAAATCTCAGGTCTAAGGACACAAAGACATAATCACTTCGAGATTCACTATTTACGTCGATCCATGTAGTGACATCTCGTGATTGGGTCATTCCAATATTCATCAACAATGAATACACGTGAATTTTGGCCTCAACAAGTTAACTATTCACCATCAGTGAATAAAACCAAAACTTCACATTAGTCTTAATTCATGTTACTCCCATAACATGACCGACTATGGAGATTTTGAATAATCAACAATTATTCATGGATTAAACATGCTAATATAAAACACAGTATTATAAATGAAAACGATCATACCAAGTATATCAATTCTTTGAAATAAAACTACTTATTGTTTTAAAATATCCAAATACTAAATCACAAATGAAAAAGATCTGTAGCATAGCGAAGTCCAATACTACTAGCATGATCATCATGCTTGTTGTGTGTCATTGGCTTCGTGAACGGGTCAGCCACATTATCATCTGTGTGAACCTTAAGAATATTAATCTCATTCCTCTCAATGACTTCACGAATGTAGTCAAACTTTCGAAGAATGTGTCGACTACCTTTACGTACACGTGATTCTTTCGCAAGTATAATAGTACTTGAATTATCACAGTACATTTCCATAGGAGATTCAATGCTGGGTACTACCCCAAGTTCAGCAACAAACTTCCTAATCCAGACAGCTTCCTGAGCAGCTTCTGAGGCAGCAATGTATTCTGCTTCTGTTGTAGATTGTGCAACTGTGCTCTGCTTTGAGCTTTTCCAATCAACTGCCCCGCCATTCATGACAAAGACATAACCAGATTGGGATCGAGAGTCATCTCGATCAGTTTGGAAACTAGCATCCGTATAACATTTAATACTCAACTCTTCTTCCAAACCACCGTAAACCAAGAACATATCTTTAGTTCTCCGCAGATACTTAAGAATGTTCTTAACAGCAATCCAATGCTCTTCACCTGGATTCTGTTGATAGCGCCTCATCAAACTCAAGGCTAACGAGACATCAGGTCTAGTACATAACATGGCATACATGATGGATCCTATAGCTGAAGCATATGGGATACCTTTCATTCGTCTTATCTCATCAGGTGTGATAGGACTTTGAGACTTGCTCAAGTTTATGCCCTTTTGCACAGGCAATCCTCCACGCTTGGAGTTTTGCATGTTGAATCTTCGTAAGATTTTGTCAATATATGTACTTTGACTCAAACCAATAAGCCGTTTGGATCTATTTCTACGGATCCTGATTCCAAGAATGTAAGTAGCTTCTCCAAGATCTTTCATTGCAAAACATTTTCCAAGCCAGGACTTAACATCTTGCAAAGTTGGAATATCGTTTCCAATAAGTAGAACATCATCTACATACAAGCTCAAGAAGACTACTTTGCTCCCACTAGCTCTAATGTAAACACAGGGCTCATCTTGGTTTTGAGAAAAACCAAACTCTTTGATTTTCTCATCAAACTTAAGATTCCAAGTCCTTGAAGCTTGCTTCAATCCATAAATTGATTTATGAAGCTTGCATACTTTATTAGGATGCTTTGGATTAACAAAACCTTCTGGTTGAACCATATATACGTCCTCACTTAGGTGGCCATTCAGAAACGCGGTTTTGACATCCATTTGCCATATTTCATAATCATGAAAAGCAGCTATGGCAATAAGTATCCTAATCGATTTAATGCTCGCGACTGGTGAAAAGGTTTCCTCATAATCAATTCCTTGAGTCTGAGTGTATCCTTTTGCTACTAACCGAGCCTTAAAAGTGTTTACATTACCGTCCATGTCAATCTTCTTCTTAAAGACCCATTTACACCCTACTGTCTTACAATTGGGTGGAAGATCAATCAAGTCCCATACTTGATTATCCTTCATGGACTGCATCTCTTGCATTCATAGCATCTTGCCATTTATCAGATTCAGGATCCGATATGGCTTGATGATAAGTAGAGGGTTCATCATAATCCCCTATATCATTTTCATCTGAGTTAATTAAATAATTATACCTCGCATGCTGATGAGAAGTTCTATGAGATCTACGAAGTGCAGGCGCAACACGTTCTGGCTCACCAACTGTGTGCTCAACTTCAACATCTGGATAGCTAGTGCTTGCAGAAGGTATGTCACTTTGTGGTTCTTGAACTTCTTCAAGATCTACTTTACTCCCACTAACTTCTTGTAAGAAAAGATCTCTTTCCAAGAACTCAGCAAACCGAGCAGGAAACACTTTGTTTTCAGCTTTGTAGTAAAAGTAGTAACCCATTGTTTCTTTTGGGTATCCCACAAAGTTACGCTTGATACTTCTGGGTTCTAATTTGTTTAAAGTGTCGCGCTTCACGTAAGCTTCACAACCCCAGACTTTCAAGTAAGACAACTTGGGACTTTTCCCATGCCACAATTCATGTGTTGTCTTTTCTACCTTCTTGGTCGGAACCATATTGAGTATGCGTGCAGCAGACTCTAACGCATATCCCCAAAAAGATGGTGGTAGAGTAGTTAGACTCATCATAGAGCGAACCATATCAAGTAAAGTTCGATTTCTCCGCTCAGACACCCCATTATGTTGTGGTGTGTATGGCGGAGTGAATTGTGAGACAATCCCACGATTCTTTAAGTGGTCCAAAAACTCTTGACTCATATATTCACCACCTCGATCAGAACGAAGGGCTTTAATGGTCTTTCCAAGTTGATTCTCTACTTCGTTTTAAAATATTTTGAACGTTTCAAAAACTTCATGTTTATGTTTCAACAAGTAAACATAACCATATCTACTATAATCATCAGTGAATGTAACGAAGTATGATTCACCATTTCTAGACATAGTTCTAAAAGGGCCACATACATCAGTATGTATTAGTCCTAAAAGATCTTTAGCTCTTTCACCTAAACCGGTGAAAGGAGCCTTTGTCATTTTTCCACATAAACAAGATTCGCATACATCAAATGACTCAGAGCCAGTTGATTCCAAAAGTCCATCAGATTGGAGTTTTGAAATGCGTTGTTTGTTTATATGACCTAGACGACAATGCCATAGATAGGTTTTGTTCAAGTCTTGCTTGAATCGTTTGGCAGTACAGGTATATACATAATTATTATTTGAAATGGCACCACACATATCAATTTCAAAAATACCATCACGTGGACAAGCATTAAAATAAAAAAATTATTCTTAGAAACTGAAATGCCAAAGTGCGTAAATGCAAGTTCATAACCAGCATTTTTCAAAAGTGAAACTGAAATTACATTGCTCGTAATACTAGGAGCATAATGACATTGTTCCAATAAAACAATAAGGCCACTTGGAAGAGTAAGCTCATAGGTGCCAATAGCTTCAACAGCTGCTCGATTCCCATTGCCCACTCGCAAGTCCAGTGTCCCTTTTTTCAGTTTATTACTTCTTCTCATTCCCTGGATATTGTTACAGATGTGATTGCCACAACCAGTATCAAAAATCTAGGAATCACTAGAAAAAGTATATAGCTGTATATGAAATATACCTGATTTGCTAGTCTCACCAGCTTTGCCCTTTTTCAGCTCAGATAGGTAGACAGGACAATTCCTTATCCAATGGCCAACCTTTCCACAATGGAAACATTCGGCGTCTTTTGCTGGGTTTTCTTTCTTGGGAGGCGGTGGAATCTTATTCCTGACAATTCGTTTGCCTTTTCCTTTCCCATAAGTTTCCGGCTTATTCTTTTTAACCCTTCCATCCCTAATCATAAGGATGCTTGGATTGGAGGCTTTGGATGGAATATTTTGTTCATCAGCTTTGAGCATCGAATGCAATTCTGACAGAGACTTATTCCAACCTTGCATGTTATAGTTCATGACAAAGTTATCATAAGACTTTGGTAGTGAAGCCAAAATGGTGTTCACAGCCAAAAGAGTCGGCATAGGAGTTCCAAGCTTTTCCAACCTGTCAATGTAGCTTTTTCATTTTCAAAGCATGAGAGCTCACTGACTGACCCTCCTCCATTTTGCATGTATGAAGAAGCTTGTGAGTTTCATACAACTCTTGATTTGCCTGTTTTTGAAACATATTTTTCAGCTCAGTGATCATATCATATGTTGTGCGATGTTCCATTTCCTTCTGGAGTTCAGGAGTCATACTCGCAAGCATTATCAAAGCTATCTTCTCTTTCTCATCAAACAATTTTTGATAAGCATCTTGCTGAGCAACAGTATCTGTCTCGGCAGGAGGATCGGGTAAGGGTTCATCAATGGTTTTCACCTTCCCTTCATACTTGAGGACAATCCTCAAATTACGATACCAGTCTAGGAAGTTAGTACCATTGAGTTTCTCCTTCTCCAACAAAGAACGGAGTGAATTTTGGTTTACGTTTTGATTGTTTGCCATCTACATTAGAAGTAAGGTTTATTTTAGTATTTTCAATATGAGAACTTAAGTAAATTAACTACCCAAGTTTAAATATCATAAACAATTAATTTACAAAAGCCTAAGATCCACATAGGGGTTTCATAACTACATCTGTTAATCAGCTAGCAATTATGAAGTCTATTGGTAGGTAACGATTACCAATTGCATTACAAGTGCAACTCTTAGATCTTTATGGGACCTAGAGATATGTGTAGTTCAACAAACCACTATTATCTACTGGCATGTTTGTCCCATCCTTGCCTCGGATTCAAGTCTCACCGTGAACACGATTAAGTCGTCCAATTTGTAAACTGTGGAAATTTAGCCTAGTCTCACTCGAAACTAAAAATCCACCTCGTGGTTATAATTCAATTAGGTCTCACCGTAACCAAAAAATAACGAGGAGTGTTTGCAAGCTAATTGGATGGCATGACTTAAATTTGACGGGTATATTATAATAATTCGTGTTAACGAATATTTAATAAACATAAAATTCGTTACACTATTTGTTAAAACTCATTTTAACTGATTATTATATATATACATATTATATGTATATATATATTAAGTTTCAAAACAAAACTACTTGGAGTTTAAATTTTAAAATCATCAATTTTAATCTTTAAACTCATTTTATGTTTTTATTTAATGTTTCCATCAAAAACATTTTAACATATTATAATCAACAATTATATAAATAAAAACATATCCATGCATCATACACTTATAGCTTAGTCCAAAGGAAAACTCCCACTTAATCCAAGAACCAAGTGAGATTTTGTGTAATAGTCCATTGTTAACTTGATTCCAAATAAGTCAACAATTATTTTGAAATTTGGATATTTCGGATATCCGAACTTCGGATATCCGAAATTTCGGATATTTCGGATATCCGAAATTTCATATCCGAAATTTCGGATATCCGAACTTCGGATATCCGAAATTTCGGATATCCGAACTTCGGATATCCGAAATTTCGGATATCCGAATTTCGGATATCCGAAATTTCGGATATCCGAAATTTCGGATATCCGAAATTTCGGATATTTCATATCCGAAATTTCGATATTTCGGATATCCGAAATTTCGGATATTCGGATATCCGAACTTCGGATATCCGAAATTTCGGATATCCGAATTTCGGATATCCGAAATTTCGGATATTTCATATCCGAAATTTCGGATATCCGAAATTTCGGATATCCGAACTTCGGATATCCGAAATTTCGGATATCGAATTTCGGATATGAAATTTCGGATATCCGAAATTTCGGATATCCGAAATTTCGGATATCCGAACTTCGGATATCCGAAATTTCGGATATCCGAAATTTCGGATATCCGAACTTCGGATATCCGAAATTCGGATATCCGAAATTTCGGATATTTCGGATATCCGAAATTTCGGATATTTCGGATATCCGAAATTCGGATATCCGAAATTCGGATATCCGAAATTTCGGATATTTCGGATATCCGAAACATATCGATATCCGAAATTTCGGATATCCGAAATTCGGATATCCGAACTTCGGATATCCGAAATTTCGGATATATTTCGGATATTCGGATATCCGAAATTTCGGATATCCGAAATTTCGGATATTTCGGATATCCGAAATTTCGGATATCCGAAATTTCGATATTTCGGATACCGAATTCGGATATCCGAATTCGGATATCCGAAATTTCAATTCGGATATCCGAACTTCGGATATCCGAAATTTCGGATATTTCGGATATCGAATTCGGATATCCGAATTCGGATATCCGAAATTTCGGATATTTCGGATATCCGAACTTCGGATATCCGAAATTTCGGATATCCGAAATTTCGGATATTCATATCCGAAATTTCGGATATCCGAACTTCGGATATCCGATTCGGATATCCGAATTCGGATATCCGAATTCGGATACCCGAAATTTCGGATATCCGAAAAATCGGATACCCGAAATTTCGGATATCCGAACTTCGGATATCCGAAATTTCGGATTCGGATTCGGATAGTAATTTTTGAAAATTTCGGATATTTCGGATAATATCCGAAATATCCGAAAACCTTATTTTTTTAAATTTTTTCCAATATTTTACTTTTTATTATCCGAAACTATCCGAAATTATCCGAACATATCCGAAACTATCCGAAAATATCCGAAACTATCCGAAAAATCTATATTCAATACCCGAAAATATCCGAAAATCTATATTATTTTCTTAAAGTTCGGATATTTCGGATATCCGATTTCGGATATCCGAAAATTTCGGATATCCGAACTTCGGATATCCGAAATTTCGGATATATGTTCGGATATTAAAAACCACTATCCGAAATTTCGGATATCCGAAATTCGGATATCCGAAACTTCGGATATCCGACTTTGAACACCCCTACACCATAATAGTTGTCATATTAGATAGACTAGATTTAATACCTTCCAAGTAGATGAAATCTTGTGTGACAAAAACAATATTCAATAATATGAATATCTCTACAGTTGATCCACACGAACACCTCAAACAATACCCGAAGGCTGATAGACCTTAGTTACCAAAACTTAAAATACCAAACTCTTATTTTGGTGCTTTTGTTTGCTCGGCCGTAGTCATCAAATGAGAAGGAGAAAATTCCTTTAGTTTTTATTTCTTAAATATGAACTAGTAAAGGAAATATATGATGTATGTGATACATGACTTTGAGCTCCTTTTATACTACAATTTGACGAGCAAGTGACGAGCAAGTGGTAGAATCAAATCCATGTCCAAGATTTCCCATATCCTATTAGATATCATGATATCATAATAAGATCCACTTGAAGATTTTATCAGATTGGATACATCGAATCCATTACCACTTGTGTTCAATATACATTGAATCTAAACTATTTTGGTGTATACACTATACATATATCCGGGTATTTAAGTGTTCATTGTGTGTGACCCGCAGGCTCGTATATAAACGGTAGTATAATTTTGTGTTATGACGTACACACTTATCCAACATGGTTATCATTTACTTCAATGACCTGATTACAGCTTCCATACATACAGTTACGTTTCCGTAACCATAACATTAATTATTAGTTTTGATAGTTTCTATAGTGTATAATACATTCCGTTATTTCTTATCGAATTTGAACCTGACTAAGTTAGATTTTATACTAAGCTATATAATTTTACTTATCATGTATGTATCCATATACATATGCATATACATATACATACATATTATATTACAATAAACACATAATGAAGAGGTCAAATAAAAGTGAAAGTCTGACCTCAGCGAGAACCTCCTCAACTTCATATAAAAAATCAGATAATCCATGATGAACAGGCCTTGATACAGGCTGCTGTGATTTCCACAAAACAATTTACACAATAATTAATCATACATTCCCTATTACAGTAAAAAATACTATATACATATACATACATATATATATATACATATATAATATATTTATATAATATTGAAATTGAGTAAAATAGAATAGAAAACCCTAGGGTTAGGGATAGAGTTAGGGATATAGATATATAAATAAATGAATAATATATATGTATGTATGGTATATACATCGATTTTGGTCCACTCGATAGCGTCCCAACTACCGGTGCCTTCAATTTTATCGGAGTCACGAAGGGAAGTTGTCCGTCGATTTCTCGACATCGCCATTAAGATTCCAAATGTGAAAGATGATGATGATGATGATGATGATGATGATGATGATGATGATGATGATGTGGAACAAGAAGAAGAAGAAGAAGACGGATTTTGATTTTCGTACGAGTTTGGTTTTCTCATCTTATTCAAATTTTAATTTTTTTACGGAGTATAAAATATTTTTACATGAAAATATTATCCCTTTTTTTAACATGAAGATATTATTGTTTATTGTTAGTGGTGGTCGTTGTCGGTGACGGGTGTTGATAGCGGCAACTATTGGCGGTGTTGACGGTGTCAAGTGATGTAGGTTGATGTAAATGTAAAATGTAAAGGTGGTGATGGTGGAAATATTTTAGAAGATAAAATGATACTCGCACAATGCGACATTTATATGGTGGTGGCGGCGAATGTTGGTGATGGCGGCGAGATGTGATTGCAGCAGCGACGAGTGGTGGAAGTAATTGATGTAAAGATAATTGATTTAAAGAGACAGTGGATATATTTTAGAATATAAAAGACTCATGGTGTTAAAATTAATTCATTAAGGATAAAATGGTTGTTTCACAACAACTCCTTTTTCATTAGGGCTTAATTATAATCTTTATCTATACTCCTTTATAAAAAATATCACACCCCCCATTTTTAGAAATAGCTACACAATTAGTTACATACGGAATTACTAAATTACCCTTAATAAACACCCACTATGGAAAGAGTTTTTATAAAATACCAAATTTGCTCTTAATGAATTAATTTACACTCTAAACCTTTATTTTAATAATTAACACTTTAAGCTCTTATCTTCTAAAAATTTCCACTATCACAATTACATCAACCTACACCACTTGACACCGTCACCACCACCAATAGTACCATCACCGACACCAGTAGACCGTCTTCCCGACCATCACCGGCGCATTGCGCGGGCACCATGCTCGTATAGTAGTATAGATATTCAAAGATAGAAAAGATATATTATATTATATATATACTCGTAATATATAACATTTTAAAACAAGCTTAGCAATAGTAAATTTTTAAAGTTTTTAATTTTTACCACTTAACTTTTGGGTTTTCCAACTTTAGCTACCAAATATAATTTTTTTTAACTTTCTACCTATTATTTTAAGATTTCTAACTTTTACAAT
The DNA here is from genome assembly GCA_034093135.1 of Erigeron breviscapus. NCBI lineage: Eukaryota > Viridiplantae > Streptophyta > Magnoliopsida > Asterales > Asteraceae > Erigeron > Erigeron breviscapus. The sequence continues at coordinate 85,206,267 of CM067174.1, forward strand.
CAAACTTTTAGAGTTTTCAACTTTGACCACCTATTTTTCTTTTTTACGTTGTACCTCTTATAGTAAACTTTAAGAACTTTGGCCACCCATTTTTTTCCACCCCTTATAGTAAACTTTGGGTATGTGTAACATCCTAAAATTTTAAGACCAATGAAAATATACCTTTATTATAGTTTCGACATTAAAATAGTTTCCTAGTATTTTATTTTTGAATACGAGGTTGAATTAGTTGGAACTTTAGCGGATAACGGGTAAAATACCCACAAAAGAGAAAAGGGGCGTGGCACATGAAGAAAGTGCCAGCCATCCCTCCCTCCCCTCTTAGTCATCTTCCACCATTCTTCTTCTTCTACAAAGTTCTCAATTCTTAAACTAACAAAACTTAATTCCCATTTCTAATTCAATCAAAGAATCCTTAATCAAGAACAATAATAATAATCATCTTATATCTCATAAAATTCAAAAGTAAGGGTTTGTTAGTGTGTGTTGTGGGCCGAAATACAAGATAGAAAGAGGGGGAAAGAAGAATTTGTGAATCAAAGTCCTAAATTAGTTCCTTGAATTCTTGAGGTAATAATCTTTCTAACATATTTTTGATTTCTTGTAGAAATTAGGGTTCTTACTATTAAATTGAATTGGGAAAAATTGGGGGTTTTCTTTAAAATAAGTTAATTGCTTCAATACAAGTTAGGGTTCTTGTAATTTAATCAAATTTAGGGTTTTTAGTTGAGTTGCATGAAAGTTTTGATGATTGTTAGTGAAAACGAAATGTGACAGATTTTGTTACTGACCTTGTCACGAGTAAAACACCCATGTATCAGATTATTCACTTGTTGAGTCCTAAAAAGAAAATGTAGGTGTATGTGTTAGCTAGAATTGGCCACTGGAATGAGTCTAAAAGGTGGAGTAGAACTCGAGTTATGAATTTTTGAAGTCAGTGTGGTCATTCTGAATTTTTAGCAAAAACGATTATGTGTCAGTTTTTAAAACGAGTGTAACACACTTATACGGGTCAAATCTTGTGTTGGTCATTGAAGATAAAATGTACCTAAATGTGTTAACTTGAAGTGTCCACTGGAATGAGGTCAAAATATGGTGTAGAACTCAAGTTATGATTATTTGAAGTCAGTAAGGTCAAATCTGTTTTGTCAGCAAGAACAGCAACAGTATTGGTTTTTAAAACGACCAGAAGTCATCTTTTAAGGACAATTCACTTGTTGGTCACTAAAGATAAAATGTATATATATGTGTCATCTAAATTTGGCCACTGGAATCAAGTAAAAAGAGTAAGTAGAACTTGAGTTATGCTTGTTTGAAGTCAGCCTAGTCAAATATGAAAATGACGATTTTGGTACGAAAGTAAGTTTTGGTCAAATGAAAATGATATAAGAGATACATGTTTGATGAACCAACCCAAGAATAATATAAGATTGTAAATGATGGGTTGGGTGTTTAAATGCTAGTGATTATGGCTAGACGGTCTAGTATGTGATTGATGATCCTATATGCGTTTGTGATTTGTTGCTAGGTTGAAGCATTAATGTTTTGTGTTCATGCGGTCTTCTTGATTTATGATTTTGGTTGTCGCGGAGGAGGTGAGTTTTCTTGCATACTTTTATATATGCCTTGGGTCAATTACCATACGATGGTGGATTCCGTGTGTGGTAATTGATTTGGCGTTAAAGCCCATGTGGGGCATTGTGATAAATGGGCCTAAGAATCCCTTGTGTATGAGGCCTAAGAACCTCTTGTGAATGGGGCCTAAGAATCCCAAGATTGTTGATATTGATTGAGTTGATATTGCTTATATGGATCCATGTAATGCGTTAAAGTGCAAAGGTGAGCATGTAGATATGGTACGGCGGTGCCATAGACTACATGTGATAGTCCTTTGTGCGTTGCCCTCCTTCGTATGTATAAACGCATGCAAGATTATTCACTAATCTTTGCTTACTTTTTACTTGTTTACCCTTTTTATAGGTTGTCCCGGAATTGGAAACAAAGGCAAGTACTTGAAGTTCGAAGCTAATTTATGGATTTGAATGTTTTAGCTAAATGCGGAAAATGGTAATATTGAAGGGTAAAAATCATTGATTTGTTTGTTTTGGTAAAAATCATTGTTATGTCAAGTATTCAAGGAGTTTTTGGTTATTTATAATAAGTCATTTTGTAATAGTAATGTATAGATCATGATCAATTGTATTTTAAAAACTCATTATCCGTAACAGGTTTTTGGATGTAGATTTTACGAAAAGGTCATGCCGAAATTTCTAATTTTTGTACGTTGTCTTTTATAATGAGTTTTGGAAAAAGGTATTTGATTGAATTCAGAAATGTTATGGTCTAAAGCTTGGAATTGAGTTTGAAAAGGTTGCAAGAAGTGAAAAGTGTCAAAAATGGGTTTTGGTCCTGTCAGACCCATTTATGCGGCGCATAAATGGGGATTTATGTTTTATGCGGTGCATAATCATTCGCATGAAAAGTTCTGTGAAATTTTGCTGGGCGATATGCGGCGCATATCGAGTATAAAAAAAAATCTTTATTTTTCTATTAATCGAGTTGTGTCGTTTCAGTATGTCTATTTTGTACCACCAAACTTTTGGGTAATGCTTGATGATGTTTGCACGATGTAGCGACGATAGTGGAAATGGTGATGGTATGGTGATGGCGGCGACGACAAGTGGTGTAGGTTATTGATGTAAAATTAATTAATATAAAAGATGGTAGTATAATTATTTTAAGAGTGATTTATACTATTTAAATAGACTTTTAATTTGCACCATTTTTTTTCGTGTTGTACCTTTTTAGATTTCTGATACGCTTTTTTATTATACGTTTATCGTTTATATGTATCAACCACCTTATACGCGTTATAAATTTTACGTACCGTTAAGTTTTCTGGGCCAACGCCCGGGTAAAAAACTAGTTACCTATAGATATTGAAGTCGATATGATTTAGATCAAGTGGCTTCTTGTGGGTGAAAACTTGGGATATGTCTTAAATCTTAATGACTATAAAGTATTAGGTTCAAATTTCAGAAGGAAGTTTTTTTTTATAAAAAAAATTGGATTTTCATTGTTGGTGTTCGGATATGATGAGGTGATATTACTAATGACACGACAATACTTTAATAATCCACTGGTGATTTAAAAATCTGTTTATGAAAAGGAAAATTTTAATAGGGAAAACAGTAATATTTTTTTTATCTCTACTACATTATAAAGCATTTGTTTTCGTAAATTTTTTTCAATTTTTCAACAAAGTTTTTGAAAACTCTATAATGCCCCTATTATTTGTTCACTAATTTAAATATATTTACCTAAAATAACTATAATACCCTTAGAGGAAATCTCAGCCACTCATTTTTATCTCTCTCTTCAAATCTCAACCGTTCTTTTTTTTTCTCTATTCCATAAATCATTTTATTCCTCTAATTCATTCAAAATCTTTTATCTCAAAAACCGCACATTGATAAATTATAAAAATTAAATGGGTGTTCTTAAATTTTCATGTTATTTCATTAGAGGGGTCATTCGATATACTTTCGACGAATTTTTAAATCTGAAGGCGGAGCCCGTACGGCTAAGGCATTTGGCTATCACACTCTATGACCTGTCACCTCACACTCTATGGCCTATCACCTTCACCATCTCACCGCCGCAAGGGCGGAGACAAGGGGGCTGGGGGTGCCAAGCGTCCCCTATAGGCGGATATGTTACGGATATTCTATAGTCCAGGAGGTGATTCTTTGAGGTATATATAACTTATCCTCCTCCAATGAAACGAAATATGGTAGAAATCGAAACTGTTGGAAGGAAAATTGGAGGAAATCGAAGCTTTTAGAAAGAAAAATGGTATAAATCGAAAGTTGTTACCTGAAAAAATGGTGGAATCGGAAGTTTTGCACTGTAAGTTGACTTGTTTAACATGATACATATGAATGTAGTAGTGGCCATTAGGGTGATAGCCTAGTGGTTAGGGAGTTTTCCACTTTGTGGTTTCTTCCTAGGGGGTCATGGGTTCAAATCTTGTCACATGCAAATGTGGTGAGGGGGCCTTAGCAATGCTATACCCATCTACACATGGGAGAACAAACCCTTTAGGGCATTGCCAAGATTTGAACCCGACGTGGGCGCATCAAAGTTGGGGGTGTTAGCCATTTATCCGCTCTGACTTTCATAAAAAAAAATGAATGTAGTAGTGGTGGGTCCAATTTATCTAGCTACACACATGCTTCAATTTCATTTTTCATTTACAACCTTCTAGTTTTTCAAGCACTTTAATGTAACCCTTTCTATTTTAAGTTTTTTATATATTGAATTGAATACAACTATACAAGTTTGAATATATATTGGCGAATAATATAGTAAGTTGTACTCGTAGTTATGAGACTCTTTTACTTGTTAAAAAGTTTCAAGTCGATATTTTTCGTCGCCCGGTCCCCGTCAATCATTAATCTTGGCTCCGCCCCTGAACGCACGGAAACTTTCTCTCGTTTTGTAAAAAGCATATAATTTTGTGGAGAACATTATTATGAAGGGAAATTTTATATGGGCCTTTGGACCTAAAACGTAACCTGATTGATATTGAAGGCCGCAAGGCCCTCCAAATTCAGATCCATAAATGTATTGACTTTGACTAGTAGTTTTATAAAAGGCGAAAATACATACATAAATAGCCCTAAATAATGAAACTTTGACATCCTAATTTTATCCTCACTCTCCCACCTTCAGTTTTTGGGGTTTTTTTTTCCTTCAGCAGCAATATCCTCGAAACCCTAACCCTCTTCACATGGAGTTCGGTGCCAGAAAACGTGGCCGTCCGGCTACCGGAATTAACGGAAACGCCGGATTTAAGAAATCCAAGCAAGGTTAGCATTCTATCTTTCTGTTTTTTAATTATATTATATATATTTATTCTAGATCTAGGGTTTCAATTCCGTTTTTGATGCTTCTAGATTCCTTTTTTCCCTTAGATTTTTTGTGTTTAATGTCTGTTTAATTCTCATACAGCTGCTCGATTTAGCCATGAGTATATATATATATTAATATTGTTAATTATATGTATATATACAATATCTATATGCATATATCTATATTAAATAGACACACACTTCATATTCCTAAAAGAATATATATGTGTTGTGTGTGTGTATATATATTATATATTTCAATATATGTATATATAACTTCAGAAGGTAGGGTTAGAAGAAACAATGTGTAAGGTGGGGAGAATTGATGATAAGGCTATTTGTAAATGTAATTACTCAAAGTTTTAACTGAAATAAAATAAATTAATGTGATGTAACAGACACGGAATCGTTTCAATCTGGTTTAGGAAGCAAATCGAAGCCATGCACAAAGTTTTTCAGGTTAAAATTCCAACTCGACTTAAATCAATATTGTAAATTTAATTATTTATATATATTTTTTAATGTAATGTTTTTGAAAGCAATATGAATATGTTCATATTAGAAGATAGTTTGAGTTAAAAGATATATTATATATGTATATGGACTAATGACTGTGAGAATCGAAAGTTTTGATACAGGTAATATTCTTCATATAATCAAGATGACAACCTTGATAACAAGGGGTACAGAACAGAACTACTATAGTAATGGTTGTTTCATGAAAGAACTTTGAACACAAACGTTTTTCTTTCATAATCATACCGGTTATGGTCATTTTACAGGAATATGTTTTTTCCCCTTATGGCAGTGCCGTTTGATAAATAAAATTACACGGTATATAGAGCACATAAAGCAAAATATGCATGACATGCAGGTTTTGTTACTTTTGAGTATTGTAGATAAGCCTACATTTTTACTATAAACACTGTGGTGCTTTTTGTTTTGACATTCTTCTTTTCAGAAAGACATCTTTGCAGGCACTTGTGCTAGCAAAGATGCAATACTTCTGTTTTCTATTTTTTTTTACTCTACTTTGCTGATTTAAATAGTAGTAAAGAAAACATTCTTTTGATGTCTTTCTGGAGATTCTTACGATGCTGAACAAGTTACTAGTATATATTTTTATCTGCGTATTTACTGATATAAGTTTAAACCAACATTTCAAAAAACATTGCACAAATATCACACGAGTATGATATGTTATTTTTTAGCTTGATTTATCCACAGGGGTTAAGAACAGCTTTACTGAAAACATATTCAAATGGTTGTATCTTAATTGTATTGAAGATCTGTGGAAAAAAATATATCTGTGTCAAAGTATTTGATTCCACAAAAATATTTGTTAATGATAGAAAATGTTTTGCTGCCTTCTTAACTTTGACACAATCTTTTCCATCTCATTTGTTGGTGTTATGTGCAGCACTTCTGGTTGCCCATTTGGAGAGGGATGTCATTTCTCGCATTATGTTCCTGGAGGGATAAAAGCTATTTCTCAAATGACTGGTAGCAACCCAGCACTACCTCCAACCGTCAGAAACTCTGTAGTTCCACCACCTTCGTATCCAGATGGTTCATCTCCACCTGTTGTTAAAAGCCGCTTGTGCAGCAAATACAACACCGCTGAAGGATGTCGATTTGAAGACAAATGTCACTACGCCCATGGAGAATGGGAACTGGGAAAGCCTACAGTTCCATCTCAACATCCAGATCCACGTGCTATGGGACCTGCACCTGGAAACAGATTTGCTAGTGGTGCCCCTAGGATGGATTATAATTCAGAAGCCAACCAGCCCGCTCCCGGTGGGTTTGGATCCTCAACGACATCCAAGATCAGCGTCAATGCTGCACTTGCTGGGCCAATCATTGGTAAAAATGGTATCCACTCTAAGCAAATTTGTCGTACAACTGGAGTTAAGCTTCATATAAGAGACCATGAGTCTGACACAAACCTAAAGAACATTGAGCTTGAGGGTACGTTCGACCAGGTCAAGCAAGCATATCAGATGGTTCGGGAGCTTATAGTGAACTTAAGTGCATCTTCTGGACCACCACCACCACAAAAGGGCTCTGGGAAGCCTGGTGGTCCTGCAGGGAACTTCAAGACCAAGCTATGTGAAAATTTCACGAAAGGCAACTGTACGTTCGGTGACAGGTGCCATTTTGCTCATGGTGCAGAAGAGTTGCGCAGTTCAGGTGCTTGAGTTATTGATTTTTGAACCTCTTAGAACATTGTGTGTTTGCTTTGTGCCTGACATGTTTGGAATATGAGATGTTGAGGATGGTTGGATAGTCATCACTCATTAAGCTGTTTGCTACTAAGAGTTAACTAGGTTTTTCTTTCTCCATGTCGGTATTAGAAAGTTGTTCTAATTTAATTTAGCCTTTCGTTATTGTAGTTGTATTTGTTTTGCAAGTATTTCAGTAATGGGTTGAGGACGTAAAACATATGGTGCATTGACAATTTGTGATGCTACAACAGTAAAAAAACACTACTAAAACGATACTAGAATCAAACCATAGACGAGAGCAGCTGAAACTATCTGCAGAATATATAAATTTTTTTGTTGTTGGTAAATTAACATCTAAAAAGATTAAATTAAACAGCTATAAGTTGTCCACTTGAGAAGATTCAAGTTGTTATACCAACATTGGTCCATTATGCAGAGAGTAAGGTAGCAGTTCGTGTGGTAATCGGGCTTGTCATGTTTGCAGGCTTATTTTCTCAAATTCAACCCGACCAATTCAATTTAAAGTTTTGAATATTAACTGGGCCATCTAATTAGTGGGTTGGTTGACATGTAATGAGAGCTGAAATAACACATGATAAATTATTAAGGCATAAGAATAAGCAACTATTAGTTTCTTAAAGATAAACAATATATATCAGAGTGAATGTAACTAATCATTAAATGCTTTCAATTTTGGATATGTTATCTATACACGTTTAATCTCTATTTTTAAACGGGTCAGCCGGTCCAGGTAGGAAATCGGTTGGGAAGCTCAACTCAAACCATACTATGCCAACAGTGTAACGATTTTAGCCCCAATTTAAATCCATCTAGTTTGATGTTGGGGTCGGCATCAAGTCAAAGTTTGTCACCTGTATGAAAATGTTGGTTCAATTATCATCACTCGTCTGATACGTTTATTATTGGTTGGGGGAGATTTTGCCGTTTAAAATTTGTTAGCTTAGTTCATTATGTCTCTCAATTGTAGAAACAGAACTAGGTGTTAGTGTGAAACCATGACTACCACCAAAAATGCTTTTCATCACTCGCAAATTAACTCCAAACTGATCCCTAGACTATCGAGGTAACGAGTTCATTGCTAAAACGATGGTGGCCTAGTCTAACACAGCATATAACCATCTACATTGTTTCTTCTGTGGTCAATTTTTCTCTTTAATTCAATGCATTTAAAATTGCAAGATCTTAACTCCAAACAAACATTAAAAAAACGAACTAAATTGTATCATATGCAAAGACAACAATAAATAAATTATGCTATTAAAAATGCTGTCATTGTTAATGTGCCGTCTTCCTTTTCTTCGACTTATTCTTTGCATTGATTCCCTTCCCTTTTGACGATTTCTCAGTCCTGTTCCGTTTGTGCCTTACATGTTTCGAAGGCACGGCTTTCGTTTTGACATCTTCAGTTTCAATCGGAATTTCTTCATCACTCGATTCTTCTTCATCTGAGCTAAGAACGAAATCTTCCACGACATCTTCATCACCGGCAGCCTTTTTAGCATTACTCTTCTGTTTTTGTCTCTTCTTTTCCTTTTTATCCTTTTCATCCTCTTCAAGATTCTTTGCCCTATAACCCAATAACAATAAGGTTAGAACAATACAATCTGGATTGTGTTTTAATCTCAAATAGGGAACGGGTCAAACATAAGTCATCCTAAGTGCACCTATAATGCATCTCTATTGAATTACCTTACCTTAATATTCTATAGCTTTTGTTATCATATTTAAAGAATCAAGTATTTTGAAATTTGTTTAAGAACAACAAAGTGTTCACATGTAGGTTCTGACCCATGTTAGAAAGCCCCATTTGACCTGACCATTGTGTCACACCTCTACAACTGAAGAAAGACCAAAAGATAATAAAGAGCTTGAAAAAACCATACTTCTGATCTCCACTCGGTAACCATGAAGAACTAAACACTGCAGCACCATCCACATTCAGATCATCATCTTCATCATCATCGTCGTCGTCATCATCATCACGATTTGCCCTCTTCTTACCAAAAATTGATGCTTTTTCACCCACGATTACACTGGAAATAGGTATGCACATACTTTAGCAACACCTATATGGAAACAATTTTATAAAACTTGAAGTATGAAGGTATCGATTACGAACCTGGATCCAGCCAACGAGTCGTTTCTTTCTTGTGCTTTTTGACGCAATATTGCAACATATTTAGAAAGAGGACTAGCACCCTTCTTTTTCTCATCCTGTTTCAAGTTAAATGCCATGGGTTATGAGACTTAACATATGTTTACTAAGCCTGCAACTTTAAAGGATAGTCTCTGCTTATTCAGCAGACGTTAAAACTCCTGTTTTGATCTTATATGTTCTAGAACAGGTTTGTGACAAGTTTAGTAGTGTCTCAAATTAGGTTAGCATACATGGTAAACACATTTTGTTTTTTTTATACTGTATAACTTTTATACCCCTAGATGATCAGTTATGTTAGCAGTTGTAGTTGTATGAACTGGATCCTCAAAAATTGATTATTTGACCCTTAATTACTAGAGTGACATGTAAATTCAAACTTAAAAAACTGATTATTACAACATCCAGTTACAGTCAGATAATCAGTTCCTAAAGAAAAACCCAAACACCCCCTTCATAAAATTATTTATATTAAACAAAATTTTGAAGATGGTTGGAAACAAGAGAATGCAAACCTCCATAAAGGACGATGCAGCAGGATCATTTGGTGAATATGTACTTGACATTCGTTTTTTGTTAGTAAACACAGTATTAGCCTCAATCTGCAATTTAAACAGCCAAATAATTAAACCAACTATTGCATTGGTGTATAAAAAAACTGCCCGATGGTATGTAGTGCCCACCTCACGAATAAATTGCCTCATTTCACGACGAAATCTCTCAACTTTTGTAGATTTGCAGAAATTACGCAAACGAACAGCAGGAACAAAGGAAAGCTCAAAGAAGGCAGGTGAGTAGCTCCATTGAGCTAAATGTTCAGCGAGCTCTTCAATAACAGAGAAAACACATGCCTCCTGGAACGATCGTGTCTTTATAGTCGCCTTACTAACCTGAAAATTACACATCCATTTAAAAAAGTTAACGGAGCATATTCATATGATTAGAGGCAACAATTTCAACTCATTTGTTCCTATAACTAAAGAGCAAATGGGTCAACATTAATCCAATAGGACACAAAATCTAGAAGGTTAACAAAAAATCATATGGGTCAAATGTCACCCAGTAGGTCAAATGAATAATAGATAGATTTTAAAAAGGGTCAAGCATGTCAAAGCCACTCAAAGGATTAAAACTAGCTAAAAAGGAAAAGAGCCAAGCAGGACGAAAGTCAGCAGCCTCGAACTAAAACATACACTTTTTGACTTGAAGCAACTATGACCCATTACCCAACCCGTCCATTTGCCACTCTTCATAGGGACACACTATAACATAAAACTTGAAAAAGTTACCCTTAACACAGTGCGCAAATCAATGGCTTTCCCGACACCTCCTGTTGGCGGTTTATGTAATTCTTTCATATCCAACATGTCTGAAAGAAGCACTGCAACTGGAATAAAAGTATGTGTAGCAGCTGCAATTTGATTTAACATTCTAATGCAGCGTAACCTAAGGGGAAGATAACGAGCAGTTGGGACCAAACGAAGGACCCCAGAAATTATTTGAGTCAGTGGATATGTGAGGGGCTGAAAATCAGGTTCCAAGCCAAATGCACAAATGGCTCCAGTCCAAAGTTGAAGGCAGTTCATATACTTCCATTCATAAACTTTTCTGTATATTTCCTGTTCAACATCATGAGAAAGTGAATCCCAAAAACTTAAACTTTAAATAAAGGATGCTAAAATACTAGGTTACAATATGAACAGATTGGGCGGGTTGGATCACAGGTCAAAAGGAGTAATCATGTTACAGGTTAAATTGGGTAAGTTAGGTTAACCAGAGAAAGTTTTTGCACAAAACTTCTAGCTTTTTTACAAATAATTAGTGCGTCACGTAAGATTACAAAAAAATGATAATGTTTCAATAATAATATAGATTTATAAACAGACTGAGTCAAGGCATTACATATTTACATGCATTAAAAGTACACTTTGTGTGACTCGAGTCTTGGCCATTTTCACATGTTTTCTTTTAAACTACTCTATTCCCCGAATCCACTTGTAAAGATAGATATAACATATAACCCAAATCTAACCCTTTGATAGGTAATTGGGTCAAAATTGTCATCTCTAATATTAAAATAGCAAGAGATTGAATACCTTTCGTTTTGTGGTATTTGCATCTTGCAAAATCATTGCTAAGTGGCGTATGAAACCAAATGCTTGTAGATATGCTGATGGAAGGTCCAACCTGAAAAGCTCATTGACACAATTTCCAAGAAATTGTACGTGTTGAAGTTTGGTTGCATTCACAAAATGGCAGTTTAAGACATAAGCTTTATATATTCCCTTGAAGCAATCATTTATACAATCAGAACCGAGCCGTATGCATATATCTCTTAAAAATAGCAACGAGACGATTGGTAGTGGACCTCCCCCAGTCCCCCAAAAATGAAGAACAACCTGATTAAGGAACACAAAAAGGGGGGTTGGTTACACCATATGGGCAGAAAAATGACAGGAAACATGTTAACTTTGACCAATTTACTAATGGATGGGTCGTGTTGGGGTATACTACTACACTTCATCTCATGCGGGTCAAATGGATTGAATGTTTCCAAATTGAACACCTAATACATGAATTTGACCCAACCTATACTAAATATGACTATATACGCAATCAACCCATCTTTAAAATGATAATGGTAGTCAAGATAGACCAGTACAGGTTACGTTGCCCCCGAACACTATATTCTTCCTTTTTCGAGTTTTTTCAATAACTAATGTATTAGATGTGATTACTGAGCAATACAATTAAACTTAAACCAACTTTTAAATGAGGGAACTCAGAAGGTTGTAATCATTTGAACAAACTTTAGAAGACCTTCAACCTGTTCGATGTGTTTTACATATAGCTAGCTGGTTGGGTTTTGCTAACTTGTGCCCCTATGGCACAAGCTAGGGTGCATTAAATGAACTTTATATTTCCGTAAAAATAAAATAAAAATAAAAATAATGGCATACAAAACACAAAGCTTACCTTTATATACTTCCTAAGCAGGCTAGGAAAAGCAGCAAGAAATACAGAAGAGAACTTCAGACGACGTAATGTAAACGCTATCATATCCGTGTCAGTCATTTGGTTTAAAACATGAAGAGCATTACCAAGATACGACTTTACTAAATGGTTGTAGTTTTTCCATGCTCGTGTATTCATTAATTCAAGAATCATCTCCTTTTTCCCTCCGGATGGTGGGAGCTTCAAGATTGTTCTAAGGATTCCATCCATTTCACTTAACACAAACAGCAATATCTTATTGAAGACAGGAAACGACATGGAAGTCAACTTTGATTCATTATCATCATCACCACAATGGCAAGCACTCCTAAAAGCTCTCATCATATTACGAATTGCACCTATTCTACGTTCTTCCTTAATCGCCTTACACCATGAATCCACCATTTCACTGGTTATTGTTTTTATATCTTCTTTTTTCGATAAACCATCAACGTGATCCATCGGAGCCTTTTCATCTTCACCTTCTTGTGTGTCCTCATCCTCCATGTCAGTCTCATCGTCTCCCTACACAGGTTCAGATAAAACTTCAACTAAGATGATAAAGTAAATAAAAAGACTATATAAAACATTAGAAGAAATAAAATAGCTAAATTGTATGGGAAGGAGAGTTTGAATTCACTCTTTAAGTCACAGTAACCAATTAGAAAACGCACATCCAAACACCGTAAAATCATTCACATTTATTTTAAAAGAAGCATATTAAATCTCCATAGTTACACTCACCTCGTCCTCAAAGTCAAGAAGCTCTTTGTCATGTTCTTTCAAGAATTCATAAAATTCTGGATCCTGCAAACAGAAAAACAGCATTAATCAACACTATAACAATAACATACTTTCAAAAAAGAAAAAGATCCTAAATCATTTCATAACCCGCCAATACGACCGTCCAACGTCATAACATGTTTATGCCAGATTGACAAAACCATATGTGATATATCACACTCTATTATAAGAACTTCAACCGTACCCCCTAGCCAAATTACACCCATTAAAGTAGCAAATCAAAAACATCAAACAATGATCAAAAACTACAACAAATTATATCAAAAGTCGAAACCAAACCCTAATACCAAGCTCGTTTATACATGACATGATTACCTAAATTCCTAAAAAGGTAAGTAATACCCAATGACGTCTTCCAGGGGTTTTGGGTCACAATACCTCTACGGTGTATGAGTGAGGTTATCTAAATTCCTAAAAAGGGTTTGTTTTAGAGTTAAAAAGATTCAAACTTTATGAGAAAAAAGTAGTCATTAAACTAGGGTGTATATGATAGATATTAATGTAGGGCAAGAATTATGCTTACTTTTTCTGAAAGTCTTTGTAACTGATTCTTATGTCCTTTGGCATTTTCCACAGACTTAATAGGTGCTTCTTCTTCTTCTTGAGTTGTAATGTATTCCTCTGATTCGTTTTGAGCATCTTTCATAGCAGACCCCATCTTCTTCTTCTTCAGTTTTTTATCTTGAAAGATAAAATAAGAATGAAAAATTAGTATCAAAATCTTGTTTTTGCAGCATAAAAAAAAAACACAAATAGTTTAAATTAAAAGAAAGCAGAAACCTTTTATCTTTGAACCCATGTTCGTTTCTTTGGTTATGGCTGTTTCGAGCAAGAATCAAGAAGAGAAAAAAACGGCAGTTGAGGGGGTTTAAGGCTATGGTACTGGCTGGAGGTATAAGGCGAAGTATTTAGGACATTCTGTGTTTGGGCTTTTCAGTAATGGGCTTTTATTTTTGGGCTTATCAATATTGATAGTAGTTTATAACATGGGCTAATACCTAATGGATTTATGGATTTGAATTTAAGTATTAACCGAATGGTAGTTGAGGTGAAAATAACTTTTAGTAATTTATTACGAGTAATTAGTAAGGGCAGTGTTAGCTTTACGAATCGGTAAAAATTTATAAACTTTACGAAAACTTTAATGCAGTGTTAGCTTATTAGAATTTAATTTGTAAAGATAAATATTTAAAATTAAAAAGAATGTTTGGGTTTTAAATTAATACTAATATATTTAAAGGTAAACTATTTTTGTGTATTAATATTTGTATTTTGTTACGGAAAAACTTAGAAAGGTGGTTTGGATGTATAAATTATTATTTTGTATACATGTAATAAGGTATTAATGACAACCTTTAGGGTCTGTTATCATTTTTTATATTTAAATTATTTTAAAACAATTATTTATTTAATCATTAAAGATTATAGCCTTGTAGGACTCTACTTTTTGAAAAGACATTTTGAACGGACTTTGTTGTTTGTAGTTATTTCTTCACTAGATACTTGAACAAAAAAAAAAAAAAAAAAAAAAAAAAAAAAAAAAAAAAAAAACCCACATGTCAAAAACAAAACTTACACCAATACCCAATCTCATCTAAAATATCATAGACATATAACACGTGATATTAAGTTAGGAGTATTACTTTTATTTTTCTGAACGACAAATTTGAATCAACGACGATAGGCCGATACACAATGTTCTTGGAACCCCTACTCTCCAAATCCTTGGGGAGCCGAAAACATCGACTTGTACCTTCCGCTACCAATAAATCATGTTCATTTCATCTTCTTTTTTTATTTATTTAATCATTAAAGATTATAGCCTTGTAGGACTCTACTTTTTGAAAAGACATTTTGAACGGACTTTGTTGTTTGTAGTTATTTCTTCACTAGATACTTGAACAAAAAAAAAAAAAAAAAAAAAAAAAAAAAAAAAAAAAAAAAAAAAAAAAAAAAAAAAAAAAAAAAAAAAAAAAAAAAAAAAAAAAAAAAAAAAAAAAAAAAAAAAAAACAAAACTTACACCAATACCCAATCTCATCTAAAATATCATAGACATATAACACGTGATATTAAGTTAGGAGTATTACTTTTATTTTTCTGAACGACAAATTTGAATCAACGACGATAGGCCGATACACAATGTTCTTGGAACCCCTACTCTCCAAATCCTTGGGGAGCCGAAAACATCGACTTGTACCTTCCGCTACCAATAAATCATGTTCATTTCATCTTCTTTTTTTATTTATTTAATCATTAAAGATTATAGCCTTGTAGGACTCTACTTTTTGAAAAGACATTTTGAACGGACTTTGTTGTTTGTAGTTATTTCTTCACTAGATACTTGAACAAAAAAAAAAACCCACATGTCAAAAACAAAACTTACACCAATACCCAATCTCATCTAAAATATCATAGACATATAACACGTGATATTAAGTTAGGAGTATTACTTTTATTTTTCTGAACGACAAATTTGAATCAACGACGATAGGCCGATACACAATGTTCTTGGAACCCCTACTCTCCAAATCCTTGGGGAGCCGAAAACATCGACTTGTACCTTCCGCTACCAATAAATCATGTTCATTTCATCTTCTTTTTTTATTTATTTAATCATTAAAGATTATAGCCTTGTAGGACTCTACTTTTTGAAAAGACATTTTGAACGGACTTTGTTGTTTGTAGTTATTTCTTCACTAGATACTTGAACAAAAAAAAAAAAAAAAAAAAAGTCTATTAAAAGAAGAAAGCATATTTATTTGTGCCTTTCAGAAGCAGAATATTTTCTTTTCTTTTTTTTTGAACAACAAATCCTAGATTACTACTACCCTATTAAAATACACTAAAGAAACACATTGCCAAGGTTTGAACCTTGGTCTTCTCCCCAAAAGGCAAAAGCCTCTACCACCCCACCTAAGTGGTGATGGCAATAATGTATACTGTGGTAGATCGTACATGTGTAGAGTAGAGGGCAATAATGAACACTGAACGAACTAACTTTGAGGCTACTACGACGTACGTACTTGGCATTCAACAATACCACACACCTAGGGCTGTAAACGGTTCGGTTCGGTTCGGTTAGCTAGAAATTTCGAACCGTTTTTCGGGTTTCGGTTCGGTTCGGTTAGTTAGAAATTTTGAACCGTTAATTTCGGTTACCCGCAAATCGGTTACCCGAAAAAGTCGGTTAATATCGGTTTTATTTTCAGTTAACCATTTATTAAAGTTATTCTAATATAAAGTTTAAGTTTTCAATTATAATAGTCAATTTACATTGTATTAATTAATTTTTCTATGTATAATAGTTATTTAACAACATTAATATTTTGTTTTATAAATAAATATACATTACAACTAACTTTGAATTACTTTTTTCTAACGTTATATTTATGCAATGCAAGTTTCTATTTAAGTGTATCATGATTTACTAATTAAAATGTCTTCTATATGATATTACTAATATTTTTGATAAATATTTTAAACAAAGTTAACAAATTTTCTTAAAAAGAGTATATATATAAGAAAAATACTTAGAATATCCAAAACTAATCATTGATTGTGAAAGAAAGTTAGTAAAACTGTTAATATTTTAGGCAACAAATACAAAAAGTTAGCTAAAAAGATATGTAAATGATGTATTCATGTAATACATATATGTGTAAATATACATATATATGATTATATGTAGGCATATATCAAAATTCGGTTCGGTTCGGTTAACCGCGGGTAATGAATATTGAAAACCGTAACCGAACCGTTACACATCGGTTTTTTGTTTTCGGTTTTTTCGGGTTTCGGTTTTTTTCGGTTTTCGGTTTTTTCGATTTCGGATCATACGGTTCGGACCGGTTTTTCGGTTTTCCGGTTCATTTCTTAACCCCCTACATACACCCCATCAGCCCATCTGACTGTCATTCTTTTGTTGTTGTTTCCTTATTTGCATATATACTAATAATTATTGCCGATAACACCCCTGCTTTTATGAAATCGTCAAGATATAATCCTTAATATAAAGCGTTGCCTACACTTCTAAAATTTTATAGTTAGCCCTTTTTGGTCATGTAGTGGTCACTTTTTGACCTACTAAAAATATAGCATAGCTTTATTCATCTTTTACCAGAGGTCTTTTTTAGTCTCAGGTAGAGAAATAACTGTTTTATATCTTGCTTCTTTCATACCTTGTATTTTGACAGAATTTATATTATTATTATTGTTGATTATTTGTTTATTTAATTCTATCTCTTCTTTCTTTCACTACAATAAAGTGCTTACACACTTTTCTAGTTATATACTCACGATAGAAAACGTGTGTAACTTTGTGGTTTATGGTCACACAAACCGTGGACAAAAGAGGCGTTACAAAATTATATAAATAGTCCACTGTATCTTTTGTAGACATATTAGGAAATGCTAATAATATCTACCGTGAACAAATTTTAAATGTATAGAGAAATCATGTTTGTTTATAGTGTTTGTTAAATGTATTGTTATTATTTTATTAAGCAATCATGTTTCTACAATTATGAAAGCAATTTAGCTAATGGTTCCTTGATGATATTCAGCTTCGTCAAATACTAATCTTGAATGATGGTCGATGGTATTAAAGATAAGATTTATTATACTAGTTTCAGAATTTAAAGTCTCATTCTTTATATAAACTTTTTTTAAAAATCACACTACTATAATATACATGTAAACAAAATTCATTTATAAAATGAAATTTAAATCAGGCTCGAACTTGTTTTGATTTGACTTGAAACGAGTTTTTAAGAGTCGAACTTTAATAGCTTGACTTGTTTAAAACCTTGCACTATAATTTGATTCTTAGATTGGACAAGGAAAAACGATAACATAAGTAAAAAAGTACAAGTGTTAATTTCTTTACATTTAATAAGGTGTTCAGCGCAAAAATGCACAAACTTTAGGGTGTTTTTTAAAACTATTTCGATGATATAAACAGGCCACTTCTTGAGTTACGGAAGACGTCGAAGCACACGAGGAGAAAGCGCTTCTCCAAAACGTCACCGTTTCATATTATTTTTCGGTACAATATTCTCTTTGTCATCTAAATCATCTATATTATGTATGCATTTTTAATTATTTCATGTTCTAATTATATATGCTACTGTTATTATTCAATTTTAATGGATTATTTAAGCTGCATTATTAGTATTTGATTGAGAGAGATCTGAATATGGCTAGAAAAATTGTGGTTTCATGGCCCAAATAGGGATTTGTTTATGTTTTGGTTGTTTTTGAAAGGCCTCATATATCAAAATTAATTTAATTTTACTATTTACAACTAACATATAATTGCTGATCTCAAATAAATAACGTACTTTTTAATCATAAATCCATTGTCTCTTTTATTTTATATATTATTTACTGCATGTGAATCAATATTTATAACCAAAGAAACGGGAACATGAAATGAGAGTGTAATGAATTCTGATTAACCCCATTACTATTGTATTGAGAATGACTAATTGGACCATTGAAAAAATATAGATGTAATATGGTACGTGCTTATTCAAGTAGAAAACTGTTGCAAAGCTTTATAACTTTGAGAGACGTTATTATCAAGATGACTTGTTGTTGAAAGAGTGTTATTTCATATTTCTGTTGATGTTTACACTTAACCAAAACGGTCACATGTGAACTAAAGTTTGTCATAAGTTAAACTTGAATAGATACATGTAGTTTCTTTGTTTTTTTTTAAAAAAAGAAAAGAAAATGATGTGTTCTTGATAGGTGTTACAGATCCAACCAAATTATGAAAGATGTTTAAACTTTCGGAACCTTTTTCCTAACAATAAAACTTATAAAGGTATACTGTGCCACTATATAAGAAATAGAAACTACCAAAAGTGCCAAAAACTTGTAAACACAACTAAAAATGACCAAAAATCCTTTAAAAATTGCTAAAAATCGTAATAATCGGGTTGCCATAGTTATTTTACACGGATACAACGCTAGTGATGAAAAAAATTGTGTTACGGGTCTCTTTCAATCTTGAATCTACCACTGATTAGTAGACACAATTTTGATTTCTGAAATAAAATAGTTTAGCTACACCGTACAACAAAAAAGATATTGTTCAAATCTTATCAGAGTCACATGCTCGACTTTTCCCGACAACATTGATCTCTCTCCGTTCACTCATTATTTTATGATGTTTTTTACATGCTTTTTTAAATTTGAAAAAATGATGCTGCTACTATAGTGAAAAGATCTAAACCATCTTTAGTAGTTAGGCTCTAATAATGCTAATAAGTACACCACTTTGAGGACTAACTCTAACATAATAATGAGTTGCCAGAAAACTACAAAGTAAGGAAAATAATTTAATGTATGGTACGACGACCTAACACAATCAATGAACGTGATTGTTACCTAATGAGCTAAATATAATGTTGAAATATCTTTAATTAACTTTTGGCACCTCTGTAATGAATACATTGTTATATACTGTATATGGTATTACTACATATGACAATTGATCTCCCCTTTGGACACAAAATCTAAAAACTTGAATCGTGACAGGTTAAAATATATGTTCTCTTGGCTAAAGCCCAAGATTTAACTGCAAGTTTTGAACTTACTGTTTTGGTAATGGTCGTATTTTGGTGTTTTAATGCAATTTTATTTACATTGATATGTCTATATCTCATAAATGAGTGTGGTGGGTGTATGTTTAGAGTTCTACAAAACGTTCTAAGCTTTTCATGTGGAAAGTGATTTAAGTGTCTTGTGTGACCAAATCTATTATTATTATCTTTACTAATCTGAGCTAAATGATAACTAACATTCAAGTTGTACATCATTTACCTTGATGCAAACAAATTTTAAACTTCCCCGGGATTTTGGCAGTGAGTAATATTGTGCATCAGCTAATTTAGTTTCGTTTCATTTGTTCTCTTGATGGTAAACTCGATGTTGCAGAGGATCACTGTTTTCAAATACTACATGGATATTCCGCAGCATTGAAAGCAAATTTGGTTTTACCTCAATGTCTGTTCTAGTTTTGGCCAATCCATTCTTATTGTTCATATATTGTAATTTCTTAAGTGGTAACTTTGTTTGTATAACTTTTCCAACAGGTTAAATGGGTAAAATTCTAAAACTTTGATAAACTAGAAACATGTCAAGTGTAACAAAAGTCACCCAAAGTGTTTTATAATGTTTGCTCTTTTATACTGTAATTCATTTTCTACTGAAACTATTTGTGAAATTAAAAGCTGTATGTATTGATCCAAACCAGTTTTGACCCGTTACCCAAACCTGTAACCCGGTCTATTTTGTCACATCTACTTGTCAGTTTCTAACAGATTCTTACCATTGCTGTTGTTTCCTATCAGAATATTTTTATATACCATATATAAGGTGAACCATGTTCACATTGCATTAAGTGTCAATGGAGCCATTTAACTGATCTGTATTTAACATCTTGTAGGTTGAGTTGTCTGATCAAAACTCATCAGAAGACAACATGGGCGCTGGAGGGCGAATGCCTGTCAACAACACCAAAACTGAACAAAAGAACCCTCTTTCTCGAGTCCCGTCTGCAAAACCTCCATTCACAGTTGGTGACCTCAAGAAAGCCATCCCACCCAACTGCTTCAACCGTTCCCTCATCCGTTCCTTTTCGTATATGGTATACGACCTTATTGTTGTCTTTCTGCTCTACCATGTCGCCACCACTTATCTTAACCTTCTTCCGTCTCCCTTCTCCTATGTTACCTGGCCCGTTTACTGGATACTTCAAGGATGTGTCCTCACTGGAATTTGGGTCATAGCACACGAGTGTGGTCACCATGCATTTAGTGATTACCAATGGGTTGATGACACCGTGGGCCTTATCCTCCACTCTGCTCTACTCGTCCCCTACTTCTCGTGGAAATACAGCCATCGCCGTCACCACTCCAACACCGCATCACTTGAGCGCGATGAAGTCTTTGTCCCTAAACCCATATCAAAAATACCATGGTTCTCTAAATACCTAAACAACCCACCGGGCCGTTTGATAACTTTACTTGTCACGCTTGTGCTCGGCTGGCCCTTGTACTTGGCTTTCAATGTATCTGGCCGGCCATATGACCGTTATGCATGCCATTACGCTCCTAACAGCCCCATTTTCAACACCCGTGAAAGGGTCCAAATTTGGATTTCTGATGCCGGGCTTATCGTTGTTTCATACGTGCTATATTGTGCGGCTTTAACCAAAGGCCTTATGTGGCTTATCTGTGTCTATGGTATCCCATTGCTAATTGTAAACAGCTTTCTTGTTACGATCACATACCTTCAACACACACACCCTTCGTTACCTCACTATGATGATTCCGAGTGGGATTGGCTAAGGGGGGCTTTAGCAACCGTGGATCGTGACTATGGGATACTAAACAAAGTGTTTCATAACATAACCGATACACACGTGGCACATCATTTGTTCTCTACGATGCCTCATTATCATGCCATGGAAGCAACGAAAGCGATCAAGCCTTTGCTTGGGGAGTATTATCGGTTTGATGACACCCCGTTTCATTTGGCAATGTGGAGGGAGGCGAAAGAGTGTCTTTACGTCGAGTCGGATGACCAGAAGAAAGGAGGCGTCTTTTGGTACAAGAATAAATACTAATGAACTCGACTTGTATCGTGTTTTATGTATAAGTGAAGAACCTGGTAATATTGTAGGATGTGTTTACATGTATGTGTATGGTCTCTTGTAATATGGTCTTTGTTGGTTGCATCTCGCAATGAAAACTTGTTTCAAAATGTGTTGTGAATAGTTTCCAGCAACCTTTTAACTTGTATTATCTATAGGTTCGAGACAAGTTACGTTTAACTAGGAAATTTCCGGCCCGTGAGAAACGATTGTGTTATTTAGTATACTTGCGTTGAATACATTGTCTTTCCTAAATATAGAGTAACTTAAAGAAAACTTACTCTAAGTATATAGAAATCAGGAATCTCATATATATTTACATGTTTTCTGCATTTGGCCATACTTTCTACTAGTTTGTTATGGAATAGTAGTCAAAATAAAGAGAAAATTTCATTACATACCCCTGTGGTTTGCCATATTATCAAGTTTCACCCCTCTAGTTTTTTTTATCATTAGATACCCATATGGTGACTTTTCGTATCATTACATACCCCTTACCCTAACAGACGTTAGTTGTGCTCCGTTAAACCCCTCATGTGCAATGCACGAAAAAAAAAAAAAAAAAAAAAAAAAAAAAAAAAAAAAAAAAAAAAAAAAAAAAAAAAAAAAAAAAAAAAAAAAAAAAAAAAAAAAAAAAAAAAAAAAAAAAAAAAAAAAAAAAAAAAAAAAAAAAAAAAAAAAAAAAAAAAAAAAAAAAAAAAAAAAAAAAAAAAAAAAAAAAAAAAAAAAAAAAAAAAAAAAAAAAAAAAAAAAAAAAAAAAAAAAAAAAAAAAAAAAAAAAAAAAAAAAAAAAAAAAAAAAAAAAAAAAAAAAAAAAAAAAAAAAAAAAAAAAAAAAAAAAAAAAAAAAAAAAAAAAAAAAAAAAAAAAAAAAAAAAAAAAAAAAAAAAAAAAAAAAAAAAAAAAAAAAAAAAAAAAAAAAAAAAAAAAAAAAAAAAAAAAAAAAAAAAAAAAAAAAAAAAAAAAAAAAAAAAAAAAAAAAAAAAAAAAAAAAAAAAAAAAAAAAAAAAAAAAAAAAAAAAAAAAAAAAAAAAAAAAAAAAAAAAAAAAAAAAAAAAAAAAAAAAAAAAAAAAAAAAAAAAAAAAAAAAAAAAAAAAAAAAAAAAAAAAAAAAAAAAAAAAAAAAAAAAAAAAAAAAAAAAAAAAAAAAAAAAAAAAAAAAAAAAAAAAAAAAAAAAAAAAAAAAAAAAAAAAAAAAAAAAAAAAAAAAAAAAAAAAAAAAAAAAAAAAAAAAAAAAAAAAAAAAAAAAAAAAAAAAAAAAAAAAAAAAAAAAAAAAAAAAAAAAAAAAAAAAAAAAAAAAAAAAAAAAAAAAAAAAAAAAAAAAAAAAAAAAAAAAAAAAAAAAAAAAAAAAAAAAAAAAAAAAAAAAAAAAAAAAAAAAAAAAAAAAAAAAAAAAAAAAAAAAAAAAAAAAAAAAAAAAAAAAAAAAAAAAAAAAAAAAAAAAAAAAAAAAAAAAAAAAAAAAAAAAAAAAAAAAAAAAAAAAAAAAAAAAAAAAAAAAAAAAAAAAAAAAAAAAAAAAAAAAAAAAAAAAAAAAAAAAAAAAAAAAAAAAAAAAAAAAAAAAAAAAAAAAAAAAAAAAAAAAAAAAAAAAAAAAAAAAAAAAAAAAAAAAAAAAAAAAAAAAAAAAAAAAAAAAAAAAAAAAAAAAAAAAAAAAAAAAAAAAAAAAAATACAAGTATCTGTATCCATCTATATACATACATATATATAATCTATATACTCATACATATATTATATATATAGTCTATATATACATAAACATACATATATGAAAATTTCTTTTCAGATCTAACAACACCACCACCACTCTCCCAACACCACTGCCACCGCCTGCCACAATCCTCCACCGCTGGCAAAACACCACCACCGTCGCAGTACTCACCCCAAACAACCAAGGGAACAGCGGCGGAAAAAAATGTCGCCGGAAAAGTTTGACCGGAAAACTTAAAAAACCGATTTCTTCACCGATTCTTCGAATTAGAACACGAAATTGGTGCCAAAATGCTCACAATCACAGTCCGCACAAACCCTAACCAAAAAATTCGAAATTAAAGTTCGCCGGAAAAAATGACAGCTCGCCGGAAAATGTAACCGACACCAAAACTCAACCAATCGGAAATCTGAAACTATCACCGTGTTCAGAATGATCTCGCGAACAAAACCTCGTGATTTTCAGGTTGAATCGATGAAAAACGAAGAAGAAATCGAAGAGAGAAGTTTAGAAATTTTTGTTGTTGCTTTTTCCCTTTTTTTTAATTAATTGAAATTGTAACAGTAACTGTAAGATGGATATTTTGTCGTTGATGATGATTGTGGCAGTGGTGGTACTGGTTCTTGTTGGGGTGGGTTGTGGTCGTTGATGATGATGATTGTGACAGGAGAGAGAGTGAAGTGTAGAGAGGAAAATGTAACCGACACCAAAACTCAACCAATCGGAAATCTGAAACTATCACCGTGTTCAGAATGATCTCGCGAACAAAACCTCGTGATTTTCAGGTTGAATCGATGAAAAACGAAGAAGAAATCGAAGAGAGAAGTTTAGAAATTTTTGTTGTTGCTTTTTCCCTTTTTTTTAATTAATTGAAATTGTAACAGTAACTGTAAGATGGATATTTTGTCGTTGATGATGATTGTGGCAGGAGAGAGAGTGAAGTGTAGAGAGGAAAATGTAACCGACACCAAAACTCAACCAATCGGAAATCTGAAACTATCACCGTGTTCAGAATGATCTCGCGAACAAAACCTCGTGATTTTCAGGTTGAATCGATGAAAAACGAAGAAGAAATCGAAGAGAGAAGTTTAGAAATTTTTGTTGTTGCTTTTTCCCTTTTTTTTAATTAATTGAAATTGTAACAGTAACTGTAAGATGGATATTTTGTCGTTGATGATGATTGTGGCAGGAGAGAGAGTGAAGTGTAGAGAGGAAAATGTAACCGACACCAAAACTCAACCAATCGGAAATCTGAAACTATCACCGTGTTCAGAATGATCTCGCGAACAAAACCTCGTGATTTTCAGGTTGAATCGATGAAAAACGAAGAAGAAATCGAAGAGAGAAGTTTAGAAATTTTTGTTGTTGCTTTTTCCCTTTTTTTTAATTAATTGAAATTGTAACAGTAACTGTAAGATGGATATTTTGTCGTTGATGATGATTGTGGCAGGAGAGAGAGTGAAGTGTAGAGAGGAAAATGTAACCGACACCAAAACTCAACCAATCGGAAATCTGAAACTATCACCGTGTTCAGAATGATCTCGCGAACAAAACCTCGTGATTTTCAGGTTGAATCGATGAAAAACGAAGAAGAAATCGAAGAGAGAAGTTTAGAAATTTTTGTTGTTGCTTTTTCCCTTTTTTTTAATTAATTGAAATTGTAACAGTAACTGTAAGATGGATATTTTGTCGTTGATGATGATTGTGGCAGGAGAGAGAGTGAAGTGTAGAGAGGAAAATGTAACCGACACCAAAACTCAACCAATCGGAAATCTGAAACTATCACCGTGTTCAGAATGATCTCGCGAACAAAACCTCGTGATTTTCAGGTTGAATCGATGAAAAACGAAGAAGAAATCGAAGAGAGAAGTTTAGAAATTTTTGTTGTTGCTTTTTCCCTTTTTTTTAATTAATTGAAATTGTAACAGTAACTGTAAGATGGATATTTTGTCGTTGATGATGATGATTGTGACAGGAGAGAGAGTGAAGTGTAGAGAGGAAAATGTAAAAATATCAGTATTGTTTGGATCTAGTGTTTTATCTTTTTTTTTCCCGGTGTGATACTTGGATCCATTCATCTTCCCCACATTTTGGCCTCTGCCATGGTGGTTGTTGTTTGAGCCTTTTCGATTTCCCAGAAGCACCATGAGAGGGTTTTTTAAACTACTTTGGATAGATTTAAGTAATGGAATCTAGCCCGTGTATTATTATTCAACATTCCTAATTATTAGGAGGTTCTAGTTTTTTATATGATTTTTCTAACTTTCTTCTATTTTGTTGTGGTTTTGTAGATTTGAGAAATATTTTGGGAAGATTTGTTTTATAGATTCTGGTGATGTTGGCTTTGGGAAGAAAAGGATTTTGAAAGGGGATAAGTTTTTGATCTGTTTGTGTCAAATGGATGGGTAAAAAAGTGTTATAGGGATATATTAGATGGGAATGGACAAAAATGCCCTCACGTGGTATGCACGTGAGGGAGTTAACAGAGACTCACAAACGTCCGATAGGGTGAGGGGTATGTAATGATACGAAAAATCACCATAGGGGTATGTAATGATAAAAAAAAATCGAGAGGGGTGAAACTTGATAATATGACATACCCCAGGGGTATGTAATGAAATTTTCTCCAAAATAAAAGAGAACTTTTGTGTGGGTGTGTATATATATACTAGTCTTTAGCCCCGTCCGATGGACGGATAGTCTCAAAATATATATATCAAAGGAAATCAAAATGATAACATGTGTTAGATGATGATTAACATGTGTTGGGTTCAAATCTTCAACATGAACCAACATTGTCTTCTTTTCATTTAACAAAAAATAACAAAATATATGTCATATTCTAAATTTAAAAAAGAAAGATGTAAATAGCTAGCAAAATAAATTAAAAGAGTTGAAAAATAACAATAACATAACAATTCAATATCAAATAATGAACAAACATGAACAAAATAACAAAATAATTAAAAGAGTTGAAAAATAACAATAACATAACAATTCAATATCAAATAATGAACAAACATGAACAAAATACCAAAAATTAAACATGTGTTAAAAGTTAAATGATGATTAACATGTGTTGGGTTCAAATCTTCAACATGAACCAACGTTGTCTTCTTTTCATCTAACAAAAAATAACAAAATATATGTCATATTCTAAATTTAAAAAAGAAAGATGTAAATAGCGAGCAAAATAAATTTAAAAGAATAAAACCTTTTGTAGAAGAAGAAGTCATGATCAACCTACAATTGACAACAAAATAAATTAAAAGAGTTGAAAAATAACAATAACATAACAATTCAATATCAAATAATGAACAAACATGAACAAAATACCAAAAATTAAACATGTGTTAAAAGTTAAATGATGATTAACATGTGTTGGGTTCAAATCTTCAACATGAACCAATTGTCTTCTTTTTATCTAACAAAAAATAACAAAACATATGTCATATTCTAAATTTAAAAAAGAAAGATGTAAATAGCTAGCAAAATAAATTAATGAGCAAAATAAATTTAAAAGAATAAAACCTTTTGTAGAAGAAGAAGTCATGATCAACCTACAATTGACAACAAAATAAATTAAAAGAGTTGAAAAATAACAATAACATAACAATTCAATATCAAATAATGAACAAACATGAACAAAATACAAAAATTAAATTAAAGTGATATAAAAAAAACGTATGTTTCTTTTGTTGAGAAGTTATATGACCATGATTTTTTTTAAAGATAGAAAGGAGAGGAATGATGAAAAATGATTAATAAAATTTTATTTAGGTTGTATATATAATAACTGAGAGTTTTAAGTATTGTATATATCTCTAAATTTTAAAAAGATTTGTTTTGATAGGAAAAGATTTATGATATATTTTAAATATAATTATCTATTTAATAAGCAAAAAAGAAAAAAAAATCTAGAAAAAAAGAGAGAGCTAGATTAATTAGGATGGAGAATTAGGCCTAAGAAGGGGATTAGGGGTGAAGTGTACCCCCAACCTCCTTTTTTTAGTTATAATATATAGAAAAAAAAAAAATCTAGAAAAAAGAAAGAGAGAGTTAGATTAATTATGAGGAAGAATTAGGCTTAAGAAAGGAGATTAGAGGTGCCAAGTGTACCCCCAACCTCCTCTTTTAATTATAATATAAAATATAGATATAGATATAGATATTCAATTCCATTTCTCTAATTTTAGTAATTCTTTGAATTCATATTCAGAATCATATAATGCTGAGCTACGCAAATTAGGTGACCCATAACAGAAGCAACTCACCTGGTATTTTATATTTTTATTTTTTTTTATAGTCGATTTATATATCATACGAACATCACAAACATACCAATTGCCCCGTTATCTAAAGGTTTTGACGTAAAATATAAGCAAACAACTACATGTAGATACAATGTGTAAGGGATAATTTAAAGGGAAATCAATGATGAATGTATTGTTTAATGTTTTCAAGGTTTTACAAGCTAGGCCTTTTTATTGGGCAATTCTAGAGATCGCTAAAATTGATTACAATTAAAAAAAAAAACATCAAATCAAAGTATTAAAGATGAACAACCAAGTTAACGATCGAAAAGATCTCACTATCTCATATTCCACAGTCCACACATTTTACAATTAAAAGTATCGAAAATTTGGGAATAAAACCTCTAAGTCAAATTATGCCAAATAAAAGAATCTGGTCATGAAGCTCACATATTCTTGTTTGTCATGGTTTCGAATATTTTCATGGTTTCGAATATTTTCATGTTTGATATACAAGACACTAATCGAATGAAACAAACCACCACCACACATTGTCTTTATTTGTCAAAACTAATTATCACGTATTTTGTCATTGATTATCATAATTATATCTTTGATGTTGTATATTACCATTTCTAGCAGGGATTCCTAACTTAAGAATTGTTCGGCATCAAGATTTTATGAGCAACTTAATTTGCCTTACAAGCTAGTGTTTCAAATCTTTGTTTTTGTGATGATGTTACATTGTAATAAAGATAAAACAAAGATATGAAACTTGTGAACCACATCAGATATCACCAAATCTGTTATAATAATTAAATAATTAAATGCTAATTAAAGAATTGTTTGTTAAGATTTTTAATTACATATAATATTATTTCTTTGATTGATAGAAGAACCTAATAACCAAAAAGAAAAAGAAAAATGTTGTCTAGTATTTGAATTTGCCTGTAGATTTCCGTGTGTTAGCAAAGTATATAAATTTTACAATGAAAAGTACATTCTTACATTGAAAGACAATATTTCTTTTTTGTTAATGAAGAACAAAAGATAAACTTACGTAATTTTAGATTTGGTAAACATCACGGAATGTAACTAACTATGATCAAATATATATATTAAAAACGAATTAAGGTTTTGGATATTGTATACTAGCACTTGCTCAACTTATGTAACATGGTATACGTGGCAACCCATATGAGCTACCACGTCTAAGTTTTTGATTGGTCGGTTACATAATTTGAACATTTTACCAATTTATACATTCTTACATTGAAAGACAATATTTCTTTTTTGTTAATGAAGAACAAAAGATAAACTTACGTAATTTTAGATTTGGTAAACATCACGGAATGTAACTAACTATGATCAAATATATATATCTGGTCATACTTAGTTACATTCTTTGGTCCGTATCCCTAAGTAAACTATAACCACAATACAAGTTTCATATTGCTTTAATTTAATTTAGTCTTTTGAGATATTAAACGGAATAGATATATAGTCATTTATCGGTAGAAACAATTACAATTTTGGTCTCTTTAGTTGACACGTTTTAGAGATATCATCTCAAAGTCGAAAAATAATAGTTTTTTGGCATTAAGCGCCCCACGTAACAAACACGTAAGGGCATTACCATCCTTTCGACGTTCCAACAAAAATCCGTATTTATACACTTTCAAATAACTCAAAAGAAAAAAGCTTAAAAAAACAAATCCAATTTTGGATACATATATAGACATATATACACAGGGGTGAATTATTTAGAGTACAAGCAATCCAAAAAGTACAAAAGTACAAGGCACCGTTGGATCTTCTTCCTCCTTTTCCTTCTTCTCCGGCGAGACTGCCGCCGCAGCCACCACCTTCTTCTCCGGCGACCGCCACACCTCCTCCTTCTTCCTTCTTCTCCGGCGAGACAACCACCGCCACCACCTCCGGCGACATCTCCGACGACTTTTCCGGCGAGAATCAGGTTCGTTTTCGGGTGGATACGGTACGGGCGTTGCCCTCATCCGTTCTAAACTGGTTGTCACGGGACGCATATGGGAATCGTATGGATTTGATGGGCGGCGATCCAAGAGATGGTGGCGTTTGATATGGTACGGGCGAAGCCCTTGCTGCCGGCGCTGTGGTTGGGGTGGTCGGAGATGATGGTGGTGGCGGTGGTTGTCTCGCCGGAGAAGAAGGAGGTGGTGGCTGGCGGCGGCAGTCTCGCCGGAGAAGAAGGAATAAGGAGGAAGAAGATAACCCCTTGTACTTTTTGGATTGCTTGTACTATAATTATCTTTCCCCTATATACATATTATATGGGAAAAGTGAATATAAGGCTGTCCGGAATTTAAGCTTAGATGTGGAACCCCTCACATACTAATTTTTTAATATTTTTTTTTTATTAATGAACAAATGTTTGGCCCCCATGAATTTTATGGATTAAAAAACAAATATGTGAGTATTCCACACCTAAGCTTAGGTACCTAACAAGCCTTATATAACCATCCCCTATATATATATACAAATAGATATATACATATACAACCCCTCCTTTGTTTTTTATATATATCATACCTATGCCTTTTTATTGACTATATTATAGATTTTGTCATTGAGTTTTGAATTGGGTAAGTGTAGATTAGGTCAAAAGACGGTAAATATGTGTTTGTTATTGTACATCTAATTTTAAAAGGAGTAAATTTAGTTTTCATCTTTAACGTTGTTAAATTTGGCACTTTCCATCCCTAATTATCACAATTGTTTAAGTGAAAAGATGATAATGCATTCACATGTTTGTCACGTGGGGTACTTAACGGCCAACAAAAGCCATCGTTAGGTTAAGAAGTGATAAATGAAAAAAAAAACAACTTTAAGAATCAAAATTGGTATTTATCGATTTTAAGGTGATAGTTTTGAAACGTGCCAATTGTAGGAACTAAAAATGGGATGTTGATCCCCTTAAGTTGAAAATAACTTGAGGGGTAAAGTTAAAAGTATTCTAATTTTTTGATTAAAATCAAGGGTCAAAATTAAAAGACAAAATTTCAATCTTGACTTTTAGTTTTAATCTAAAGGTCGGTATTTACCTAATTTTACCTCTCAAGTTGATAACTTTAAGAATTTCCATCCCTAGAAATGTGATTTTCTTTTATAGCTACGAGATGGGTACCTGCGCAATGCGGCGGCGGTGGCGACAACGGGTGGTGATGGTGGCGGTGGTGGTAACGATGTGGTTATTAATCTAAAAGTAATTTATGTAAATGGTAGTGTAGTTATTTTATGGTTAAGGGATGTATCTTTTGTAAATAATTTTATTAAGAGTATTATAGAGATATTAGGTGGAAATATTTAAATTAATGAATAAAGAGATAAATAGTTTGGATAAATATGGTTGGAAAATATTTTAGGGATATATTTGGTAGATTTAGTGTGTGAGTTAGGAATGTGTTAAAAAATTAAGGGTATTTTAGATATTTTAAAGGTAGAAAGTTGAATAAAGGAGAGAATAGTTTGTTTTATAATAGAGTATAGAAAAATGCAAAAAGTATTGATGACATAATAATAAAGATATAAAGATACACTTTAAATATTCCTATTAAAATAAATGTGATTTTCTTTTATAGCTAAAAATGCAAAAAATATTGATGACATAATGATAAAGATATAAAGATACACTTTAAATATTCCTATTCCTATTCCTATTAAAATACGGACTACTATTACTATTACTAACCTCACAATACAGGGACAAATGCACACAAGTAAAATCTGTCCTAACCGTCTCAGATCTGTTACGTACGCAATATCAGCGTGTCATCCAATCTCCACCGTTCATTCTTCATCTCATCTCGTCCGTCCATCTCATCATCCCATCCGCCTATAAATACCCTCCTGCACCCGTTACCTCCCACATATAATAATAATAATCTATCCATCAAATTTCACACATCTCAACTAATAAAAAGAAAATCCAAAGCAATTAGTAAATTCTGAAATCCAAAAATTACATAAAATTCAAAATCAAAACGTTATAAAAATCTGATTATATACATATATATATATACACACACAAATATATCTATTATATACGTATATCAGTTGTGAATTGATTCCAGTTTATTCAGTTAGGGTTAGGGTTTGGTGATAATATGATAGATCAATCGCAGATGATGAATAACAATCAGTCACAGATGATGAACATGAACCAGCCGCTGATTAATCCGTACACACGTGTTGCCGCCGGAGGTGGTTACGGCGGCGCGTGGATGCACGCGCCGGTAGATCAGGTCCAGTTTATTAATCAGCAAAATATGAAGCCATCTGGATATGTTACGTCACGTAACAACAACAAAAATTGGAAGGCTAAAAAAGGTAATAACAATAATATGAATTTGAATAATAATAATAATAATAAGAGTAGTATTGGTAATGTTAATGTAGGAGGATATAATTTACCTTCTTTAAAGGAATTACAGCAACAGAATAGGTTAAAAGCAAAAAGATATATCAGTAAAAAGAAGTTTAATTACAGTGGTAGTAAATCAGCTCCGTTTGCTCCTAGGAACACGACGTCGTTTTTAATTCGTGCGAAAAAGGCTGGAGGAATTACTGATTTGGTGTCGCCGTGTCCGGTGACGCCTGCGGTGTTGCCTACGCCGATATTTTCGCCGTCTAGGGAGGTTTTAGTTGATATGGCCAAGGAAGAATGGGGTGTGGATGGGTATGGGTCAATGAAAGGGTTAATTAGGCTTAGATCGTCAGGGAATGATGACGACGAAGAGGGCGGGTCGAGTGAGAGTGATGTGGAGGAGCATGTGGAAGTTGAGAGGAGATTGGATCATGATTTGAGTAGGTTTGAGATGGTTTATCCGAATTACGGTAGTTATAATCTGGAGAATCGAGTTGATGATCAGGATACACATATTGCACAATTGGAAGAAGAGAATTTGATGATGAAAGAGAGATTGTTTTTTATGGAAAGGGAGTTTGTGAATTTGAGGAAAAGGTTGCAGAGTTTGGAAATAAAGAGGCAGGGAGGACAAGGTTTTGTGGAGAACGATTCCGAGAACGATAGTGGGAGTCGTGGTTTTGGCAGGTCGATTGATGAAAGTAATGAGCCTTTGGAAGATAATAATGAAGTGAACCAGTGTTCTGATGGAGTTAAGGATGGTAAGGATAGTAACGAATCTAATAAAGTTGAAAATGGTTTGCAGGGAATGGATGTGATGAAAGTCGTAGCCGATGTACGTGTGGAAGAGAATGTGGCTAAAAATGACGCAAATGTGGATGTTGAAGCTAATGATAAGGTGGAAGATGAAAATGCGAATGGGATGGTTGCAAATGTTGATAGCTGTGTGGATTAATGAGGTATGGAGACTGGGGCTATGTTGATATGAAGCCCCTTTTGCCGACGGGAGAACTTAAAGTTTGCTTTATGTGCAGATCATTCTTACATTTGGATTTACTTTAGTCGTGTGGCAAACAAACAGCTACAGGTTATCTTTTGACTTTATGATTTCGTGATTTATATTAGTGTTTGATGTTTAGGAATTAGGAGTAAGAGAGTGATGAAACTTTAGAAGTTTGTTTTGTGAGTTTCATATGGTTTTATATACCTTAGGTTTATTAAGAACTGTGCAAATGACTGCTGTGTAAATCTAGTGGTTCTAAATAATATTTTACTTTTATGCTATGAATGATTTGCTTCTTGTGATTACTTCACATTTATTTCATCTTGTTTGTGTTACAGTCGAGCATGTGTACTTGATTATACTGGGTTCATCTATTCTTGCATGGAAAGGTATAAAATAAATGCAGGGATATTAATGAATTGTAAGTAATTGATGTTTTAAAGTACCAGACATGCCATTGGTGTTTGTTTTTGGTTGTTTTTCTTTTTAATGGAAATCAGTGAAAATGAAAAACTAACGAGTGTTCTTGATTGATTGGAAATTTATGTGTCACAATTGGAAATTTATGTGTCACAACTCTTTAATTGTACAGACATAGTTAATATGTACACAAATCTGTATCGTCGATTGTTATAATTAATGAACTTCAACTGAGTTTGTAAAGTCAAGTTTGCAAGGATTGTGTAATACGGAGTATGTAGCAAGGCATTGAATGTTTTTCGCCGATGTGCTATATGATCAGGCTTTTGCTAGTCAAAATGTTAAAGTTTATCTGGCGGAAGAATTGTTGGTTGACTGTAATGTTGATTTGATAATGCTTTGGTCTTATTAGCTTTTGAAGCGAGATTACATACATAGGAAGATGGATTGATATGTAACTTGTTTTACGAAGTTCAGCTGACAAATAGTTGTTTTGAGGTCATGAGAACTGAGAACGTCTTGAGGCAGATGTTATGGCAGCCTGATTACTGGATCGAAGATTGGAGAAATTTTATAGTTTGCAAAGAAGTTATACAGAACAAACTTGAGTGGGGAGTCGATGCTAAAACTCAAATCAGAGAATGGAGTAAATAATGGAGTTTCAATTCCATGGTCCGAGATTGAAGTTCAGTAATCAATTGATCCTCTGCCTATCATCTAATAATGCTCTTTGATTTTAGCTTTCTTTCAATTCAACTCCATCCTGATATTAGCTAGTGATGTTTATTAAACATGTTTTAAATTTTGTTTCTGTTTGATTCTTTGATTTTAGCTTTCTTTCAATTCAACTCCATCCTGATATTAGCTAGTGATGTTTATTAAACATGTTTTAAATTTTGTTTCTGTTTGTTTCTCAAACTTGAATAAAACACTTTTTTTTTGCTTTTGAAAAAATTAGTTCTCTTTTCTTTTACTTTCACAAAACACATCAGTTTGCAGTGCCGTTGTGCGACTAAACAAGCAGTGACGAAATGCGGAGTCCGGATATTGATAATGATAATTCAGATTGCCTTCTTCAAGATCCGGTGTGATCTTTGTTTAACTTGTGCTTCCGGTTTCGTTTACTTGCAATTTCTCTGAAATTGTATGTGCGGATCAAATGCCTTTCTATATACTCGTAATTGATAGAGTTAATTGCGCAAATCATCCCTGTGCTTTGTGTATTTTTGTGGTTTTCATCCCTCCAAGTTTTTTTTAGTGGATTTCATCCTTAATCTAATTTTTTTAGCACTTTACATCCTTTTGAATGATGTATGGTGCTAAAAAGGTTTGCACAAAGTTAGTACACATTTCGTGTTTTTCATCCCTCAAAAGGATGTAAAGTGCTATAAAAGTTTACTTTAAGGACGAAATTTACTAAATTAAACTTGGAGGGATGAAAACCACAAAAATGTGCAAACCACAGGATGATTTGTGCATTTAACTCTTACTAACATGTATTATTATTATTACTGTTCAAGAATGTAATGCTTTATCCTGCTATTAGATCTATGTATATGTCACAATTACAGGACAAAATTTATGTCAACAAGATGGGAAAAAATCCCATAATAAATACTCCAAATTACCAAGACTTAAAGAGAGTCTCTGGACTATTTTAATTCATCATCTTTTGCACTATTGTTTCTATGCTCCACACATTATGTCGACAATTTATGAAATGAAACTTGAAATTTGAATATAAACTTATTTGGCACATTTGGAAGGGAATGTGAACATCTAACTTCATCTTTGAAATTCTCTTTATATATATTCCTTCATCAATATGGCATTTTCATGTATCACTAATGAAATGAAAAAGATCATCCTATTTTGATAAGAAATCATATAAAGTTACAAAAACCAGTCTCGATGTGTGTTAACACTAGAAGCGTCACATCTATTACTCACCAACCGGTAGCAGCAACGTACGCACGGAGGAGGAGATGGTACCAGTGGTATCAATAAGAAGTGCGTTGATAAGGAGAGACATGCTCTTCTTGATTTCAAAGCTCTCCTTCCAGACCTCAATGGCTTTCGTTCTATATGGACAGCTGAAGAAGTAGAAGCTGACTGCTGTGAGTGGAGCGGAGTCATGTGCAACAACCAAATCACAGAGCTGGACTTGCACTATTGTGAATTTGTGATCTTGTAGGTGGGATTAGCACTTCCTTGGCTAAATTAATCTAGTTGACTCATCTTGACCTTTTGGTAATTACTCGTATTTGAATGGAAACATTCCCATGTCTATTGGTTCTTTTTTTTTTTTTTTTTTTTTTTTTTTTTTTTTTTTTTTTTTTTTTTTTTTTTTTTTTTTTTTTTTTTTTTTTTTTTTTTTTTTTTTTTTTTTTTTTTTTTTTTTTTTTTTTTTTTTTTTTTTTTTTTTTTTTTTTTTTTTTTTTTTTTTTTTTTTTTTTTTTTTTTTTTTTTTTTTTTTTTTTTTTTTTTTTTTTTTTTTTTTTTTTTTTTTTTTTTTTTTTTTTTTTTTTTTTTTTTTTTTTTTTTTTTTTTTTTTTTTTTTTTTTTTTTTTTTTTTTTTTTTTTTTTTTTTTTTTTTTTTTTTTTTTTTTTTTTTTTTTTTTTTTTTTTTTTTTTTTTTTTTTTTTTTTTTTTTTTTTTTTTTTTTTTTTTTTTTTTTTTTTTTTTTTTTTTTTTTTTTTTTTTTTTTTTTTTTTTTTTTTTTTTTTTTTTTTTTTTTTTTTTTTTTTTTTTTTTTTTTTTTTTTTTTTTTTTTTTTTTTTTTTTTTTTTTTTTTTTTTTTTTTTTTTTTTTTTTTTTTTTTTTTTTTTTTTTTTTTTTTTTTTTTTTTTTTTTTTTTTTTTTTTTTTTTTTTTTTTTTTTTTTTTTTTTTTTTTTTTTTTTTTTTTTTTTTTTTTTTTTTTTTTTTTTTTTTTTTTTTTTTTTTTTTTTTTTTTTTTTTTTTTTTTTTTTTTTTTTTTTTTTTTTTTTTTTTTTTTTTTTTTTTTTTTTTTTTTTTTTTTTTTTTTTTTTTTTTTTTTTTTTTTTTTTTTTTTTTTTTTTTTTTTTTTTTTTTTTTTTTTTTTTTTTTTTTTTTTTTTTTTTTTTTTTTTTTTTTTTTTTTTTTTTTTTTTTTTTTTTTTTTTTTTTTTTTTTTTTTTTTTTTTTTTTTTTTTTTTTTTTTTTTTTTTTTTTTTTTTTTTTTTTTTTTTTTTTTTTTTTTTTTTTTTTTTTTTTTTTTTTTTTTTTTGCTTTATTATATATATTCTGAATAAAAGTTTCTGCACGTGAGAGATTTAGATGATGATCCATGTATTTCTAGGAAGATGGATTGACGGTAGCAGCAACGTACGCACGGAGGAGGAGATGGTACCAGTGGTATCAATAAGAAGTGCGTTGATAAGGAGAGACATGCTCTTCTTGATTTCAAAGCTCTCCTTCCAGACCTCAATGGCTTTCGTTCTATATGGACAGCTGAAGAAGTAGAAGCTGACTGCTGTGAGTGGAGCGGAGTCATGTGCAACAACCAAATCACAGAGCTGGACTTGCACTATTGTGAATTTGTGATCTTGTAGGTGGGATTAGCACTTCCTTGGCTAAATTAATCTAGTTGACTCATCTTGACCTTTTGGTAATTACTCGTATTTGAATGGAAACATTCCCATGTCTATTGGTTCTTTAAAAGAGTCACAGTATCTTGACCTACTAACAGTAATTATTTCAATGGAACCATTCCCATCTAGCAAACAACTTCAGTCCTTTGAACCTTCACACGACATGGGAAATTTCGGACTATGTGGACCTCCCCTGATCACTGGTTGTCCGGTTGTATTGGAGAATGGAGATGGTGAATTGCAGGTACTACCCAACGTTGTCGAGGGTGACGAGGAAGACACTGATGAACTTCGGAGATTGTTTTGTGTCGGTGGGGTTATTGGATTTTCTACGGCCGGATTTTGCATAGCATGTAGCATTTTACTTCTCAAGCGCTTTGGGAGATCATATGCTCTTCTTTTTTATCGCTTCTTGACAATTGATGGAATGGGTCTATTTAAATCGTAAAGGAATGCATTTATATGTAACGTATTGTAGTTTATACTATTTAGCTTGTGTTTCTTGCCTTTTCACTTCAAGTTATATAACTTTCATGTTGTGTTCATATATAGAAATATACAGAGTAATATTGTAAAAGATCCTTTTTCACTTGTATTTGGCACTTGGCAGGGGTTTTAAGTCCCCTTTATCAATAAAATTATCACCAACATATATTTTGTGAAACGTCAATTATAACTCCTTTACATCATATATGTTTTGTTTGATAAGAGAAAAGAAATTAATATGCGTATCAGCTTAATATAATAGGTGTGTACGTAATTAGTGGGGGGATAATATATAAAAATTGCATGGATCGATATAAGATTAATCCCACATCGAATTAAGCCGATAACAAAGACGTGTATTTAATACCGACATAGTAAGGATATGTTGCCTTGGAGCTGGACCTGGTCTCTCGGGTCCTCTCACTCAAGAATGTAGGGGGCTTCAAGGCACCAAAACTACAAATGGGTAATTCAAGATATCAAATGATGAATCTTTGAAACCCAATTACCCCGGTTTTATTTTTATTATATATATTCTGAATAAAAGTTTCTGCACGTGAGAGATTTAGATGATGGTTCAGTTTTTCTACTTTGCGTTGATGGTAATGCTTTGATCTACATTAACTTTCGTGGTAATATGTCGTACCTCTGTCTTTTTAATTGTCAAGCTTGGAAAAACAAATCATAGACGTAAGTTGTGGGTTTATTTTGCTGATTAACGAGTGTCATTACGGATCGATATGACTATATATTTTCATGCTACAGTTTGAAACTCGAAGTAATAATGTATAATTATATATATGAATGAGAACAAATGCAATGAAATCATGTTGCTTTCAAATATAACTGACCGGCCTGCTTTTATAGCTGTACTTTGACAATGTAATCCAAGTCATAGAATGTTACAAAGATCTTCTTGATTTCAAAGCTCTCCTTCCAGACCTCAATGGCTTTCGTTCTATATGGACAGCTGAAGAAGTAGAAGCTGACTGCTGTGAGTGGAGCGGAGTCATGTGCAACAACCAAATCACAGAGCTGGACTTGCACTATTGTGAATTTGTGATCTTGTAGGTGGGATTAGCACTTCCTTGGCTAAATTAATCTAGTTGACTCATCTTGACCTTTTGGTAATTACTCGTATTTGAATGGAAACATTCCCATGTCTATTGGTTCTTTAAAAGAGTCACAGTATCTTGACCTACTAACAGTAATTATTTCAATGGAACCATTCCCATCTAGCAAACAACTTCAGTCCTTTGAACCTTCACACGACATGGGAAATTTCGGACTATGTGGACCTCCCCTGATCACTGGTTGTCCGGTTGTATTGGAGAATGGAGATGGTGAATTGCAGGTACTACCCAACGTTGTCGAGGGTGACGAGGAAGACACTGATGAACTTCGGAGATTGTTTTGTGTCGGTGGGGTTATTGGATTTTCTACGGCCGGATTTTGCATAGCATGTAGCATTTTACTTCTCAAGCGCTTTGGGAGATCATATGCTCTTCTTTTTTATCGCTTCTTGACAATTGATGGAATGGGTCTATTTAAATCGTAAAGGAATGCATTTATATGTAACGTATTATACTATTTAGCTTGTGTTTCTTGCCTTTTCACTTCAAGTTATATAACTTCATATAATCTGGTTGTAATAATTTCTTGATTCAAGTTGTTTCTGGTGAGATTTGTGATTTCTTACATGAAAATATTTTTCCTTTTACTATGAATCAAGAAGAAGTTTTAAAATCTGTTCAAGATTCTGTTAATCACTTAAATTTCTTTGACAAATTTGATGATATCATTTCAAATAAGGAAACTGTCTTTTATAAAAGTCCCAATGATGAAGTGGAAGGCTATAGAAGTGATCCTTCATTTGGTAGTGAGCTCCAACCTTCACTTGGCAGTATATCTAAGTCTACCAGTGATCCTTCACTTGGAAGTCCTAGCTCTACCAGTGATAATGTTGTTGAGCATGCTACCAATGAAGAAGAAATGATTAATAATCCTCCTGAGGGCAGTAGTAGTACTTACTTTGATGTTAATGAAGATCTTAATAGGTCTGACAGAAATAGAAATCTTCCTAAAAGGTTACATGATTATGAATTAACTGGCAAAGTCAAATATCCTTTGAATAAAGTGGTTAATTATGCTAATTTGAGTATGAATGCTTATGCTTTTGTTTCAAATCTTAATAAAAGTGTTGAACCAACTTCATATTTTGAAGCTGTTAAGGATCAAAACTGGGTAAATGCAATGAATTTAGAAATGGAAGCTTTAAATAGGAATGGTACTTGGGTTTTAACTGATCTACCTCCTGGTAGAGAACCTATTGGTTGTAAATGGATTTACAAAATCAAATATAAAGCTTCTGGAGAAATAGAAAGGTATAAAGCTAGATTAGTGGCTAAAGGCTTTAGTCAGAAAGCTGGTATAGATTTTGAGGAGACTTTCTCTCCTGTTGTAAAAATGGTCACTATTAGAACTTTACTTACTGTTGCAGTTTCTATGAACTGGCCTTTGTTTCAATTAGATATTAACAATGCTTTTCTTTATGGTGATCTTCATGAAGATGTTTATATGAAGTTACCTCAAGGGTATTTTGATAAAAATGATGGTAAAGTGTGTAAATTAGTTAAGTCTTTGTATGGTTTAAAGCAGGCCCCCAGACAATGGAATGCTAAGTTGTCTAGTGCCTTGCTTGAATATGGGTTCATTCAAAGCAAATGTGATTACTCTTTATATGTTAAAACTGATAATGGTTCTTTTACTGCTCTTTTGGTTTATGTTGATGACATTGTGGTGACTGGTGATAATATTGATGAGATTAACAAGGTTAAACAGTTTCTAAATACAAAGTTTATGATAAAAGACTTGGGTAAACTCAAGTATTTTCTTGGTATTGAAGTTCTAGAAACTAAGCAGGGTTTGTGTTTGTCTCAAAGAAAGTATTGTTTAGAGTTACTTAATGATTTTGGTTTACTTGGTTGCAAACCTATTGCAACACCTTTAGAGATCAATATGACTATTAAACCTAATGGTTCTAAGAGTAAACCTCTTGAGAACATTTCTGTTTATCAAAAACTTATTGGGAAGTTAATCTATCTAACCTTAACCAGACCTGATATAAGCTATGCAGTCCAATGTCTTAGTCAATTCATGCATGCTCCTTTGATTGAACATTTCCAACTTGGACTTAGAATTCTAAGATATCTAAAGAATTCTCCTGGAAAAGGTTTGCATATTCAATCAAGTAAGTCTCTTTCTCTTAAAGCTTTTGTTGATTCAGATTGGGCCAGATGTTTATATACTAGAAGGTCTGTCACTGGTTATACTGTCTTTCTTGGTAATAATCTTATTTCTTGGAAAAGTAAAAAACAACCAACAGTTGCTAAATCCTCTGCAGAAGCAGAATATAGGGCCTTAACAACTGTTACTTGTGAGATCATTTGGCTTTTGAACTTGTTAAAAGATTTAGGCTTAAATCATAATTTGTTACCTGTTTCTGTTCATAGTG
This sequence comes from Erigeron breviscapus, assembly GCA_034093135.1. NCBI lineage: Eukaryota > Viridiplantae > Streptophyta > Magnoliopsida > Asterales > Asteraceae > Erigeron > Erigeron breviscapus. The sequence continues at coordinate 85,247,446 of CM067174.1, forward strand.
ATAGCAAATCTGCTATTCAAATTGCAGCAAATCCAGTTTTCCATGAAAGAACTAAGCACTTTGACATAGATTTGCATTTTACAAGAGAAAAAATTGCTGCAGGTGTTATTAAAACTGTTAAGGTTAAGTCTGAATTGAATATTGCAGATTTATTCACTAAAAGCCTAGGTTCAAAGCAACATTTATTTTTATGCAATCAACTTGGTCTTATTGATTTATTCAAGGCTAATATTGAGGGGGGATGTTAAATTACATGTATCAATATTACCCTGATGACTTATTGGACTTCTTTTGTTATTGCATGTATTTATGAGGGACAAAAGCTGCTGTTTAGAAGATTAAAGGATTGCAAGATGAAGTAATGAAAGATGAGGACTAGAAGTGCTAATAAAAGGAAGCTGAAGGTGCATTGTGGAAAATGGGTTTTAATCCTCATATAAATACCACTTTATGGTGGATTAGGGTTTCGGTTGGTTTTACAACCCTATTTTATACTCCCTCCGTCCCACTAAAAGTGTCATGTTTTAATTTTTCAAAGTCTAACATTTCTAACTTTGACCTTAAATAATTTTCTTCGTGTTTGATAATGTTTGATGAAAGTTATATGAATTGATTGTAGTTTAAGAGGTGTATTCATTGGTATAACTTTTATCAAATTTTATATAACACAAAAAAATATATATTTAAGGTCAAAGTTTATAAACATTGACTTTGAATATTCAAAATAAGACATTTTTCATGGGACGGAGGGAGTATCTTTTTTCTCTCGATTTATAATTACCTGTATATATATCATATCGATATATATACATATTATTCTGTAAAATCATCCTTGGATGATTATTGTTTAAGTTTGTGTAATAATAACTTCATATAATGTGGTTGTAATAATTTCTTGATTCAAGTTGTTTCTGGTGAAATTTGTGATTTCTTACAAAACACTTTTTTTAGCTTTTGAAAATATTAGTTATATTTTCTTTTACTTTGACAAGTTAGCAGTGCTGTTGTGTGACTAAACAAGCAGCGGTGAAATGCAGCGACTGGAAACTAGTTCCATCCGGTTATTGATAATTCAAATCCCCTTCTTCAAGATCGATTGTGCTTCCGATTTCGTTTACTTGCAATTTCTCTGAAATTCTTGTATTTATTGTTCACCAAGCATCATATCTATTGCTCACGAACTGGTATCAGCTACGCACGGAGGAGATGGTACTGGTGGTATCAATAAGATGTGCATTCAAAAGGAGAGACGTGCTCTTCTTGATTTTAAAGCTCTCCTTCCAGAACTCAATGGCCTTCGTTCTATATGTCAACTGAAGAAGTAGAAGCTGACTGCTGTGATTGGAGCGGAGTCATGTGCAACAACCAAATCACAGAGCTGGACTTGCACTATTGTGATCTTGTAGGTGGGATTAGCACTTCATTGGCTAAATTAATCTAGTTGACTCATCTTGACCTTTTGGTAATTATTTGAATGGAACCATTCCCATGTCTATTGGTTCAGTAAATTAATTAGAATTGCATGGATCCCACATCGTATTGAAATGGTAACGAGAACGTGTATTTAATACCAAGATAGTTATGGTAAGTTGCCTTCGAGCTAGACCTGGTCTCTCGGGTCCTCTCACCCAAGAAGGTAGGGGGCTTCAAGGCACCAAAACTACAAATGGGTAATTCAAGATATCAAATGCTGAATCTTTGAAACCCAATTACCCTATAAGGGTTTTTTTTTTGGCTTTATTTTTATATATATTCTGAATAAAAATTTCTGCACATGAGAGACTTAGATGATGATCCATATATGTATTTCTAGTTTAATTTGCGTTGATGGTTAATGCTTCAATCTACATTAATTGTCTTTTTAATTGTCAAGCTTGAAAAAACAAATTATAGACGTAAGTTTTGGGTTTATTTTGCTGATTAACGAGTGTCATTATGGATCGATATGACTATTTTTCTTCATGCTACCATGAAATTTAAAACTCTGAATTGACAATGAATAATCATATGAATGATTACGAAATGCAATGAAATTATGTTGCTTTCAAAAGTGACCTGCTAATATTATAGCTGTATTTTGACAATGTAAACCAACTCATAGAATGTTATAAGAGCAAAGCTAATTAAGGGCTTAAGGCTATCGCAAAACTAGTACTCGTATAAAATGGTCAAGTGAACAATGAGTTTTATCCCTTTAATTTGTGAAAGTGAAACGGAGATACCATATATGTTGTTATGTGATAAAAACGTGTGTTTGCAGTTAGTTGGTCTAATGGGGCATGACAGCTGTAAGACCCGGTGACCCATCACCCTTTAGGTTGTGGATTATAGTCCTATATATGGAACTACAAATTGATCGAGTGGATATGTGTATGATTCTTGTCTTAAAACAAAGATTTCATCTCCAAACATATATAGGAAGTATGAATCAGGAAAAAATTGGACAACCGTAATATTTTCCAAAGCTGATTGTAGTGTTCATGTATATTCAACTAAAAGTTTTGTAAAAACTGCATGTATACTACCATTTCTCCGGTTGTGGGGCGATCACCACCACCAAACTAAGTGATCAGGCTTTTGCTAGTCAAAATGTTAAAAGTTTATTTGACGGAAGAATTGTTGGTTGACTGTAATGTTGATTTGATAATGCTTTGGTATTATTAGCTTTTGAAGTGAGATTACATACATAGGAAGATGGATTGATATGTAACTTGGTTTACGAAGTTCAGCTGACAAATAGTTGTTTTGAGGTCGTGAGAACTGAGATCGTCTTGAGCCAGATGTTATGGCAGCCTGAGCACTGGATCTAAGAGTGGAGAAATTTCATAGTTTGCAATTAAGTTTAGCATACAGAGGCTAAAACTCAAATCAGAGAACAGAGGAAATAATCAAGTATCAATTCCATGGTCCGATATTGAAGTTAAGTAATCAGTTGATCCTCTACCTATGATCTAATAATGCTCTTTGATTTTAGCTTTCTTTCAATTCAACTCCATCCTGATATTAGCTAGTGATGTTTATTGAACTTGTTTTAAATTTTGTTTCTGTTTGTTTCTCAAACTTGAATAAAACACTTTTTTTTTGCTTGAATAAAACGCTTTATTTCAATGGCGTTCGTTCTATATGGACAGCTGAAGAAGTAGAAGCTGACTGCTGTGAATGGAGTGGGAGTCATGTGCAACAACCAAATCACAGAGCTGGACTTGCACTATTGTGATCTTGTAGGTAGGATTAGCATTTCATTGGCTAAATTAATCTAGTTGACTGACCTTGACCTTTTAGTAATTACAGTATTTGAATGAAACCATTCCCATGTCTATTGGTTCTATAAAAGAATTACGGTATCTTGACCTTACTAACAGTAATTATTTGAATGGAACCATTCCCATCTAGCTAACAACTCCAGTCCTTTGTATTGGAGATGGTGAGTTGCAGGTACAGCCCAATGTTGTCGAGGAAGACACTGATGAACTTCGGAGATTGTTTTGTGTCGGTGGGGTTGTTGTATTTGCTACGGACCGGATTTTGCATAGCATGTAGCACTTTACTTCCTAAGCGCGGATTCGAACTGGTATTTTCTGTTTTGTCTTTAGGAGGTATTCCTTTTTCTTAATCGCTTTCTTTCTTGACAATTGATGGATTGGATCTATGTAAATCGTAAAGGGATGCATTTATATGTAATGTATTGTAGTTTATATTTAGCTTGTGTTTCTTGCCTTTTCACTTCCATTAAGTTATATAACTTTCATGTTGTATTCATTATTTAGAAATAGACAGAGTAATATTGTAAAAGATCCTTTTTCACTTGTATTTGGCAGGGGTTTTAAGTCTCCTTTTATCAATAAGGTTATCACCAACATACATATTGTGTGGCCATTTCTGCATAAAAGAAACAAATAAAAACAAGAATTATTGAATTAATTAGGACAAGTGCTATACGGAGTATATGGGGATGGGATGCATATATAAGAAATACAGTAAAACAAAACAATGTTGCAACATCAAGCGAATAAGCTGCACAACACAAAATTGCTAAACACCCTATAAAAAGTTGACATGTGAAACGTCAATTATAACTAAAAAAGATATGTATTTAATCCCATATCGAATTAACACACTAAAAAAGATATGTATTTAAGACCGACATAATTAGTCTATGTTGCCTTGGAGCTGGATTTGGTCTCTCGGGTCCTTTCACCCAGGAAGGTAGGGGGCTTCAAGGCACCAAAACTACAAATGGGTAATTCAAGATATCAAATGCTGAATCTTTGAAACCCAATTACCCTATAAGGGTTTTTTTTGGCTTTATTTTATACGCGTATACATTTGAACAAAACTTTCATGATGCACATGATAGATTTAAATCACAAGCAAAATACTGTATATAATGGTTCAGTTTTCTAGTTTGCGTTGATGGTTAATCCTTCGATCTGCATTAATTGTGGTGGGTAATATGCCGTATAGCTCTGTCTTTTTATTTTTCAAGCTTGAAAAAACAAATTATAGGCTTAAATTTTGGGTATAATTTGCTGATTAATTAACGAGTGTCATTATGGATCGATATGACTATTTTTCTTCGTGCTACCATGAAATTTAAAACTCGAATTAAAAATGAATACTTATAATGAATGAGAACGAATGCAATGAAATCATGACGCTTTCATAACTGACCAGCAAAAATTATAGATGTATTTTAACAATGTAAACCAAGTCATAGAATGTTACAAGAGCAAAGCTAATTAAGGCTATCGCAAAACTAGTACTCGTATAAAATGGTCAAGCGAAAAATGAGTTTTATCCCTTTAATTTGTGAAAGTGAAACAGAGCTACCATGTTTGCTGCTACTTGATCTATATAATGGGTCCTGACAGTATCAAACCCGGTGACCCATCACCCTTTAGGTTGTGGATTATATAGAGTCCTATATATGGAACTACAGATATGTGTATGATTCTTGTCTTAAAACAAAGATTTCATCTCCAAACATAGGAAGTATGAATCAGGAAAAAAAATGAACGATCGTAATATTTTCCAAATAAGCTGATTGTAGTGTTCATGTAAGTTCAACCAAAAGTTTTATAAAATCTGCATGTATACTACCATTGCTCCGGCTGTGGGGCGATCACCACCACCAAACTAAGTTAATCAATATATCGATCTTGTGCAAGCTCATTGAGGTTATATATGGCCAAGGCGAATAGGCGATCATCACCGCCATCAACAGCAACCATTCATGGACCTTTGATTAAATAAGCAAACATGAAAAAAAACAAAAAAATAGATAAAAAAAAACTTCATTTGTCTTAATGAATTGGATGAACATCAACACAGTTGTCCATTCATTATATATATCTTCATGAACGTACCACTCGAGTTATCATACATACGACTCGAACCAAGTCAATAATTAATACTCTTTAATAGTTAATGTATATTAATGGCATAATGCAGTTACATATTTGCAAAAAAATGAAATCAGAAAAAAAAAAAAAAAAAAAAAAAAAAAAAAAAAAAAAAAAAAAAAAAAAAAAAAAAAAAAAAAAAAAAAAAAAAAAAAAAAAAAAAAAAAAAAAAAAAAAAAAAAAAAAAAAAAAAAAAAAAAAAAAAAAAAAAAAAAAAAAAAAAAAAAAAAAAAAAAAAAAAAAACACAAAAAAAAAAAAAAAAAAAAAATAGATAAAAAAAATTTATGATGCACATGATACGATTAAATCACAAGCAATACATAATGGTTCAGTTTTCTAGTTTGCGTTGATGGTTAATCCTTCGATCTGCATTAATTGTGGTGGGTAATATGCCGTATAGCTCTGTCTTTTTATTTTTCAAGCTTGAAAAAACAAATTATAGGCTTAAATTTTGGGTATAATTTGCTGATTAATTAACGAGTGTCATTATGGATCGATATGACTATTTTTCTTCGTGCTACCATGAAATTTAAAACTCGAATTAAAAATGAATACTTATAATGAATGAGAACGAATGCAATGAAATCATGACGCTTTCATAACTGACCAGCAAAAATTATAGATGTATTTTAACAATGTAAACCAAGTCATAGAATGTTACAAGAGCAAAGCTAATTAAGGCTATCGCAAAACTAGTACTCGTATAAAATGGTCAAGCGAAAAATGAGTTTTATCCCTTTAATTTGTGAAAGTGAAACAGAGCTACCATGTTTGCTGCTACTTGATCTATATAATGGGTCCTGACAGTATCAAACCCGGTGACCCATCACCCTTTAGGTTGTGGATTATATAGAGTCCTATATATGGAACTACAGATATGTGTATGATTCTTGTCTTAAAACAAAGATTTCATCTCCAAACATAGGAAGTATGAATCAGGAAAAAAAATGAACGATCGTAATATTTTCCAACAAACAATACCCGATCAGATACATACATACATTTTACACAGTCATTAAGTGACCACTCATGTAAAAGTCAGTAAAACTGTTTTTAGGGTGGGACTAGTTATAAATTGTAGTATTGGTTTTGTAAATACAACTATGGAGCCTGTAATGACAAAAGTTATAATCGCTGTTACCTTCATAAAATCTTCATGAATAACATAAACCCGTTCTGCACGGATTGCAAACATACCGGCTTCAGTGCACACATTACGAAGATCAGCTCCATTAAACCCCTGAATCAAAAACCAAGGTTCAAAATTTTAGGAAGTGCTGCTTTTTAATATAGATAAAGGAAGTGAAAAATACAACTTCTAAAAGAGCTAATTTCACCTCCGCTTGACAACTGCCTCGTAATCAATTTCACCATGTTTAGCAATTCCAGCAGCGTGAATTTTAAGGATTTCCATTCTTGACTATTCATTTGGCAATGGAATCTCTATTTTCCTATCTAGCTGACCCGGACGAAGAAGAGCGGGGTCCAGAACATCAGGTCTGTTTGTCGCCATTATCATTTTTACCTGAATAACATACATGCTATCATTATGATGTCTTTTATATGAATTAATCTCATTAGCAAAAAATCATACTATTTAGAGGTGACCAGATGGGTGTGGACCATAATCCCGTTCATTGCTCGGTTAATACTATATTTAGTGTGTTATGTAAATATAGGGGTTTAGTGTGTCAATATGATAGATAATAACCGAATAGCGGTTATTGGAAGTTAATTGTGAAGGGTCGTGACTATTGGCAAACAGTCACGATGGCAGTTACTTAGGAAAAGTCGTGACCATTCGTGAACAGTCACAATGGATCGGTTTATGTCTATATATACAAGTGTCTGTAACAGAATTTCGGTAATCTATCAATACACGATTATTATTTCAGTATCTTTTCTCTCGTTCATCTTTGTGAATCAAACGATTAGGGACAACAATTGGTATCAGAGCATAGGATCTTTGATTCATAAAAACTGTGACCGGAAAAATTAAGAAAAGGAACACCGGCCGGAAAATTCTACGGTGGTGGAAACGGTTACAGGTAGAAGAGGAAAACCGATTGAAGGAAATACACACTTCAATCACACTCTTGAACAAGAGGAAAACCGATTGAAGGAAATACACACTTCAATCACACTCTTGAACAAGAGGAAAACCGATTGAAGGAAATACACACTTCAATCACACTCTTGAACAAGAGGAAAACCGATTGAAGGAAATACACACTTCAATCACACTCTTGAACAAGAGGAAAACCGATTGAAGGAAATACACACTTCAATCACACTCTTGAACAAGAGGAAAACCGATTGAAGGAAATACACACTTCAATCACACTCTTGAACAAGAGGAAAACCGATTGAAGGAAATACACACTTCAATCACACTCTTGAACAAGAGGAAAACCGATTGAAGGAAATACACACTTCAATCACACTCTTGAACAAGAGGAAAACCGATTGAAGGAAATACACACTTCAATCACACTCTTGAACAAGAGGAAAACCGATTGAAGGAAATACACACTTCAATCACACTCTTGAACAAGAGGAAAACCGATTGAAGGAAATACACACTTCAATCACACTCTTGAACAAGAGGAAAACCGATTGAAGGAAATACACACTTCAATCACACTCTTGAACAAGAGGAAAACCGATTGAAGGAAATACACACTTCAATCACACTCTTGAACAAGAGGAAAACCGATTGAAGGAAATACACACTTCAATCACACTCTTGAACAAGAGGAAAACCGATTGAAGGAAATACACACTTCAATCACACTCTTGAACAAGAGGAAAACCGATTGAAGGAAATACACACTTCAATCACACTCTTGAACAAGAGGAAAACCGATTGAAGGAAATACACACTTCAATCACACTCTTGAACAAGAGGAAAACCGATTGAAGGAAATACACACTTCAATCACACTCTTGAACAAGAGGAAAACCGATTGAAGGAAATACACACTTCAATCACACTCTTGAACAAGAGGAAAACCGATTGAAGGAAATACACACTTCAATCACACTCTTGAACAAGAGGAAAACCGATTGAAGGAAATACACACTTCAATCACACTCTTGAACAAGAGGAAAACCGATTGAAGGAAATACACACTTCAATCACACTCTTGATGAAGAGGAAAACCGATTGAAGGAAATACACACTTCAATCACACTCTTGAACAAGAGGAAAACCGAATTGAAGGAAAGAAACAAACCAACTTCAATCATACTCTTGAAGGAGAAAGAGGAAGCGCGCAGATTGAAGGAATTGTTAACCCAAATCATAACCGATTGAAGGAAAATTAGGGCTTCAACTTTATTTGGGGAAGAAGACAACTTCTGTTGGGAGCGGTTCTCTGGAACGACACAGAAGGACAAAAAGTCATTTGTTTGGGCTTTTTAATTAAAACACTTTTGTGGTAGCGGCATATAAAAGGAGTAAAAGGACCGACACAAAAGGAAGCGACACGTTTGGGCTTTAATTAGGAAACAGGCAGATTACTTTTAATTGGGCTTCTACAGTTCTTTTAAAAGGAATATATTTTCTACAATTTGGGATTGACAACACTTTTATCGGATCAACAAGGGAAGGACGCTTCTCTGACAACGGTTCTTTAAAAGGAATTATTTTTGGATATCCACAACACCGAGGTTAGAAATCTAAATCATTTTTGGATTTCTAATTTACTAGTAGTATAAATTTATTATCTATACTATTAGGAAAGCCCCAAATTTTAGAAAGTGAAGATCATTAGAATAGAAACCATGTCTGGAGAAAATCCTAATGGCGCCTTAGTAACACAAAAACCCGTTGCACCAATCTCTCATTATCAATGCCCCGTTTTGAAACAAACAAATTATACCGTTTGGGCCATTCAAATCAAAGTTATACTTGAAGCGAATGGATTATGGGAGATGATAGAACCTAAGGAAAATGTTGAACCTGACGAAAAAAGGGATAAGGCAACGATTGCCTTTCTGTACCAAGCATTGACCGAAGATGTGATACTGCAAGTTGCGGGGTGTAAGACTGCGAAGGAAGTCTGGGAGGCGTTAAAAAAGAGACATGTCGGAGAAGATAAAGTGCAGAAGGCACGTTTACAATCGTTGATGATTGGATTTCAAACACTCCAAATGAAGGAGGACGACACGTTAGATGCCTTTACCGCTAAGTTAAATGGTTATGCCACTAAGGCAAAAGAATTAGGAAAAACCTTGGATCAACCGTTACTTGTACGAAAACTTTTAGATTCAATGCCAGATATGTTCATCCAAATAGTGGCATCCATAGAACAAAACTCTGATCTAGACGAAGTCACTTTCGACGAGATCATTGGAAAATTAAAAGCGTATGAGGAAAGAATTAAACTCAAGAAAGGCGGACGTGGAGAAAGCCAGGAAAACTTATTATTCGCGCATGGCGAACACTCTGGAAGAGGAAGGCGATTCGGCAATCGCGGACGTGGTAGATCAAACTCTTCACGAGGAAACTGGCAAAACAATAGAAATAGAAACGACTCGAAAGAGGAAGGCTCAACTCACAAGGCGAGAACAAACACAAAGTGGAATAAGCAAGTGAGGGATATGAGCAAAGTACAATGTCACAGATGTAGAAAATTTGGACATTTTAGGAAAGACTGCAATCAACTGCCGACAACGCAGGAACAATCAAATCTTATCCAAGAAGATGAAGAGCCATCATTGTTAATGGCAACACACAAAACTGAGCACGAAGAGGTACTGTTAAATGAAGGACAATTTCAACCCGAAAAGTATGCAACAACAGACAAAAAGTATCTGGTATTTAGATAATGGAGCAAGCAACCATATGACGGGGACTAAGAGTCACTTCAGGGATATTGATGATAACATAACAGGACGTGTTCGTTTTGGAGATGGATCGTATGTAGAAATAAAAGGAAAAGGCTATGTTTTGTTAGGATGTAGGAATCACGAACAGAAGATTATATCGGAAGTATACTACATTCCAAACCTTAAGAGCAACATACTGAGTCTAGGACAACTCACGGAGATAGGGTGTAAAGTCATCATGGAAGGAAACAAACTAACTTTACATGACAAAAATAAGAGATTGCTGATGAAGATTGAAAGATCAAGGAATAGACTTTACAACATCAAACTAAAGATAGGTACACCCATATGTCTCCTAGCAAATATAGATAGCCAAGCATGGTTGTGGCACGCTAGATTAGGTCATCTAAACTTTGAGGACATCAAGAACATGACAAGGAAGAATCTAGTGGAAAGAATACCAAAGATTAATCACGTAGGACAGATTTGTGATGCCTGCTTATTAGGAAAACACAATAGGACTCCATTCCCAAATCAAGCCAAATTTAGATCGAAGAAACCTTTGGATTTAGTATATGGAGACCTCTGTGGCCCTATAAGCCCAACCACACACTCCGGGAAGCAATACATTTTCTTGTTAGTGGACGACTGTACACGTTTCATGTGGGCTTACTTTCTGACATCGAAAGATCAAGCATTTGATACTTTCAAGGAATTTAGACAACATATTGAAACGGAATTGAGGACAAAATTAAGGATGCTGAGAACAGATAGAGGAGGTGAGTTCACATCTAATGAATTCACCAAGTACTGCAAGGAAAATGGAATAGCACGACAGTTAACAACACCTTACTCACCACAACAAAACGGAGTCGTGGAAAGGAAAAATAGAACAGTGCTATCTACAACTAGAAGTATGATGAAGGCAATGAAGTTGCCACTAAACTTTTGGGCGGAAGCAGTCAGACACGCCGTCTACATACTAAACAGGGTCCCTACAAGAGCCCTGGTGGATAAGACTCCATATGAGGCACTCTACAACAGAAAACCAAATCTGGAAAAACTAAGGATATATGGGTGCACAGCTTATGCAAAGGTAACGATACCTCACTTACAAAAGTTGGATGATAGAAGCGTACCCATGATTTACTTAGGTGTAGAGGAAGGATCAAAAGCATATAGATTGTATGATCCAAAAAAGAAGAGGAAACATGTAAGCAGGGATGTTAAGTTTATGGAAACCAAACCATGGAATTAGGATAACAGTAGAGAGGAACCAACTACACAAAACTCAGAATGGACAAGTTTTGTGGTACGAGGAATAGACGATGGAAATACGACATCAGTCAACTCGGAAAGCAATGAAGATGCTAATAAGGAACAGGAACAAACTACTGCTCCAAACTCTACAGTTACCCCACCAACATATACTTACAACCCATACTCAGAGGAGGAATATGCTACTACTAGTTCATTTGGGAACTTAGAAGAAAGATTTGATGATACACCAACATGGGGTTTCAAAGATTTGAATGCAGTATATGCAAATGCACGTGTAGTTGAAACTGGAAGTCTGCTACTTACGGAAGAGGAACCCCGTAACTACAGGGAAGCATCGACAGATAGGAAATGGATTGAGGCCATGGAAGCAGAACTGGATTCAATTAACAGGAATAACACATGGACTCTTACTACTTTGCCTGCGAATCATGAGGCAATAGGACTCAAGTGGGTTTTCAAGACCAAGAGGGATGCAAAAGAAAGTATCATCAAATACAAAGCAAGACTAGTAGCGAAAGGCTACGTGCAGAAACACGGAATAGACTTCGAAGAAGTATTTGCAACAGTTGCACGCATTGAGATAGTTCGTCTGATTTTAGCATTGGCAGCACACCATGGATGGCAAGTACATCATTTGGATGTCAAATCAGCATTTTTACATGGGGAATTAAAGGAAGAAGTCTACGTTACACAACCTGAAGGTTTCATAAAACCAAGAAGTTCAGGGAAAGTTTACAAGCTCTCGAAGGCACTATATGGTTTAAGGCAAGCACCAAGAGCTTGGAATATGAAGCTTGATCAAACCTTAAAGTCATTGGACTTCAAGAAGTGTAATCTCGAACAAGCGGTCTACACAAAGAGAAGTAAGACTTCCACACTTATCGTTGGAGTTTATGTTGATGACTTGATAATCACCGGCACTCCAAGAAAGGAAATAGACCTGTTCAAATCCCAAATGGAAGACAAATTTGAAATGAGCGATCTAGGATTGCTGGCTTATTACCTCGGGATAGAAGTTACCCAGACAGGGGGAGAGATTACAATCAAGCAGACAGGTTACATCAACAAGATCTTAAAGAATGCTAGTATGATGGAAAGCAATGACACAAAGATACCTATGGATCCGGGAACAAAGTTGGTCAAGGCGGAAGATGGAAAACCAGTTGACGCAACTTATTACAGAAGTTTAATTGGATGTCTCAGGTATCTACTACACACTAGACCAGATCTAAGTTACTCGGTTGGATTACTCAGCAGATTTATGCAAGAACCAAAGGATCACCATTTGAAGGCGATAAAACAAGTAATCCGATACATCAAAGGAACCAAGGAGCATGGAATTATATACAAAAGAGATGGCGGCTGCAAGATTACAGGTTATAGCGACAGTAGTTATGGAATCAATACTGATCAAGGAAAAGGAACTACTGGAATAGTATTCTATTTTGGAGAATCCCCTATTACCTGGTGCACTCAGAAGCAACCAACAGTAGCACTCTCATCATGTGAATCAGAATTCATGGCGGCTACTGGAGAAGCATGTCAAGCTTTATGGTTAAAGCGGCTACTTAGTGAAATAACGGGTTGGAAAGAGGAAAGAATAACACTGAAGGTTGATAACGTTTCAACAATAGCACTCGTCAAGAATCCGGTATTTCATGGAAGGAGTAAGCATATCGACATTCGTTACCATTTCATTCGTGAATGCGTAGAGAATGGACACATCAATGTGGAACACGTTAGTGGTGAATTACAAAGGGCTGATATATTGACTAAAGCACTACCAAGGCTGAAGTTTGTCACTATGCGGCAGATGCTCGGGGTTCAAGATCTAGGATGAAGCAACGATCGAGATTAAGGGGGAGAAAGTGGACCATAATCCCGTTCATTGCTCGGTTAATACTATATTTAGTGTGATATGTAAATATAGGGGTTTAGTGTGTCAATATGATAGATAATAACCGAATAGCGGTTATTGGAAGTTAATTGTGAAGGGTCGTGACTATTGGCAAACAGTCACGATGGCAGTTACTTAGAAAAGTCGTGACCATTCGTGAAAAGTCACAATGGATCGGTTTATGTCTATATATACAAGTGTCTGTAACAGAATTTCGGTAATCTATCAATACACGATTATTATTTCAGTATCTTTTCTCTCGTTCATCTTTGTGAATCAAACGATTAGGGACAACAATGGGCAGGTAGGGTAACGGGGTAAAACACAACACCAATAAACCAATCTGTAAGTCAATGTGTTGTGATTTGTGATGTTAAAGAATATTTGCTAAATCATGAAAACGAAACTTGAAGCTGTATATACAACACACCTTTCCAAGCTGATCAAATCCATCTAGCTGATTAAGTAGCTCCATGAGTGTTCTTTGAATTTCACGGTCAGCACTAGTTCCCTCACTCAAACGGCGTCCACCAATGGCATCAATCTCATCCATAAAGAGGATGCAGGGCTTAAACAGCCATAAAGACACTTGTTAAAAATGGTAAATCTGAGGAAATATTATATTACGAGAAAAAGAAACAGAGAGGTTTATGGCTTTGAGAATACTTCGTGATCACGAGCATAGATGAACACTTCCCTGATAATTCTTGCACTCTCACCAATGTTACCCAACCTGTAAAGTTATGCACAGAAGTTAAAACACACATAAGTCTCCCAATAGAGAAGACGAGAATGACATATAAAATAAAAGAAATACCTTCAAGAAGGTAGCATCTACATTGCTAGCAATTGCTCTAGCCAGTAATGTTTTGCCAGTACCAGGAGGTCCATAAAGAAGAACACCCTGATCAAAAAGAAAATTGTTGGTCCAAGCAGAGCATTTGTAACAGGTTAATTGCATTACAGTTACCCAACTTCAGTCAACTTCTATTTCAAGTAACCAACTTTTCTGTAGTTAGAGAAGACCATCTACGTTTAAAATTGTTGCTTGAATGTAACTAATTTCAAATTTTCAACTTAAGGTAATCCCACACGAGAAAAGATCATATTGATTGTGTGGCCACTATTGCTTCCATAACATTTGACTTTATTGACTTTTTTTATGTGTCGCTTGAAAACCGGTTATCTAAGGTACCTTTGCTAATAAAAATGTAAAATTTTGATTTGGGGGCCGATAAAAAGGGCCTTGACCGGTTCAATTTTAAATATTACTCTGCATTGTCCTCTCATTATCTACTTAAGAATCAACCCTATAATTATGTAATTATTATAAACACTGACACATAGAATAAGCAAGGGAAAGATATTTATGTTAATCAAGAAGAGAAGAATATAATGGTTGTACCATCTACATCGTTCATTGTCCAAAGGCCTTAGAACTTCTCCAATGAACTGTCCAACACTTTGAAGAGACTTCAAATCATCGTCTTTTTTGGCATAATCCTTCTTTGTGCTCCGTAATGTCTCTCTCACTGCATACAATGATTTTGATATTGTTAATCTACCATTAAGAAACTTGCATAAGACTTGACACAGTAGATAATGAAAAGAGAAATTGATGAACCCATGAACATATCAACCTCAGGTGGATATAAAGCATCCAGATACATAAAGAAAGGGCCTTGACCGGTTCAAACTACCAAGGCCTTGTACTGCCAAAAACATGATATATGGTTAGCAAAATCCAAAATATCGAAACAGGTAAGCAACAGAAGTATTGACCCACAAACTCAAAATTAATATAGATAAGTGCATACAAACAAATGTGTATCGTCGTAGAAAAGATTAACGGAGTAAGTCCTACAATATTAAGTAGACTCCTAAAAACACTGTTAGGTACAACCAAATGACATGCCTACAGGGAGAAGCGTCGACAACTGATACGGCTTAATTATCTCAACGAAATTAAATCCCATCTTTAAAATTTCCAAAATTTTATCTATTACTTCACTCTAACTAACTCTTACATGTCATTATCTAGCCATCTCACCCATATATCTCCAGAATTAATTTAGTA
>CM067174.1:85263936-85343936 GCA_034093135.1 Erigeron breviscapus
AAAGTTACAAAGGCAACTATGATACTTAAAAGTATTTTTAAGGGATTATTTAATTACTAGATCGATAAAATGAATAAATAATTAATAAATAATATTAAATTGAATAAATGATTATAAATCAGAAAATATTCATGAATACCAATATTATAAAGTTACTAATGTCAAATGACATGATTAAGCAAAGCGTACAATGGGAACCATGATAATCAAAGTCAAGTTACCGAAATTCCTATAACGTATAAATACGTATAATGAGAAATTGGCATTCTCCACCAAATATTTTCTAACCAAACATTGTGAGCAATAAAATGAACTTGAACTCCATAATTAAACAACAATCAAAGATGGGCAAGTCTACTAGTATGCATCTCATGGTCTAACTTACTAGTCCATGTCACACGAACTTATGTCGTGTATATATATACAATGGTTTAGGCCTGCTTGTTGAGGAACATAACTAGGAGAACTCTCGCATTGCCAAGGAGTAACACTCTCTAATCAAGTGAGTCATAGCCCCCTTTCAAACTCTTTATGTGTTTTACTTTCGGGGTGAACAGCATGATAAGTAAAATTGCTTTATATATATGAATGATTCTTGAAAGAATGATTATGAAATGGGATATATTGTATGTTCAATGTGTTATAAGTTATATGATGAGCTTGAGTTCTGTCAAACTATATCACTTCGGTACACTACTATTAACTCCGAAGGGGAGGCCTGTAGTTAGAGGGTTGCGCAACTAGGAGTCGTCCACTCACCCACTAAAATAGGTAACGGTGGAATGTTGGTTGCCTTTGTGGCCACTTTCATTGCCAGTCCGACCCGAGCGGTGCTCTAATCTACTTTATTTTAGGCGGTCGTCTCCATGGCACGATCCCCTTCTTTATAAATTGCACTTGATTGACAGCTTGTGCTATGAAATGAAACATTATGTTGGTTGGGACAGGAAATGGTCTTAGTAGTGGCTCAAGCATTTACTCATCAAATTATGTCATGGTAATCTTACCATTGACCAAGTATTGTTGATATTATTGATGATTGGTTATTATTGATTGAACATACGGTTTGGGTATTGGACCTTATATGGAATCTTGAAAGTTGTTGGAATTGGCGATATTGAAATATTGATGACAGAATGGTTTTGGTATGACGTATGATTAATCGATTGATATATTTTTCTCTCATGATAAATGTGACAAACGAGATTTACTTGCAAACCTATGCACTCACCAACTACGTTTTCGTAGTTGACACTTTTCTTCATGCTTTTCAGGAATTAGCATAAGCTTTGGGGAATTATATGCATCATGATTATTTGCATTGCACTTTGGAGTCAAAGATCAAACCTTGTGACGGGCAATGGAATCCGCCTTGATCATTGTAGTATATCATCTCATGTATTTGTTATTTGTTTCGTGGACTCAATATCCAAGTATGGTAGACGTATTGTACTTGGGAATTGGTTCACATGCTTGTGCATTGTAAAATTATTTTTATCAAATAAAGCTATGGTGAATGTTATTTATAATCCTTTGTTTTGAATACTCGACTTTCTGTAAATCTCATCGTTCCGCCTTAGTTGGGGTGTTACACTTTTTGTTTGATCCTTTACAATATGTGGATGAGAAAGTGATCATTCTGCAGTGCCCAAAACTAAGTCATGAAGAGTTGGTGCATTTCATAGACCAGGAAACAGGTACTCCTTCTACTGGGCTTTATTATATCCAAGGTAATGCTGGTTTTGAAAATCTATTAAGTGCGTGTAACCAAGAACAAACTGCTTTGTTAATGGGCTTTATTATAAGTTTATAACAGTATTAGCAGCTAGGCAGTCTTTTGGTATGATCAAACTTGTGCTATGTAGTCTTTTGGCAAGTTGAACATGTAATTTGGTAGTCTTTTGGTATGTACTGCAATTATACTGCATCTGCTTAATTATATATGACAGTTGGGATCTTTGTGCTATTTCTTTCTTTTTTCTGCTTAATTATTGGTAATTAACAACATTGAATTGATAGACAAACATTATCTTCCATTTCATTAAACAATTGTCACAAATATTACATAGCTAACACAGCTATCACAAAGCACAAAAAAGCTACAACAACAACCAAAATATAGAAGACTTGGCCGAAAACTCTCAATTTTGACTTTGTGAAAGTCAACTCCTCCAACACTTTAACCAAATTGGAATCCCTTGAATCTTCATCATCCTTTGGAGCTTGATTGATTGAATTCAAAGATTGTGAATGAAGCTCATAGATCAAATCCTTGTAATAATCTGTTGGAAGTTCTTCATCAATAAAACTGAATCTAGTACAGTACCCACTTTTAACCTATAAAAAAACATGGATTTTGTTACTTTTAAACACAACGAACATAAACCCTAAACTAATTTCAGAAATAATTGAGAAAAAAAATTAGGGTTCTTACATTAGGGCATTTGACAAATCGACGACCTGGATTCTTGGTGGTCCATGATGTAAATATGTACATCTTGGATCCGTAGTGACACTTCATATAACGAAACTTTCGATTCACTGAAGAAGATGATGAACTCGACGCCATGGAAGAAGGTGGAGGGAAAATTGGGAGAAAAATGAAGGGAATAAGGAGCGGGGGAATGAAACTGGGTGAAAAGGGTGGAAATTAGGGTTTTTATATTTTTTATAAAGTCCACGTGGCATTACCGGTTATAAATAATATGTTACCCGGTAAAATACACGAAAAGAACAAAAACAGAAGGTCCTTACATTACATAGCCATTTTGAAATGTCACTACATTACATAACCATTGGGTCATAGCTGGTTACACTCCGGTGCCATAATCCCAATAAGATATAAGGGGATTTAAATTTAAATTTAGTGTGAAGTGAATCTGACCTCCACGAACTCGTGAATCGAGCTCTTTATGCTCAAGCATTTTTCCTGGTACCACGGCGGCGGACTGCATCTTCACCTTTGGTTGTCATCGGAAAATAGTATCCGGTGTGTGTTGATCGATATATATACATAGATATATATAGAGAGATGGAGATGGACATCGATAAATTATTATTAATTGACCTTAAAGCACATATTAAAAAACCCTTGGAATAACTTAAAAGATTGAAAAGTTTTAGATTCAAATTCGAGTGTAAACATAATATTTTTTAGGCTCGAAACAAAAATTTCCCTGAAAATTATTGGATTTCTTAAAAAAAGTTAATGTATTAAACGTTGGCTACTTAACATATGAAATGTTAGATGATTTTAAGTTATTAAATTCCAGGCTTTAAATTTACATGGTATATGTATATCTAACTTAAATGTTTGAAATATAATAAATAACATATTCTGCCCGGGCGTTGCCCCGGAAGAAAAACAAAACTCTCGTGGCAAAAGTTAAAAAACATTAAGCCAAAAAACAAATTTTCGTGGCAAAAGTTAAGAAAATAAAAGTTTTGGTCAAAAGTAAAAAAAATGAAACTTTGGTAACAAAATTTAGAAACCAAAAGTTATGTGGTAAAAAGCCAATAAAAGAAAACTTTCTGAGGAAGACTTAAAAAAAACAAATTCAGAGCATCTCTAATGGAGAGTTTTTTTCAAAAGCTTTTTACTATTCTATCAAGTTTTTGATTCAAACTAAAAGCTTTCTTCCCATTGAAAGTAAAAGCTTTTGTTAATGACTTATTTTTCCTCAAGTCATTGAACTCTCTTTCTTATTTAATTTAATGTTTTATAAAGGATTTTAAGCTTTTCAAAGACTTAATCCATTCTAGCAAAAACTTTTTATGAATTAGTCTTTTATAAAAAGAAAACTCTCATTGTGGATGCTCTTATATGGAAAAAAAGTACAAAAGTTAAGTAACTTAAACTTGAAAACAAAGTTTGTTTGGCGAAAGTTTAAAAAACAAAAGTTACTGGCAAAAAATAAAAGGGGAAATGTAAAAAAAAAAAAAAATTCGTGGCGAAAGTTTAAAAAGTAAAAGTTATGTAGTAAAAATAAGAAAGAAATAACTTTTGATGGGAAAAACTTAGAAACGAAAAGTTATGTGGCAAAAAGTAACTAAAGCAAAACTTTGGTGGCAAAAGTTAAAAAATTTAAACTTGAAAACAAACTCCGTTAAATACCCTTTTGTAACTACCGTTAGTTAGCGATGCAACACTTAACGGTCGTTAAAGCCATTAATTATTTTTGTTGTGCAATAGCAACTTGTACTTCATGCATGAGGGGGTGTACTTTTAGCTACAGTAACACCCCCTCACATACAAAGTTAGTTTTTAGTATTTATACATAACGAGCAACTTTACCCGCGCGTTGCTGTGGAAAACGTTAATTGTCATATTTAACTCTACTAATATATAGGAATAAAAATAACCTATCGAATATAGAAATGGAAAAGTAAAAACCAATAAAAAAAATTCAAAGTAAAGTACTAATATATCTTCATTTACATATTTTCTAAAGTAATTCCTTATTAAATAATATCAAGTATCAGTTACGATAGACGTTAGGATCTTTAACAAATGGCTAAACAATATAACATGTGCATTGCCGTGAAAAGCGCTAATGTAGGAATAAAAATAAGTTGGTTAGTTGGTTATCTGCGAGAGGTACAATTTCTACAGCCTAAACATATACACTCATAATACATTAGAAAAATTAAGGTATTTATTTAAAGTAAAAACTAAGTTCAAAAGCATTATAAAACAAAAAGGAGAAAAAATGTATAAAAAAAACCCAAAAAAGAATAAAATAAAATAAAATTGCTACAGTACTGCTATAGTGTTAACAGTACTGCTATAGTGTTAACAGTGCCGCTACAAAGTTAAAGTATGAAAGGTGCTTTAGGGGTGTTGTACTTCATGCTTCGAAACTTGTACTTTTAGCTACAAGAACTTTCGTGAGTGCGCCGACTTTATTTTAGTATATATATATATATATATAATTTTAAAATCTCTTTGGCAAAATAAAGTTTAATTAAATATACATAATCATAATACATTAAAAAAAATTTAGTTTATTTAAAGTAAAAACTAAGTTCAAAAGCATTATAAAACAAAAAGGAGAAAAAATGTATAAAAAAAACCCAAAAAAGAATAAAATAAAATAAAATTGCTACAGTACTGCTATAGTGTTAACAGTACTGCTATAGTGTTAAACAGTGCCGCTACAAAGTTAAAGTATGAAAGGTGCTTTAGGGGTGTTGTACTTCATGCTTCGAAACTTGTACTTTTAGCTACAAGAACTTTCGTGAGTGCGCCGACTTTCATTTTAGTATATATATATATATAATATAAATGAGATATATATATATATATATATATATATATATATATATATATATATATATATATATATATATATATATATATATATATATATATATATATATATATATATATATATATATATATATATATATATATATATATATATATATATATATATATATATATATATATATATATATATATATATATATATATATATATATATATATATATATATATATATATATATATATATATATATATATATATATATATATATATATATATATATATATATATATATATATATATATATATATATATATATATATATATATATATATATATATATATATATATATATATATATATATATATATATATATATATATATATATATATATATATATATATATATATATATGCGCCGACATTTACATTTATATATATATATATATAATTTTAAAATCTCTTTGGCAAAATAAAGTTTAATTAAATATACATAATCATAATACATTAAAAAAAATTTAGTTTATTTAAAGTAAAAACTAAGTTCAAAGCATTATAAAACAAAAAGGAGAAAAAATGTATAAAAAAAACCCAAAAAAGAAATAAAAAATAAAATAAAATTGCTACAGTACTGCTATAGTGTTAACAGTACCGCTACAGTGTTAAACAGTGCCGCTACAAAGTTAAAGTATGAAAGGTGCTTTAGGGGTGTTGTACTTCATGCTTCGCGACTTGTACTTTTAGCTACAAGAACTTTCGTGAGTGGCACCGACTTTATTTTAGTTTTATAATAACGAGCAATTTTACCCGTGCGTTGCCGTGGAAAACGCTAATTATCATATTTAACATTATTAATGTATAGGAATAAAAATAAGTTGGTTAGTTGGTTATCTGCGAGAGGTACAATTTCTACAGCCTAAACATATACACTCATAATACATTAGAAAAATTAAGGTATTTATTTAAAGTAAAAACTAAGTTCAAAACCATTATAAAACAAAAAGAAAAAAAAAAAAAAAAAAAAAAAAAAATAAACATATACACTCATAATACATTAGAAAAATTAAGGTATTTATTTAAAGTAAAAACTAAGTTCAAAACCATTATAAAAATAAAGAGAAAAAGATTTAATCGGAGCCGTCAAAGATTAAATAGGAGACAAGACGGATGGTTTGAAAAACCGGCGCATAACCTACCCTAACCGTCGATTAGTTTTCCATCGAGATACGTGCGTCCGAATTAAACTCCGCACAATGCGGCGACAGTGTGGTGTTGGTGGCGGCGGCGGTGGTTGGTAGTGGTGGTGGCGTGATAGGTGGTGGCGATGTGGTTATTATTGTAAAAATAACTCATGTAAAAGAGGTAGTGTAGCTTTTAGGAGTTGATGAAACTATGTTGTAAATTATTTCATTAAGAGTATTATAGGTATTTTAAGTGGAGATATTTAAATTAATGAATAAAAGAGAGAAAATTGTAAGTCCCCTTGAATCAGATCGTTAATAGTTTGCTCTAGTTATCTTGAGGTGCGGAATCCCTCACTATAACTTGGTGATTCACAACAATGAAGAACAAGCCTCCAGATTATCTGCTGCCTCGCAGATCTTCTCTAGGCCTCACGGAACAATACCTGACGACTTAACCTGCAAATATGCTTGATATTTCGACAAATGTTCAACCCTAATCTCTGTTAGGGTTCGATATATATAGGAAACAACTCGACTGGGCTTCAGCGCAGTAGCCTCGCAGTTCAACATATCAGAATCCCCTATATTAAAAAATAACCTACCAGGCCTCTCCTCAACCATAACCCAACCATCACGAATGCCAAACTTGAAAAAATACCCAAACAAACTAATCCTAGGCTCTATATCAAATGCCCGGCAAACAATGATAAACGACACTATCATAGTAATCGCTAAAGGGTGAACCATAGATAAATGCAGACTATGGTAATCAAGTAACCCTAAAAACCAAGGGGACAGGGGAAACCTAAGATTACCACCGGAGAAGGGAGCGGTATACATACCTACGAATCCGGGAGGGGCATCAAGAATTGATTCTGATAGTCCCATAACCCTAATTTCTGGATCAGTATGACGGCAGAAGCACTGGCGAAACCATGCGACATCGTCTTCCGTCATCTCCGAATACGTGGTACTGATGATGCGAAAATAATTACGATCCATAAGTATGAAGAAGATTGCACGAGAGAAGCGAATAATGAAGAATACAAAGTGGGGAAGGGAGAGCGACAAGAAGAATAAGGAGAAAAAGATTTAATCGGAGCCGTCAAAGATTAAATAGGAGACAAGACGGATGGTTTGAAAAACCGGCGCATAACCTACCCTAACCGTCGATTAGTTTTCCATCGAGATACGTGCGTCCGAATTAAACTCTTGATGGGATATATACGGGGCACGGTAAAATTACAACTTTACCCTCAATAGAAGAACTCCGGAGAAAAGAGCATCCAAAACCATAGCTTCTTCGAAGCCTAGGTTACGCAGGTATGCTTTTATTTATTTATTTTTATTTTTTGAAGTCTAATGCGATATTCTACAGATAGAACTTCCCATCAGACTGGGGGGGCTTGATGATATACCCTATACGGAGCCTTAGCTCCGTACCCTAATCAGATACGAAGATACCTTCGTACAGGTAAAATTACTTAACCCAGAACGGAGCTCAACCTCCGTTCCACATAATCATTCTGGAGCTCCCGAGGTAACAAATACCCAGCTCCGAGAGAAAGCATGTCAAGAAGATCAGATATAGATTCTTTCCATGATTATCCGAATAAAATAATATACTTAAGTCCAAATACCTCGGACATGATCTAGCAAAGAGATTATCACAAATCCCCTCAAGAAGGAAATAAGATATTCTCAAAAGAGGAAGAGATTTACCCTAATTCTCTTACCTTCCTCCCCAAGACTTTACCCTCTATATAAAAAGAGGAGGAAGCCATACGGCATATCATCATATACAATTTTCTCCAAATAAACAACACACATTCGACCCTCGAATACATAAATAAACCCTAAGTCGCAATGGATCGGCTTAGGATCACCAACAATAGGCGTAAAGCGGTCTTCGACCCTCTGACCGGAAGGGAATCGCCAACAAAACACCCCAAACCCTTACTCACACCTTCGGTTGAGCCATAGTGCGATTATTTGATCAAACAACAATCACTTACAAAGCCATATTACACTATAAACCCAAAAAATCTAGACTGCTATTGACATAGACGTGCACTTACAAAAATAAATTAATTCATTAAGGGTATAATGGTCATTTCGCATAGGGACATTTTTATGAGAGAGAGTGTTAAAAAGTGTTAGGAGAGAGAGTGTGATAATTTTTATAAAGTAGTAGAGAAGTAGAGATAAATGAATATCACGTGAAAAAATGAGTTTTACTTAAATGACTAAAAATTTTGATTGGTCATGTAATTTGGTTTTTATATATAATAAAAGATGGAGGGGTCTTATTTTGAAATTCAAAAATTAAAAATAAAAACTGAGCTATGGTATTCCATTTTGGACGAACTACGAGTGAAAGTAGCATACTTGAATTAAGTGGTTATTACTATTGTTTTTGGAGCCAAAGCTCATGGGTTCAATCCTTACCTCATGTAAAGGATGAATCGGAGGTCCTTTTTTATTATTAAGATAAAACCTGAAAACAGCTTTTCTACCTATGTAGATGTAAGGTTGTCTACATCTCAAGATTCTTCATACATCATCGAGATATTAAGACCCAAAATCTGTTAAAAATGACATTGAGTGTTACATTTACATTTTATATTTACGAATTACCAGTCAAAACAACTGTTTAAGTGAAAAAACATCTTTGTTGGTGGGCTTGTCTTTGGCCCATGGCCTTCTGATGGAACGTATTAAATTTGCGGTCTTTATTTATGTATGGTATGGTAAATTGGTACTGCAAAAAGTGATTTGCTTTATAAGGGGGTATAGATAAAAGCCACTACCATTAATTATAACTAGCACGTTACACGCGCAATACGACGGTGGTCGTGGCGGCGATGATGTGGTGGTGAGGGCGACTATTGGTGGGAAATGAGGCATTGAGTGGTGTAGATAATTGATGTAAATATAATTTATATAAAGGGTTAATGGAGATATTTTAAAAGATAAAAGATTGATCGTATAATTTAATCATTATTGTTAAGGAGGTAGTGTATGTGAAATAATTAATTTCATTAAGGGTATTATAAGTATATTAGTTAATAAGGAAGATGAGTAATTTAGGTATTTCAAAGGCTGAAAGTTAAAAGATGGGAAAATGGATGATTTGCTTTATAAGGGGGTATAGATAAAAGCCACTACCATTAATTATAACTAGCACGTTACACGCGCAATACGACGGTGGTCGTGGCGGCGATGATGTGGTGGTGAGGGCGACTATTGGTGGGAAATGAGGCATTGAGTGGTGTAGATAATTGATGTAAATATAATTTATATAAAGGGTTAATGGAGATATTTTAAAAGATAAAAGATTGATCGTGTAATTTAATCATTATTGTTAAGGAGGTAGTGTATGTGAAAATATTTAAGAGGTGTTAAGTGAAAATATTACATATTTTTAACAATTCCAAAAATAAAGTGCTATTATTTTTATAATATAATATAGATTATTACATAAAAAAATATTATATATCATGTATGAGAATCAGAGAAATAAACATTAAAGGAAGGAAAATATTGACATGTGAGAACCGAAAATCAAACTAAATTATAAATATATTTTTATTATATTTAGTTGACATATATTACATATCTGGCCAAGGCCTATCAAGTTGCCAATCTGGATTTGGAAACGAGTGGTTATGTCTTGAGACATAAAATCCATCTGGCCTTATCAACCAATAACAATGTTGTGTGGGAAATATAGGTTTAAATTTAAAACAAACATCACCAACGTGTTTATTAAACACTTCAAAAGTTGTATCTTTGGAACCCCAAGTAAAGTGAGCAATGTATTTTGATCCACTAGCAGGAGGACAAGTATGCCAATCACAAGTTTGCCCAAATGAAATTTCATCATTACAAACATTTGCTGGAAAGTGACTAAATTCATCATGGATATCAATCTTGATTTCATCAGGCATATCACTTGTGACGAAAATATGCCAATCCCATGATAAAAAGCAATTAGTAGCTGAATTAGCACATGAAATTGTTGGGATGAAAAGAAGAAGTGCTATGATGAATATGCTATCCATAATATATGAAGGTTTCGTTATGAAGGTTTTGTTGAAAAGATGACTCATAATCCCAATTTATATAAGGGATAAACACTTAATGCATGTCATTGCATGGGGAAAAGAATATAAGTCTGTTCGGTATTTAAGCTTAAATGTAAAACACTAAAATACTCATTTTTTCATAATATTTATGAGCCCCAATCATTAATTCACTAAATCAAAATATATTAAAAAGATACTATGTAAGTGTGGGACAAAATTGATAGATTACCAGTCGCATGACTAAGGGTTAAAGTCAATAACTAAAAGTAGTATGTAATACCATTTTTTACTAGTTATAGGATCTAACATTATTTTTGAGGTGAGTGT
The DNA here is from genome assembly GCA_034093135.1 of Erigeron breviscapus. NCBI lineage: Eukaryota > Viridiplantae > Streptophyta > Magnoliopsida > Asterales > Asteraceae > Erigeron > Erigeron breviscapus. Next base: position 85,274,802 of record CM067174.1, read on the forward strand.
TTTATTCCTGACTAAATATTCGGAAAAATAAAAGATAGATATGTTACTTTTCAGGAAAAAAAAAACTTACCACATACAAAGAGAAAAGGATCAAGTTTATAATTTTATTTATTATTCCATTCAATTCAAACCACTTAAAAGTCAACTATTAAACTTTATAATATTTTATTTGAAAATTAATTCATTTTTGTTTAAGAGGTATAAAAAGATATTTATTAAAAATATATATATAGTACATTAAATAGGTACATTAAATGTAGGCTATTTAAGAGTTTTGACTATGGAATATAAAGTTTTCACTTATTGAATTTTTATATTTTTTTTGAAAGACAACAACGGATAATTGGCTAACATCCCTCACGTGGATGTGCCACGTCGGTTCGACTCCTGGCAATGCCCTAAAGGGTTTGCTCCCCATGAATTTATATATATACTCCTTCCGTTTTATTTTAAATGTCATAATTTGACTTTTAAAGCCTTTTTCTCAATTTTAACCGTAAATATTTTTATTTGTGTGATACAACACTTGATGTAAACTATATGAATGACTTGGTTTTTTAATAGAGTTTTCATTGATATAATTTCATCCACTAATATATAATACAAACAAAAAATATATTCACAGTCAATATTAAAAAAAAGACTTTAAAAGTCAAATAACATTTAAGGTTCAATTTTTAACATGAGTTACTTTAGTTGTATAAAGTTTATAAATTTTATTGATAAGAAAATGTTTCGAAAGTTTAAAGTTTGTTACATTGACCGGTATCTCATATTTATTTGACACGTAGCACCAATGAAAAATATACCATTTTTTGAAAAAATTGAACTACATGAATTTAACGGACCCGTAGTCTGGGCTACTCCTAAATTGTATGTGGTTCCGCCCGTGACTAAGTATACATAATAAGCTTATATAACAAAAGTATATCAATATTTTTAGTGTAAATCCACATCCAATCTTGTTTCTTTTAGATAAATCCAAAACGCTATTTCAATACTGAATACATCAACCATAATCTAACAACAATACAAAAATCTCACATAAAAGCTTACGAGCATACAAATGTAATACACCCATTTTTATGCATACAAATGTAATACAAAAACCTCACTTAAATACTTACGAACCTAAGATTACCACCGGAGAAGGGAGCGGTATACATACCTACGAATCCGGGAGGGGCATCAAGAATTGATTCTGATAGTCCCATAACCCTAATTTCTGGATCAGTATGACGGCAGAAGCACTGGCGAAACCATGCGACATCGTCTTCCGTCATCTCCGAATACGTGGTACTGATGATGCGAAAATAATTACGATCCATAAGTATGAAGAAGATTGCACGAGAGAAGCGAATAATGAAGAATACAAAGTGGGGAAGGGAGAGCGACAAGAAGAATAAGGAGAAAAAGATTTAATCGGAGCCGTCAAAGATTAAATAGGAGACAAGACGGATGGTTTGAAAAACCGGCGCATAACCTACCCTAACCGTCGATTAGTTTTCCATCGAGATACGTGCGTCCGAATTAAACTCTTGATGGGATATATACGGGGCACGGTAAAATTACAACTTTACCCTCAATAGAAGAACTCCGGAGAAAAGAGCATCCAAAACCATAGCTTCTTCGAAGCCTAGGTTACGCAGGTATGCTTTTATTTATTTATTTTTATTTTTTGAAGTCTAATGCGATATTCTACAGATAGAACTTCCCATCAGACTGGGGGGCTTGATGATATACCCTATACGGAGCCTTAGCTCCGTACCCTAATCAGATACGAAGATACCTTCGTACAGGTAAAATTACTTAACCCAGAACGGAGCTCAACCTCCGTTCCACATAATCATTCTGGAGCTCCCGAGGTAACAAATACCCAGCTCCGAGAGAAAGCATGTCAAGAAGATCAGATATAGATTCTTTCTATGATTATCCGAATAAAATAAATATACTTAAGTCCAAATACCTCGGACGTGATCTAGCAAAGAGATTATCACAAATCCCCTCAAGAAGGAAATAAGATATTCTCAAAAGAGGAAGAGATTTACCCTAATTCTCTTACCTTCCTCCCCAAGACTTTACCCTCTATATAAAAAGAGGAGGAAGCCATACGGCATATCATCATATACAATTTTCTCCAAATAAACAACACACATTCGACCCTCGAATACATAAATAAACCCTAAGTCGCAATGGATCGGCTTAGGATCACCAACAATAGGCGTAAAGCGGTCTTCGACCCTCTGACCGGAAGGGAATCGCCAACAAAACACCCCAAACCCTTACTCACACCTTCGGTTGAGCCATAGTGCGATTATTTGATCAAACAACAATCACTTACAAAGCCATATTACACTATAAACCCAAAAAATCTAGACTGCTATTGACATAGACGTGCACTTACAAAAATAAATTAATTCATTAAGGGTATAATGGTCATTTCGCATAGGGACATTTTTATGAGAGAGAGTGTTAAAAAGTGTTAGGAGAGAGAGTGTGATAATTTTTATAAAGTAGTAGAGAAGTAGAGATAAATGAATATCACGTGAAAAAATGAGTTTTACTTAAATGACTAAAAATTTTGATTGGTCATGTAATTTGGTTTTTATATATAATAAAAGATGGAGGGGTCTTATTTTGAAATTCAAAAATTAAAAATAAAAACTGAGCTATGGTATTCCATTTTGGACGAACTACGAGTGAAAGTAGCATACTTGAATTAAGTGGTTATTACTATTGTTTTTGGAGCCAAAGCTCATGGGTTCAATCCTTACCTCATGTAAAGGATGAATCGGAGGTCCTTTTTTATTATTAAGATAAAACCTGAAAACAGCTTTTCTACCTATGTAGATGTAAGGTTGTCTACATCTCAAGATTCTTCATACATCATCGAGATATTAAGACCCAAAATCTGTTAAAAATGACATTGAGTGTTACATTTACATTTTATATTTACGAATTACCAGTCAAAACAACTGTTTAAGTGAAAAAACATCTTTGTTGGTGGGCTTGTCTTTGGCCCATGGCCTTCTGATGGAACGTATTAAATTTGCGGTCTTTATTTATGTATGGTATGGTAAATTGGTACTGCAAAAAGTGACATTCGTTAGATCAGTTTTAACTTGAAAGTTACACGCGTAATGCGGCGGCAGCGGTAAATAGTGGTGGTGGCGACGATGGGTGGCGCCGGTGGTGGTGACCTAACGATGTGTATATTAATGTAAAAGTAATTGATTTAATGGTGATAATGTGAAAGTAATTAATTTCATTAAGGGTATTATAAGTATATTAGTTAATAAGGAAGATGAGTAATTTAGGTATTTCAAAGGCTGAAAGTTAAAAGATGGGAAAATGATGATTTGCTTTATAAGGGGGTATAGATAAAAGCCACTACCATTAATTATAACTAGCACGTTACACGCGCAATACGACGGTGGTCGTGGCGGCGATGATGTGGTGGTGAGGGCGACTATTGGTGGGAAATGAGGCATTGAGTGGTGTAGATAATTGATGTAAATATAATTTATATAAAGGGTTAATGGAGATATTTTAAAAGATAAAAGATTGATCGTGTAATTTAATCATTATTGTTAAGGAGGTAGTGTATGTGAAAATAATTTAAGAGGTTAACTGAAAATATTACATATTTTTTAACAATTCCAAAAATAAAGTGCTATTATTTTTATAATATAATATAGATTATTACATAAAAAAATATTATATATCATGTATGAGAATCAGAGAAATAAACATTAAAGGAAGGAAAATATTGACATGTGAGAACCGAAAATCAAACTAAATTATAAATATATTTTTATTATATTTAGTTGACATATATTACATATCTGGCCAAGGCCTATCAAGTTGCCAATCTGGATTTGGAAACGAGTGGTTATGTCTTGAGACATAAAATCCATCTGGCCTTATCAACCAATAACAATGTTGTGTGGGAAATATAGGTTTAAATTTAAAACAAACATCACCAACGTGTTTATTAAACACTTCAAAAGTTGTATCTTTGGAACCCCAAGTAAAGTGAGCAATGTATTTTGATCCACTAGCAGGAGGACAAGTATGCCAATCACAAGTTTGCCCAAATGAAATTTCATCATTACAAACATTTGCTGGAAAGTGACTAAATTCATCATGGATATCAATCTTGATTTCATCAGGCATATCACTTGTGACGAAAATATGCCAATCCCATGATAAAAAGCAATTAGTAGCTGAATTAGCACATGAAATTGTTGGGATGAAAAGAAGAAGTGCTATGATGAATATGCTATCCATAATATATGAAGGTTTCGTTATGAAGGTTTTGTTGAAAAGATGACTCATAATCCCAATTTATATAAGGGATAAACACTTAATGCATGTCATTGCATGGGGAAAAGAATATAAGTCTGTTCGGTATTTAAGCTTAAATGTAAAACACTAAAATACTCATTTTTTCATAATATTTATGAGCCCCAATCATTAATTCACTAAATCAAAATATATTAAAAAGATACTATGTAAGTGTGGGACAAAATTGATAGATTACCAGTCGCATGACTAAGGGTTAAAGTCAATAACTAAAAGTAGTATGTAATACCATTTTTTACTAGTTATAGGATCTAACATTATTTTTGAGGTGAGTGTTTTATTCCTGACTAAATATTCGGAAAAATAAAAGATAGATATGTTACTTTTCAGGAAAAAAAAAACTTACCACATACAAAGAGAAAAGGATCAAGTTTATAATTTTATTTATTATTCCATTCAATTCAAACCACTTAAAAGTCAACTATTAAACTTTATAATATTTTATTTGAAAATTAATTCATTTTTGTTTAAGAGGTATAAAAAGATATTTATTAAAAATATATATATAGTACATTAAATAGGTACATTAAATGTAGGCTATTTAAGAGTTTTGACTATGGAATATAAAGTTTTCACTTATTGAATTTTTATATTTTTTTTTGAAAGACAACAACGGATAATTGGCTAACATCCCTCACGTGGATGTGCCCACGTCGGTTCGACTCCTGACAATGCCTTAAAGAGTTTGCTATTAAATTTATATATATACTCCTTCTGTTTTATTTTAAATGTCATAATTTGACTTTTAAAGTCTTTTTCTCAATTTTAACCGTAAATATTTTTATTTGTGTGATACAACACTTGATGTAAACTATATGAATGACTTGGTTTTTTAATAGAGTTTTCATTGATATAATTTCATCCACTAATATATAATACAAACAAAAAATATATTCACAGTCAATATTAAAAAAAAGACTTTAAAAGTCAAATAACATTTAAGGTTCAATTTTTAACATGAGTTACTTTAGTTGTATAAAGTAAATGATATAAAGGTTTAATGAATATATTTTAAAAGTGAAAAGATTACTAGTGTAAATTAATTATTAATGTAAAGGGTAATGTAAATGAAAATATTTCAAGAGGTGTTTGGTGAAAATATTACACAAGTTTCAACATTTCTAAAAATAAAAAGTTATTTTTTTAAAAATATAATATAGATATGTGGAGTATTTATATTTATATACTCTATAACTTATTCAAATAAGATTTTCATATATGCAATACATACAACTACTTATAACGGCATAAAGTAACGATAACGACTAAACTATTATGATTTTTAGCATTTTTTTAAAGAACTTTTGGCTATTTTTAATGTATTTTAAGAATTTTTGGTACTTTTTTTAGTTTTTATTTATCATTTAGTTGTATAGCTACATGTTTATAAATTTTATTTATCATTTAGTTGTATAGCTACATGTTTATAAATTTTATTGATAAGAAAATGTTTCGAAAGTTTAAAGTTTGTTACATTGACCGGTATCTCATATTTATTTGACACGTAGCACCAATGAAAAATATACTATTTTTTGAAAAAATTGAACTACATGAATTTAACGGACCCGTAGTCTGGGCTACTCCTAAATTGTATGTGGTTCCGCCCGTGACTAAGTATACATAATAAGCTTATATAACAAAAGTATATCAATATTTTTAGTGTAAATCCACATCCAATCTTGTTTCTTTTAGATAAATCCAAAACGCTATTTCAATACTGAATACATCAACCATAATCTAACAACAATACAAAAATCTCACATAAAAGCTTACGAGCATACAAATGTAATACACCCATTTTTATGCATACAAATGTAATACAAAAACCTCACTTAAATACTTACGAACCATACCACTTGACCACCTAAACCACCACCAAAACCCCATCCTCATGACGACCTCAATGCCACCTACGAAACCCACCTCCGCCACAACCGGGAACCAACATCACAACCACCCCCGTCGGAAAATCAAAGGTTAACACCCACCAACCCACCCACAAAGCCAACAATTTGAGGAGAGAGGAAGAAAAGAGTAGAAAGAAAAAGAAGAAACATAGAGATAGAAGTAATAGCCGAAGATCGAAAACTAGGGTTTCGTTGGGGGGGTGGGAATAAATTTGATGTTGGTGCCATTACGTATTTGATTTCGTTTATTTAATTGTTGTAGACTTGTAGGTTCATTGATGGTGACCTAGCAATTAATTTGGGGGTTATAAATATGGATATATTTGTATAGAAGAGATGGAGATCAATAGATATGTAAAAAAAGGATAAGGTAAATAAAGCTACCTCAACTGGCAGATACATTTTTGGTTTTTCCCACAGGTTTTGGGTTCGACTCTTAGGAGTGACAAGTCCGTGGGTTTTTCCCTGAATCACCTGTAACGGCTTATGATCTACATCTCGTAGTCTAGAGTACGTGCAGGGCTTCACATTATACGGTGAGGTGTTCCCTGATGTCGAATACCGACCAACTTTAAAAAAGATAAGGTGGTAAACCAATATTAGGTTAGATCTTCTGCAACATGGTTAAAAAAATTCGTGTAAAGTTAATGCATTAATATACGGTAATTTTACATCACCTTATTACTGAGATGCTTTGTTTATGATAGATGTCAAGCGCTTGGACAAATTTGAGTTAGGGATTCATACTTAGGGATGTAATTGGGGATTTGGGGGTCATGTGAAAAAAAGTTTGGAGGAGATAATAGATATGTATAATTGTATATGTAGTTATGTATATATGTGTGTGAGTGTATGTTTACATTCATATTAAAAAAGGTGTTACATTTGAAAAAGTAAAGAGGGAGAAGAAAAGAATGTTTTAGAGGTAAAATGACACAAATATCCTCATGTGCAAGACTTAACAAAGAAACACTAATATCTGTTAGGATGAAGGGTATATAATGAAACAAAAAGTTTATCTTAGGGGTATGTAATGAAGAAAAAAACAGGGACAGAACTTGATAATATGATACCCCAAGGGTATGCAATGAAATTAACTCTAAAGAGATTTATGAAATTAGGGCTTAACAGATTTTATGTATGGTTGTTAGAATTCGAGAAATAAAGATCAAAAAAAGATATAATAACACCCGTACACCTAAAGTTAAACTAATATATAAGTAGACTTTATTACATATAATAATAATTGATATTACACCCGAACTTAAAACCAAAAGTAGTAGTATATTCTACACCACAATATTTAGCCATACACAATATGACATGTTTTACATAGTTATACATTGTGTATTAAACTATTTTACATGTTGTATATGTGCTACGAGTAATATTTGTGGTAGAGATATCACTACCAAAAACTAAAATGGTTATAAATCTGGTTACATATCTGGCCAAGGCCTATCAAATTTCCAATGCGGATTTGGAAATGGATTATTATGCCTTGATACATAAAATCCATCTGTTCTTATCAACCAATAACAATGTTGTGTGGGAAATCCAGGCTTATATTTGAAGCAAACATCAGCATAGTGACTATTAAACACTTCGAAAGATATATCCCTGGAACCCCAAATAAAATGACCAAGGTATGTTCCGGCAGGAGGACAAGAATACCAATCACAAGTATTCCTAGATGAAAGTACACGGTCACAAAGTGGCTTAGGAAACGCACGATCATGGACCTCAATGTGGATGTCATCAGGCATATCACTTGTGATAATTACATGCCAATCATGAGATGCACGCAACGCCAGTAGTTGAATTAGCACACGAACTTGCTGGGATTAAAAGGACTATTATGATAAATACTAGGCTACTCATTATGAAGTTTTTGTTGATAAAATAACTCATAGTCCCTATTTATATAAGGCAAGAGAACTTGCACCATTATATAACATTTTAAGTAGCATATTTAATTTGTGTAACAAAGTTAAATAGGATTCGCCATATTAAATTATCTTTTATTAAATTTTGTTAGCCAATTGTCAAATTACATTACAATATATACGTAAAAGTACAGTATTTACACCGATAATTGGTGAACGTTCATTTTGTGATAAATTCCTCCATCATTATGCCACATTTTAATGTCTAAATGAGTTAATATTCGTGAACTGTTGGTACTTAATGGATTCGATATAAATGCAGGTTTACGGAAGATGCGAGCGAGGGTGAATGACATCTATAAACTCAACATTAAGGCCGATGAAGTTACAAGACACAAGGAGGCAAGACGGGAGTCGAACGAAACAAATCGAGGAGACGCAGGAGCTGCCAGCGCCGCTGGCACACTCATTGAAGGCCCTAGTGCCGATGGAGCAAATCAACTTGTTTGGCACATTTGGAAGGGAATACAAACATCTGACTTCATATTTGAAATTCTCTTTATATATGTTCCTAATTCCTTCATCAGTATGGTATTTACATGTATCACTAAAGAAAGAGATCATCCTATTTTGATAAAAAAAAATCATATAAAGTTACAAAAACCAGTCTTAAAAAAACGGTTTTTTTTTTCCATTTCTCTCGATGTGTGTTAACACTAGATGCGTCACATCTATTGCTCACCAACTGGTAGCAACTACATGTTGGATATTTTAGTGATATCAATGTTCCGTAGTAGTATTGGATTAACTTATCGAATGGTTGATCTTAATATTCGTTTAATCGGGTTAGGTGATGCGGGAGTGCGGACCCGGTTGTGTATATTAAGATGAATGCGTATTGACGGTTTGGTTTAATAATATTAAATTAATATTGCAAGTTAAAGCTTAATATTATGCTAAGTGTTTGAGCATGAAAAGTTAAGCTCAATCACAAAAGGGGTTTAACCACGAAAATCATCAAAATCTCCTCAAATTAAGAGTGCAAACCTACTAAGTTCTTAATGAACCTAAGGTGAATGATGATTTTCCCAAAGATGTTTGAATCTTTGGAGGATATGAATATTATGTGATTTTGTGTTATGAATGATTGATTGATGATGAATGTACTGAATATAAATATGTTGAATGTGTAAATATCTGGGAGTGAATTGTATGGAATGAATGAATTGATTGTGAATGAATCTAACAACCAATGATGAGGTATATTTATAGGCCATCAGATTAGGGTTATCTCGTATTTTGGGCCTGTCAGAAATGGGCCTTAGTCTAAAACCCAAAAGGTAATACAAGGTATAGAACATTCGATGCCAGCCAGCCACCGAGTGACATTTAATACATAAATGTTAATTTATCTAAGCAAAAGGGTTCAAAGTCTCTCCAAAGGCAATTCCTTCATATGTATCTATGCAAGTCTCTATTTCTTAGACTTCAGGAAGGCTTGATTCTAGCCTAGACATATGCAGATGTTGTTTTGGTCCGCAGTCCCCGGAGTTGGGCCCAGGCCCAGTTATTTAGCCTTCCTGACTTTGCCCTAACTTAGCTTTCAATGTATATGTATATACATTGTATATTTATTGTTGCCGCTCCAAATTTCTTGCAAGCTTAGACATCACTTCGCTTAGGCTTTCTGTGGGCCGAGCCTCTCCGCCATTTTGTCTTTTGTAAAGGCCCTCTAGAGTGGGTCCTACTCCAAGGAATGGAGTCTCGCTAGTCATGGAGGAGGTACGATTCTCTCCCCTTAGTATTATACTTCGCTGGAGCCTGCCTGGGACCCACTTCCAAAGCCTCGCTGGGTTGCTTGTCTTTTTCTTAAGGCTCGACACAAATGGATTTCCAAGACTATGCATTTCAATATATATGTATGTTGAAACCTCGCTGCCCGACCCTCGATCTCTAAGCTCTCTCATTTTTATTTAAACTTCGATTATATATCTCACCTTAAACTTCTCCAAAATAATCAAGGTTTTCCAAGGTTTAATTGAGCCTCACTTTAACTTCGCTGGCGGCCTGTCTGGGCTCTCAATCTAGGGCTCGACAGAACTTTGTCGTTTAGTAAGCCCCGCTAAGAGAATCTCTCTTTTAGATCGGTCCATCCAAGTCTCGACTGGGCCCCCTCCAAGCTATCTTTCCAGCCTCGACATATCTAAGCCTTGTAGACTCCTTTACAGTCTAGCCTTAACTTCGATTATACATATATATTTATGGAATATTAGTGAAACTTCCATCTAGATAAAACTTGGTCAAGGAAAGAAACTTGGCTATTCTTTCTCTCCGGCGAAGGCTCGCCTAGGCTTCTCCTCACTCTCTCCTGCTTATCTAAGCCTCGCTGCATCTTTCTTGTCTTTTTATGAAGGCTCAACGAGGTGAGGTTCTCCCTAGGCTTCACCCAGCCTATTCTTTTTCTTTTGTCTAACTAAAAGCCGTGATCTAACTTTGTCATAATATATATATAATTAGGGTTTTATTTGGTGAAATCTCACCATAGTTATCAAGTTCCCCAAGTTTGAAGGTAAGGGTTTCTCTCAAAAACTTGGATTCAAACTTTCTGCCATTTGCTCATATTTTCTATTTTAAATCTCCTTTTCTTGTGTTGGTCGTACGGTTGATAGGAAAAGAAAAGAGAAAAGATAGCCTTCTTTTTAATTGTTAAAAAGGGTAGCAACAAAGAAAGGTACAAGTTTTTTCTTTTTCTTCTTGAATTGACAGATAATACTTTCTTGTTTCCTTACTTCTCTCCTTCTATTCTTTCTTTCTCCATCAGATTTCTTGGAATCTGCCGTGAAAAGAAAAGGGAAGTATGATCCTTTCTTTAACTTTCTCTCAACTCCTCTTTTTTGTTTTCATTTAGAAAAAGGGGATAGATATGTTTTGTCTTCAATTATTTTTACTTCAATCGGCAGGTGAGAGACAATAGAGGAAGTAGCTTTATTTTCTTCTCTCCTTTTTCTTTTTCAAATCCGGCAGACAAGCAAGGAGAGTGAAGGTTTGTTCCGTATTCACTCTTCTGTTTATCATTATTTATTTTATATATCATATAAAATACAACGATTTTTCAATATAATTTATATATTGATATGAATCTTTGTGTTTCTTGATTCTTCCTTTTCTGACAGTTGGAGGCAAGAGGGGAGGCAGCTTTACCTTCTTTTACCTCTTTTTTCTTGAATTGGCAGAAACATAAGAGAAAGAAAAACGGTAAAGGTTTCCTTCTTTTCTCTGAATCGGCTATCAATCAAAATAAAAAAGATATCAGCCCAAGTGGGAGTTCTTCATTCTTTCTGGGTCTTCGATTCACTCTTGAAACAAGAGGGATTCTTTGGAAAAGTAAGATTTCGTTATTTATGTAATCCATTTACTTTTTCTTTCTCAATCGCCAATCGAGGCTAGAAGAAAAGGAGGAAGGTTGCTATTTTTATTTGAAGACTACATCTTGAAGGTACGGTGGTGGAACCGCCGGGGAGATTCAAGAAAAAGGTTACAGTAAGATTTGTATACACAATGCATATACATATATACATACATATATGTGTATATTGACAAATGAAAGCAAAGGAAAGTCCTCTGATTTCCTTCTTTGGATTCCCATGTGGTCCTGCCAAGAGAGGCTACGATATCTTGCTAGCCCTCTATATATAATACTTTATAATTCATTTTTCACTTGTCAATTTGAGTATAGGACCATCACGGTTCACGTGTCTAGCTTTGCTCATAGAATAAGTTTCTCTTTCTTATATTTGTAACTAAACAAAAGAATGGTACTCCTTTTATGATTCCCCTCTCCCCTTCAACATATAAACGTGATATAATTGTATTAATTGCTTTGGAGGTTCGATGGTTTAGCCTTGTCATACGACCATTGCTTCACCAATTCGAACCTTTCGCTATATAAGTTTATATATATATATTTGTAAACAATATGTCTGTGCATGTGACACTACGTTTGTTTGTAAGTTTCGCTACTTCGCCAATTAGGCTATAATATTTTTATATTTATATTATTCAATGTGTAATAGGAGGTAAGTGTCTCTCTTTTTCGTATATGTATGTGCTAAAAAAGAAAGAGTTTGATCGAACCTCTTTGTATAAATAATTGAGTTAGTTGGACTATACCATCAAGTCCTCCAAGCTCAATAGCAAAGGATTCTTTGCCATGACATTGCACTTTAAACTTTATTTTATTTTATCTTTGCCCATGTATGGGTCTTAAAAACTTTGTTACTCGCGAGGATTGTTACTTCTCAGTGAGAAGTGCTTATCTTTTTAGATAAATAAATTTTATGTGCGCCGCTTCCCAATAGGAAACGCTTATCTTATCATCCGATGAATGAGTAAGACGTAAATTTGATGTGGGTGGAGTAATCTCTCTGCTATCCCTTCATCAATATCACTTCCCGATGAGAAGCGCTTACCTTTTTGTCCAATGAACAAAAAGATGAATAAAAATATCACTTCCCGATGAGAAGTGCCTACCTTTTTATCCGATGAATAAAAAGATGAATAAATTTTTATTAGTGTTAAGCCGGGCCTAATTTTGGCTTGTTACACTTGGGACTCACACTTGGTGAGACTCTGTTTAATTTGTGTCTTGCTTCCAGCGAGAAGCACTCTACTCCCATCCAATAGATGAGAAAAGATGAAAATTTTCTACGTGTCTATCCTCATGGACGAGGAAGATGAAAATCATTTTAAGTGTTAGCTGGGGATTGCTTTGTAGCTTTTATCCTTTTTGAAGTTTCCACTCATACATATGAGGTATGTCTTAGCCTTTAGGCACTTGGTTTGTCTGTCTTGCCTTTACAAGTACTTGGGTTTTATAATCCGTGTCAGAAGTTGGCTAGGAATTCTTTCTTCCATCTTAGCACTTGACTTCTGGAATTTTCATTCGGATTACCCTTTTAGCTTGTCTCATAGTCAAAATATTCTTATAACAATTTATTGACCAAATATTTTCGAAAAGAAAATGATATCTCATTAATGATAATGATAAGGTTGGGATACATGATCTGACCAACAAACATAACCATAGTTGAAGTAAAATGACATAAAAATATATAAAGTGATACTTCTTAGCAAAGTAGCTTACATCAAGATGCTTCAGAGAAGGGGGAAGGATGATTCTCAAAGGAGGGAGGCTGGGACCCATACTAACTTAGAGTCTTGTCATTTGTCTTATTCATGGACCATGTATACATGGCCCTCAGGCTCTCCTGGATCATCATCCTCCTTCCACCACCTTCTTTTGCCATGCAAAGGTTTTCTTTGCCTGCTTAGCTCCAGGGACTAAGTGTTCAAGTTTCCCTTCATCCAATGCCCTCTTGATCTCCCACTTTAGCTGTCTACATGCATTAGTATCATGTCTGTGGTCCTCATGGAATTCACAATATTGATTCATGTTCTTTTTCCCAGACTTGAAGGCCATTGGTGAGGGAGGTTTGAAAGTAGCACACACTGTCTCAGTGTTCAGAATTTCTCTAGGGCATTTGATCAAGTTAACAATTGGTACATCTTTGATGTATGGTCCAAACCTTTTCTCACGACGCTCTTCCAGACGCTCGCCTCGACGTTCGTCTCGCCTTTGGTCATGTCGGCTCCACTCTTCACTAGCCAATCCTCCCCCAGATTTATCTTTCTTTGTGATACCTCTTACTAGTGAGGCAGTCTCTTTGGAGCGGATGAAATCGAACGCCCTATCAATAGCTTCTTTGAATGTCAATGGGATTCTCTTGCTTAGATCATCCTGGAGTTCGCCAGGGAGCAGTGCCAAGGTAAAACCTGAGACTTGTTGACTTTCCGGAAGTCCAGGTATCTTCTGGCATTCCTCGGTGTATCTTGTGATGAAATCCCTTATTGGCTCGCTTTCTCTCTGTCTAATTAGATGAGCTTCCAAGTGACTTCTTTGACGCTTCTTCTGTTGGACAAACTGAGCTATGAACTTCTTCTTCAAATCCTCATAGTCTTTGATACTCTTCTCAGGAAGCTTGGTGAACCACTCTAAGGCATAACCTTGTAAGGTGCCTGGGAATAAGTGGCATGCCACGGGCTCTACCCATTTTTCAGTTAGCACAGCTTGGTCATAGATTGCTAGATGATCTTCTGGGTCCCTAGTACCATCGTAAGTGCCAACGATAGTGGGAACCTTCTGCCCGTCTGGGAAGGCATAATTTGCCACCCAGTCACAAAACCTTGACTTTGTTGCAGACTTTGGAACTGTGGCCACCCTTGCTTGCTCATCAGCCTCCTCCCCCGCTGCAATTTTTAGCATTTTTAACAACTCTTTTGCTGGGTTGACTGGTTCAGGAGCAGGCTCGACTGGCCTTTGCTGTGGAGCGGGTTGTGGGGCCGGTTGAGGTGGAGCTGGCCTTAACGCAGCAGAGAGTTGAGAAAACCAATCGGTTGGAGGAGGGGGTGGTGCTTGCACTTGCTGAGTGCCCTTGGCAGCTAGCCTTATCAATTCCAACAAATGGCTCTCCTGGATAGTCACAGATTGTGAGGAACTAGTCTGACCTCCCACCAAGGATGAACTAGCCATGCTAGCTATGGTGGAAGTCATTATGCCCTTTTGAGAGTTTACCACACCAAGACCAGAGGAAAGTGAAGAGAGTGCATTGATGGGAGAAGTGTTGGGTGGGAGTGTTGAAAACAAGGAGATGAGAGGAGATATAGAAGGTGAAGGTGAGGAGAAAAGTGAACCAACACTGCCACTACCAAAATCAAGGCTAGATCCAAAGCTCACCTTGGGTGGTAACCTAGACCCACCACCAGAAACAACATTAGTTGTATTTGTCACCATCTCACTAGATCTAGAACCATAATCTGGATATATTTCACCAGAGATATTTTGAACATCAGAGATCTCAGAGGTTTCCAGATTGATTACTGGAGATTCACCTCCATCAACACCTTTTCCCAACCCAGAAGGTACAACCTTAGAAATAGGAGTGAATTCCTCAGCCATGTGAAGCTAAGAAACAAACAAGAAATAAACAAGAAAAAAGATGATTTTTGCTTTGTAACAACAAACAACCGTCCAGTGATCAGTAAATTCACGGATGGCGCCAATGTTTGAGCATGAAAAGTTAAGCTCAATCACAAAAGGGGTTTAACCACGAAAATCATCAAAATCTCCTCAAATTAAGAGTGCAAACCTACTAAGTTCTTAACGAACCTAAGGTGAATGATGATTTTCCCAAAGATGTTTGAATCTTTGGAGGATATGAATATTATGTGATTTTGTGTTATGAATGATTGATTGATGATGAATGTACTGAATATAAATATGTTGAATGTGTAAATATCTGGGAGTGAATTGTATGGAATGAATGAATTGATTGTGAATGAATCTGACAACAATTGATGAGGTATATTTATTAGCCATCAGATTAGGGTTATCTCGTATTTTGGGCCTGTCAGAAATGGGCCTTAGTCTAAAACCCAAAAGGTAATACAAGGTATAGAACATTCGATGCCAGCCAGCCACCGAGTGACATTTAATACATAAATGTTAATTTATCTAAGCAAAAGGGTTCAAAGTCTCTCCAAAGGCAATTCCTTCATATGTATCTATGCAAGTCTCTATTTCTTAGACTTCAGGAAGGCTTGATTCTAGCCTAGACATATGCAGATGTTGTTTTGGTCCGCAGTCCCCGGAGTTGGGCCCAGGCCCAGTTATTTAGCCTTCCTGACTTTGCCCTAACTTAGCTTTCAATGTATATGTATATACATTGTATATTTATTGTTGCCGCTCCAAATTTCTTGCAAGCTTAGACATCACTTCGCTTAGGCTTTCTGTGGGCCGAGCCTCTCCGCCATTTTGTCTTTTGTAAAGGCCCTCTAGAGTGGGTCCTACTCCAAGGAATGGAGTCTCGCTAGTCATGGAGGAGGTACGATTCTCTCCCCTTAGTATTATACTTCGCTGGAGCCTGCCTGGGACCCACTTCCAAAGCCTCGCTGGGTTGCTTGTCTTTTTCTTAAGGCTCGACACAAATGGATTTCCAAGACTATGCATTTCAATATATATGTATGTTGAAACCTCGCTGCCCGACCCTCGATCTCTAAGCTCTCTCATTTTTATTTAAACTTCTATTATATATCTCACCTTAAACTTCTCCAAAATAATCAAGGTTTTCCAAGGTTTAATTGAGCCTCACTTTAACTTCGCTGGCGGCCTGTCTGGGCTTCAATCTAGGGCTCGCTAGAATTGAAGTGGAGCTTTGACACTCTTAAGCTCCGATCGATCTGCTCTCCATCTAGGGCTCGACAGAACTTTGTCGTTTAGTAAGCCCCGCTAAGAGAATCTCTCTTTAGATCGGTCCATCCAAGTCTCGACTGGGCCCCCTCCAAGCTATCTTTCCAGCCTCGACATATCTAAGCCTTGTAGACTCCTTTACAGTCTAGCCTTAACTTCGATTATACATATATATTTATGGAATATTAGTGAAACTTCCATCTAGATAAAACTTGGTCAAGGAAAGAAACTTGGCTATTCTTTCTCTCCGGCGAAGGCTCGCCTAGGCTTCTCCTCACTCTCTCCTGCTTATCTAAGCCTCGCTGCATCTTTCTTGTCTTTTTATGAAGGCTCAACGAGGTGAGGTTCTCCCTAGGCTTCACCCAGCCTATTCTTTTTCTTTTGTCTAACTAAAAGCCGTGATCTAACTTTGTCATAATATATATATAATTAGGGTTTTATTTGGTGAAATCTCACCATAGTTATCACTAAGTAATATTAAAGTTATATGTCAAAATTGGTTTCTCAATTTGAAGCCATATATACGGTGTAGCCGTTGTTCATGAAGAGACGCACACATACAAACTTTAAGTTTGGAGAAACCGTCCATTTTTGACATAAAAAGGAAAGCACTCAAACGTTACATAGAAAGAAATAAATCTCAAAAAACTCATTGTATCTTTTCAACGGCAAAAGAAGAACATGATGAACCCGCTAATCAATAACTAAAAAGCCTACTGTCTAACTGTCCAAGAAAAAAATACAACATTAAAAAAATATATCAAAAATTTTTAAAGGTCGTGAAGATACCAGATTAAAAACGCCAAATTAAGAAAACGGAACGATTCCATGGTGAGATTTATAACAAACTGGTACATATAATACAGAATGCCTCGTCCGGTGTAAGCATGTTGTCAGCAATATCAAGAAACGTTGAATATTCTTGACTTTCTCGGTGAGTGGAAAGATCTATGAGGTTAAGAGAAACAAAGATAAGACATTAAAACTTAGTCAAGCCGTCTAAGTTCAGCATTTGGATGAGTTAGGTCCACCTGTTTAAACATGCAATTATATATGATTATAAGTGATAACATAATTAGAGCATACGATCCATCTATGTAACTACCATCCAAAGTATATACCCTTATCTTTATTTCTTGAAGAACATCTCCAACAGTGCTCTGCTTAGGCATCGTACTATTGTGAAGTGTAGGCTACAACATAACATGGCAGGTTTTAAAACACAAACGGTCTTCCCACTGTTGTTATAGAATTTGTAATTCAAGTGAAACGAAGGGAAAATAAATTAAATGATACGGGATGGATGATTTGCAGATTCAACTTTTCTGCAGTGGTTTTTCATTTCATAAAAACTGGAAAAGATAGATACAGTACATCATACTTTCTAATTGATAAAGTGAAAAAAGAAACTGCTTAAAACTACCTCACTAACTAAAAGACCACACAACTTGACATAAAATAAGGAAATCTAACTGCAAACACACGTGTAAATACTCCAAGGATTTTATTCCCATGTAGAGTACTTCACTTATTTTGACTAAGTAAGCTAAACATGAACCCGGTTCAGTATTATACACAACACTCACCCCCTTAATACTGAACCTTCTTCTTGATCTCTTCAACTCCCAATAGTTCTCTCATCTCGAGGAACTTCACCCGTGGTAGAGCCTTAGTGAGAATATCAGCTCGTTGCAGTTCACCGCTAACATGTTCAACGGTGATTTTTCCATCTTCCACACATTCACGAATAAAGTGGTACTTCGTGTCTATGTGTTTGCTTCGACCATGAAATACTGGATTTTTCATAAGGGCAATAGCTGACTCGTTGTCTACATACAACTTAACGGGGTGAGCTTCTTCACCAGTGAGATCAAACAGTAAGCTCCTTAACCACAAGGCTTGACACGCGGACGATGTGGCTGCCATGAACTCTGCCTCGCATGAGGAGAGCGCCACTGTTTTTTGCTTCTGTGATGACCATGTTACCGGGTTGCCTGAGAGATAAAACACCATTCCAGTGGTTCCCCGACGATCATTAACATCGGTTCCGTGGCTACTATCACTGTAACCCACCAATTTTCCATCTCCACCTTTCTTGTAAATCAAACCATAGTTGAGTGAACCTTTTACATACCTGAGTATTTGTTTCACAGCTTTCAAGTGAGACTCTTTAGGTGCTTGCATGAAGCGACTCACCACACCAACTGAGTAAGTAAGATCTGGCCTAGTGTGCAGCAAGTAACGTAGGCTACCCACCAAGCTTCTGTACATCGTTGCATCCACAGGTCTGCCTTCATCATCTTTAGTTAATTGTAACTTTGGTTCCATAGGCCACTTGGCTGGGTTGCATTCTTTCATTCCTGCAGCTGCTAGTAATTTTCTTGCATACCCAGATTGAGAAATCGAAGTGTAGCCTGCCTCCTGTTTCACTTCTATACCCAAGTAGTAATTCAAATTACCCAAATTGCTCATTGCAAATTTATTGTTCATTTGGTTCTTGAAGTTTTCAACCTCCTCGTCTGACCCAGCAACCAACAAATCATCAACATACACCCCCACAATAACACAACTGTTTGGATTCATCTTCTTGTATACAGCTTGTTCTTGAGGGACATCTACAAAACGCAATTCCTTTAGCGTCTTGTCTAACCGAGCATACCAGGCCCTCGGGGCTTGTTTTAGGCCATATAGTGCTCGGTTTAGTTTGTACACCATGTGTTCCTTCCCTTTGATCACGAATCCATCAGGTTGCGAGACATAAACCTGTTCTTTTAATTCACCGTTTAAAAAGGCTGTTTTAACAACGAGGTGGGACACCTTCCAACCTTTCATCGTTGCTAGAGCAAGTATAACCCGAACAGATTCTAACCTAGCCACCGGGGAAAATACCTCATCATAATCGACACCCTTCTTTTGAACGTATCCTTTTGCCACTAAGCGAGCTTTGTACCTCGTTGCATTACCTTGAGCATCCTTCTTGATTTTAAAGAGCCATTTGAGGCCTATGGGTTTGTGGCCAGGTGGGAGCTCTGTTAAAACCCAAGTATGCTTATTTTTTATGGCTTCCAATTCAACTTGCATTGATTTTTCCCAAGATTTTATACCCACTGCTTCTTTAAACGAACGTGGCTCTTCATCAGAGAGTAACAACAAGTCTTCAACTTCAATTTCCTCACATCTATTATATATGTCTGCCAAAGGTTTCGCTCCCCGTACTGGAGTATTGTCATAGTCACATGACTTAATGGTACTCATGTTAAGACTTTTGTTGTTTGTACTCGTGGACCCATGTGAAGAATTCATACCTGAGTCACTTTGTGTAAAGATGTGATTAGAAGGAGTTGTCACTTTCATGCTGGCTGGTGGCGTGTATAATTCGTTTCCATGAGAGCACTCATCACGTGACATGGTGTCATGTGATTTGTTTTGACTTGTAATTGTTTCATGGGATGAACTTTCAAAAAATGAACTATTATCACCAGCTTGACCTTCTGACACTCCATCTTTACACGACATGACACCCCACCAGTTTTGACCATTCGAGTTCTCTTTCTCTTTAAATATCTCGTCTTTCCATTCCCACTTTATTTTCTCATCAGATTCAAAATCTCTAGCTATATGTAAGCTTCCAGTTGTAGGATTGACCAGTCTTGATGCTTTACTCCCTGGTTCGACACCAAGGTAAACCATGGGTTTGCTTCTATCTGCCAACTTTTTCAAATGAGTGCCTACCACCTTCACATATAACTGTAACACCCGTGAATTTTGACCCGTTGACTCTTGTGTAATTTGACTAACAAACTTATTGAATGAAGTAATTTGGGCCCATTTATGATTTTATGACTAAGTGGTATGTTAGTCGAGTCGTAAATATGTCGTTTGGCGTTTAGTAGTGTATGTGATTGTTTATATGGCTTGTGGGAGAAACGGGTCGGCCCGTGGGTAGTCCATGACCCACCAAGCCCCCAAGACCCACTTCCCCCTTATCCTTTTCTCATTTCTCATCTTTCTCTCTTTCTCTTCTATTCTCTCTAGTAAAAGAAACCCTCCATCTAATTTCCATTTCATTCCATCTAAATTGTGTTTTGGAATTGCTATAATACAAGAATCGTAATCATCATCTCCTCATTGTCGCCATCTTTGAAGAATCAAAGGCCAAGTTCTAACCTTTTACCCATTTTTGACCTAATTTCGGATTTGAGCACTAGGAAGAGTTTTGGTAAGTCTAAATCAACCCATTTACTTCTATTTATGTTTGTTCATGTGTTTCTAGTTGATTTGATATGATTTCGAGTCTTTAAAATTGTAAAATGGAGTTTTGGGTTAAATTAGGGTTAGGGTTAGGGTTTGATGAATTTGTGGATGATTTTGGTGTTTTGGTCGAATTTGTGGGTTGGGTTATGTGTATTTATGGTCATTGATGTTTAGTTATGCTTCAAAATGGGTTACAAATCGTTTTGGTGTGGTTGGGTTGAAATTGGGGTGTTTGGGTTCGTTTTGCTGCACTTGCAGCTGCTGGTCCTGGTGTGCAGGTTGTCCCACTGCGGCGCAGTGGGAGGGCATAGTCTCCACTGCGGCGCAGTGGATTTCCTCGGCCATTTTTGCTTCTTAGCCCACTGCGGCGCAGTGGGCATGGTCCTTGCTCACTGCGGCGCAGTGCTTTGTCTCGGGTCCTGGTTCAGTTTGGCCACTGCGGCGCAGTGGACATAGTTCTGGTCCACTGCGGCGCAGTGGATAGTCACTGTGTTTTTATGGGTGTCGCTTTTCAACTTGTTTGAGTTTGTATAGTTGACGTGGCGGTATTGCGATGAATAATTATAGGTTGTGGACGTGTGGAACCCGTTACTCGGTTGTAATCCTTTACTAGCTTCTTTGCCGATCAAGGTGAGTTTCGTATCTCCCTACCCGCTTGGGATTCGGGCTGAAAAGTGTAAACCTGGCTTGTTTACTTGTATTTATTGATGTATTATTTGTTTGACTTGATTGTTGGATTGATGTGGCGTATCCTTTCGTTTGATTGACTTGGGTTGTGTTTTCGTTAAGTATTACTTATACATTAGGATAGACGTACATACATGGAAGTCGATTATGCCTTCCTTTGGGTTTTAGATGTGGTGGGAAGGCTGCGGGTGACCCTATACATAAGCATCTGGGACTTGAAGAAAGTAGAATCCTCTGAAATATATGTACGTATAGTTGGTTTATATTGTGATTAATGATTAATTTTGATTGATGCATATGTTGTGCATATGTCCCACTGTTAGGGGATTTGACTTATGTATATGGAGATACGGCCTTGTCCCTCTGTTGACAAGTGTGCCCCGTTACGATTATTGATTGTTGGTTCATGTTTGACGAATGTTGATTATTGGTTTATGGTTGACGGTTATTGATTGTCGGTTTATGATTATGCATTTACATTTGATTGTAAGCATTGCATACATTGTTGATGAGCCCTCGGCAGGGGATTGCCGGCATCCTGGTGCATAGATGTATGCACCCATTTTGGATGTAGTCCTGACCCCGAGTATATAGACATATATATCTCGATGTTTTTGAGATACAGCCCTGTCCATGGCGATGGCAGAGGGGTATCGTTGCATACGTGATTGAAGGTCACGCTTGGGATAGGCATATTTGCTTATTCATTCATTCGGCATTTGCATTGATACATACATCATTTGTGCATCCTCATTACACTCTCATTTCTTTGGTGTAATCTTGTGGTTGGACGATATTGTGTTGCTTAGAGGCTCGCTGTAAGTCATGTCTAGCCTCTATTCTTATATTGTGATTATTGATGCTGGTTCATTATGAACCATTACTACGAACTCACCAACCTTGTGTTGACTATGCTTAGTACACTTTTCAGGTAATCAGGTACTCCCCGGACGTGGTGTGTAGTTGCTTGCTTGCTGTCTAACCCGGACTTGGACTCATGGATCAAGGATTCATTGACCCTCCTTTTGCATTATACTTAGGATCGTTTGCCATCTTTGGATGTGTTATGTTAACGTGATGGCTATTTGCTCCTGTTGTATTTTGTTACTTGTATTGCTATGTTTTGGATTCACCGAATCATTAATTGCATTTAGTTGTTCTATTGTAATTCCACCGGGTGCTGTATGATTTCCGTGACATTTCGAGCTCCGGCTTGGGGTGTTACAGAACAAACAATACTCTTAAATGATCCAGTTTCGGTTTTTTATTCTTCCACCCCTCATATGGAGTCATTCCCTGCAAGCCTCTGGTTGGTACTCGGTTCAAGATATACACAGCATGTCTCACCGCTTCTCCCCACAAAACATCTGGTACACTCATTGTTTTTAACAGTGAACGTGTCACCTCCAATACAGTTCGGTTACGACGTTCTACAACCCCGTTTTGTTGAGGTGAATAAGGTGCGGTATGCTGTCTTTGAATCCCCTCTTGTTGACAGAATTTTTGAAAGTCAGTGGATGTAAACTCTCCACCTCTATCCGTTCTCAACATTTGAACTACATAATCTCGCTTTTTCTCGACTTGAGCTTTGAAACACTTGAATTTCTCAGATGCTTGATCTTTGGACTTAAGCATATAAACCCACATATATCTAGAATAATCATCTACTACAAGCATAAAGTACTGATTACCTCCTGGTGTCTTGGGTGTGATTGGCCCGCACAAGTCGACATGTACAAGCTCGAGAGGCTGACTAGCTCTCCATTGCGTCTCTGATGGGAACGGTTTCCGAGTTTGTTTTGCTACCAGGCATCCTTCACATATCTGTTTCGGATCCTTGACAAGTGGTACTCCTTCCACCATTTGTTTCTTAACCATCTACTCAATCACTTGGAAATTAACATGACCTAGGCGAGCGTGCCAAAGCCAAGACTCTTCATCTAGTTTCATCATGAGACAATTGGGTTTTATTGTTTGAAGAGTGATCTTGTATAGCCTGTTGGATTATCTTGGCACCTTCATTAGTAACCTACCCACGTTATTGTACATTCTCAGGAAGCCACCTTTCATTCTAATGTCACAACCCATTTCTTCCATTTGACCGAGACTTACAATATTGCTATGGAGTGCTGGGATGAAATAAACATCGGGTATCGTTGTTTGACTGCCATCTTTGCACTTAAGGGTAATTGTTCCTTTTCCTTCAACCTTTACTTTAGAGCCATCACCAAAACGCACTAATCCTGTAACCGACTCATTCAACTCAGAAAAAAATTCCTTTTTTCCGGTCATGTGGTTACTCGCTCCGTTGTCTAAATACCATTCATTTCCATTTCGTTCATGACGATTTGGAAAAACTTTTTCTTCATTTAAAAGTACCATATCACACTTCTCCTCTCCATGAACCATAAACAGAAGTGATGGTTCTTCATCTTGATTTTCAGTAAGATGCGCTTCTCCTTCCTTTTCACGGTTAGTTCTGCACTCTGAAGCATAGTGCCCGTACTGGTCACACTTGAAACACTTGACATCTTTCTTGTCACGTGTACTTTTCTGATTTTGGTTGCCATTATCGCGATGAGAACTGCCTCTACCTCGAACGCCTCTTCCACGGTATGAACCCCTTCCTCTGGATCCATTACGACCTCCCCGGTCATTAGAAAAACCACGACCCCGACCATTTCCATGGTAGTTTCTGCCATTTCCTCTATGTGGCTGATTTTCTGACCGCGTGAGTAACAAGTTGTTCTCCGTTGATGTACTTCCCTGTCTCAATTTTAACCGATCTTCATACACCTTCAAACGCCCTATCGCTTCATCAAACGGCATCTTATCGGTATCCGAAAACTGTTCGATAGACGCCACAAATGGAAGTAACTTGTCGGGTACGGCATCAAATAATCTTGTAACAAGTGTACTATCCTCCAAAGTCTCTCCAAGACTACTGTATTTCGATTTTATGCAACTCAATTTACCAGCAAACTCATCTATTGATTCACTGTCTTTCATTTTTAGCGCGTCAAAATCACTCTTGAGCGCCGCTAATCTCGCCTTCTGGACCGGATCAGCCCCCAAAAACCTGGTCTTTAGAGACTCCCATACTTCTTTCGCCGTCTTCTTCTTTGACACTTGAAGAAGAATGTCTTCCGGGATAGCCTGAAAAATAAACGCCCTCGCTATTTTATTTTTCTTATCATTAACCGCCTCCCCGGCAGGTTCTATGGCTTCCCAAATCCCTTGAGCATCCATTATGGCCTCCATTTTGATGGCCCAAGTCGTATAATTGGCTGAGTTCAGCATGGGACATTGGAACGGGAACGAAGTTTCTTTTGATGAGCTTGATGATGGATCAACCAACGACATGGTTTCGTGTTTGATTACTTTTGGCATAAAACAAGATCGATAAGGCTCTGATACCAAGTGTTGTTATAGAATTTGTAATTCAAGTGAAACGAAGGGAAAATAAATTAAATGATACGGGATGGATGATTTGCAGATTCAACTTTTCTGCAGTGGTTTTTCATTTCATAAAAACTGGAAAAGATAGATACAGTACATCATACTTTCTAATTGATAAAGTGAAAAAAGAAACTGCTTAAAACTACCTCACTAACTAAAAGACCACACAACTTGACATAAAATAAGGAAATCTAACTGCAAACACACGTGTAAATACTCCAAGGATTTTATTCCCATGTAGAGTACTTCACTTATTTTGACTAAGTAAGCTAAACATGAACCTGGTTCAGTATTATACACAACACCCACAACATATTAACAAAAATCAGAGAGAGCATATAATATACGTAGTACATGGACTGTCAAGATGGTAAACATGTATCACAAATGTTGAATTAATCTGGTAAGATTTTAATGACGGAACAATATCAATCAGCCCAAAATTATGCCAAAAAGTATGTAAAGACGGCATAAATCTAACTAAAAACCAAACATTTGCAAATCTTAAATAGCAATGTCAAGTAACCTATATTCAGAACATAAGCAAAATAGTTCCCCATAACTTCCCACGTATGTTTGAGATTTCTACCATCACCACTATAATCCATAGAAGATTCAAGACATCTCTCATTATACAAAGCCCATGAGAAATTCTAACGTCGTTATAAACAAACAAAAGTAAATATCGAAGATAAAATATACAACAAAATTGAAAAACCACAAAAATTATAAAATACCCTAATTGGAAAAGAAGGGAAAAAATCGAAAATTTACCGAAAAAAGCTTCAAAATAATTGATGTTGTTGTATGATGACACTCTGCAATTAATAAGATACTATCAGATGTACAACATATTAATCAGAAAATAATAATAACAAAAATTAATGGCGGTGGTGGTGATGCTGTTCGGAATTCATGGTGGATGTACATCATATTAATCAGAAATAATAACAATAACATAAATTAATGGCGGTGGTGGTGATGCTTTTCGGAATTCAGGGCGGTGGTGGTGATGGTCGGGATTTGGGAGACGGGTAGAGACGGGTCGGAAATCAGAGGTCGTGATGATGATGGACGGTGGTGCGGCGATGGATTAAAATTGAGAGAGAGAGAGATATGTGTGTGTTTGTGTGGGTGTGTGTTTAGTGTGCAGAGAAGAATGGGGATTTGTGTGCTTGTGACGGTGTGTTTGTGACTTTGTGTTACGAATGTGTGTTTGGGTTGGGAGGGGATAATCTTGACCTTTATCAAAGTTAAAGATTCTTTGAATCTTGATTGAAAGATTCATCTTTGAATCTTGTCCTTGATTTTCATTCAAGGGTCAAGATTTCCTCAACTTGACTCAAGTTGGGAAATAACTTGAGGGAATTCCCTCTGCGTGTGGGTTTTTGTGTGTAGGGGTATTTTAGGTAAAAAAAAGTGTTAGAATGTTTTGTAATTATTATTATTTTGTTTTATATAGTTTTGTTAGGTGACTTTAAAGCACATTTAAAAAAACCCTTGGAATAACTTAAAAGATTGAAAAGTTTTAGATTCAAATTCGAGTGTAAACATAATATTTTTTAGGCTCGAAACAAAAATTTCCCTGAAAATTATTGGATTTCTTAAAAAAAGTTAGGCGTATAAAATCCAGGCTTTAAATTTACATGATATATCTAACTTAAATGTTTGAAACATAATAAATAACATATCTTTTAAAATCTCTTTGGCAAATTAAAGTTTAATCATATACTAGATTTTAGACCCGTGTCAAATACACAGGTTTTAAACATTATCAATATAAAAATTAGTATATGGAAAAAAAATACTTATACGTTAAATGTAAAAATATACTTAAAAAAAATTGAGATATTAAAATGTAATACTGAATGTTAAATAGAAGATTTTGTATCCTAGATATAGTTTGATTCCAATTACTAATAACAACAATGATTATCCTAATTATAGTTTGATTACAATTAATAATAACAACAATGATTATCCTAATTATAGTTTGATTACAATTATTAATAACAATAATATTACAATTAGTTTGATAAACAATATAAAATAAAACATTGATATATATATTAATTCGTATTAATCCAAATGTTGTAACCTCTCAAACTTATAGCTATATTTTGTTATTAGAAAGATATTATGCAATAAAGTATTAATTATTTTTGAATTGGGTTAAAAGTGTAAATTATATTAATTATTTTTGAATTGGGTTAAAAGTGTAAATTAGTGATGGAAAATCAAAAAGTGTAAATTAATTTAGACATGTGTTGATTTAATTAATTTTGAGAAATTGAGAGCTGTGATTGGTTCAATTGAGGTTAGGTCAGTTGCTTTTAGTATATACTAGATTTTAGACCCGTGTCAAATACACGGGTTTATTAAATTGTTAATATAAGAAATAATATATGCAAGACAAAGATACTTATAGGTGAGAATGTAAAAGTAGACTTTAAAAAATTGAGATACTCAAATGTAAATTATTAATGCTAGATCAAATTGTTTAAAAAATCACATATCTTCCTTCATCTTTTGCAACACTTCTTTGTAGACGACATTCGTTGTAGTGTTTGTTGTCTTTCCATCTTTGTCGCATATCAGCACCTTGAGTCCCTTTTTCGACTTAACCCGAGAGATTGCAACATACAACTGTCCGTGTGTGAAAACTGGACGTTGTAGATACAGACCAACGGTCGATAAAGATTGGCCTTGACTTTTGTTGATTGTCATTGCGAAAGAAACGACCAATGGGAATTGTCTTCTATTAAACCTGAACGGTATTCTTTTATCTGACGGTATTAGCTTCATTCTGGGGATGTAAGTTTTGTACCCAATGTTGTTGCCGGATATCACTTCCGCTTCAATCACATGCTTTCCTAATCTTGTTATCCTCAATCTCGTCCCATTGCATAACCCGTTAGACTGGTCTATATTGCGAAGTAACATCACAGGCGCACCTTCCTTTAATACCAATTTGTGATTGGGTATCCCTGAAACTTTGAACCCATTCAGTATTTCTGGAGCGTACAAAGATTGTTGAAACTCGTCAATGAACTCTGACTGACAAACACTGTCTGAGCTGAAGTAAATACGCTCGTCGCCTTTTATCTTCGATAATACGTATTCGTTGATCGAATCGACCTCTTCATTTGTTGGTACCAAAATTGCCTTGTCTTCAAAATATCCCTTGTCATTAAGATGTTCTGCAATCGAAGGAAAAATAGCTGACACAATAGATTCGACATGATTTTTTTCGGAGTTAATTAGCACCTCTTTCGGGAGCTCAATTTCTGTGGCCCCGTCGTTGTTGCCTCCTGCCGTCCCTTCACCGACTGTCAATATCCACTCTGCGAATTTTTTAATTTCCTCTTTCTCCTCGGCGTTTGTGCCGCTCTGCAAACGCATATTCTGTGTCAATGTGAGGACCTTGCAATGATCCCATAAAAATGAATGGTTAAGCGAAGCATTGACAATTTCCTCTCTATTTCCCCCTGGAATGACCGGAAGGATTTGTCGGAAGTCTCCCCCGAAAACTATGACTTTACCCCCGAAAGGTTTGTGTGAACTTGGTCCCTGGATTATGTCTCTCATTGTTCGTTCTAAGGCCTCGAAACAATGCTTATGCATCATGGGTGCCTCGTCCCAAATGATCAATCTAGCCTCTCGTACTAAGTCTGCCAAAGGGCTGTCCGCGCTGATATTACAGAATGAGTCTTCGGTTGGGTTCAGTGGGATTGCAAATCTCGAATGGGCCGTTCTTCCTCCTGTTAGCAGCAGTGAAGCTATCCCACTTGACGCGACATTTAAGACTATGCTTCCTTTGCGCCGGATAGCCGATGATAATGTCTTCCATACGAATGTTTTTCCCGTGCCGCCGTATCCATATAGGAAGAAAACGCCTCCGTCGTCTTGGGCAACCGCATCCATGACGGTGTCGTATACATTTAATTGTTCCGCTGTCAGGCTTGCATGTAATTTTTGATGCTCCATTTCCAGTTTCTCCTTGTCATAATTGAGTTCATCTTGAATGAGCATGTTGCATGCCATCTCGATGTATCTGAAATCTGGGCAGGGCATGTTGGGTATGTCTTTTAAGCTCATCCCACTTGCGAGTAGCATCTTTTCGATTTTTGCCAATGCTATGTGTTTAATAGCTTCTGGGTCCAATTCCAAATCTGTACATACGTTTAATAATAAGAAGATTATGGCTTTATAAACTAATACAGTAGATTTTGGTATGTGATTTATTTTTTATTAGTATAAGAAGATAAAGTGTAGTACCTGGCTCGTTAAGCTCTTTCCTACGTATGTAAAGTATATCGTCAGTGAGGTTTTCGTATGTTTGTTCCCAAACATATTCAGGCCTAGACAAACTGTCTGATGTTATGAGCATGACAAATAAGGATCGGCAGAAAGAACCTGTAGCCCAAGAACCGGTTTCTTTAATTGATTGTATGTACTCCTCATCACCATCCAATAGTCCCAATGCGTAGCAAGTTTCTTTGTACGTTTTGTATTTTTTGCCATGTACAGTTTTCAGGTCATCATAACATGTAGGTCCCTTTATTTTGTTGAGCAAAATTCTTAGATAGTATGTTTCCCCATGTTTTGGAGATACATAGTTGATCCTCCCAATTGCTGATTTTGATGTGTTTGTTCTTCTTGTCCATTCCCTGTCTTTCATGTTCCAAGTATATTTTGTGGGGAATTCCGGATATGTCATAGATCTCGCCTCTTTGTCCATCTTGTTTCGTTCCATCCATTTCAGGAA
The DNA here is from genome assembly GCA_034093135.1 of Erigeron breviscapus. Classification (NCBI taxonomy): domain Eukaryota; kingdom Viridiplantae; phylum Streptophyta; class Magnoliopsida; order Asterales; family Asteraceae; genus Erigeron; species Erigeron breviscapus. The sequence goes on from CM067174.1 coordinate 85,304,433, forward strand.
TTGCGACTCTTTCACTGTATGCTTTGTAACCACATCAGCAACCGTGTCATGTTGATCAAAGAGTATTGGTTTCCGATCTTTAATGTGGAAGGATAATCTCTGAACAGGCGGTGTTTGATAGTGTATTTCAAAACCAAATAATCTCCAGGCTGCTTCACATGCAGATATGTAACGACAATCATAGTAACCTGCGACCTCGTCTTCATCTGTTGGTTGGTTTTCCTTGTCGGCATTTTGGGTTTTCTTTGGAAAGCCGACTGTTATTCTGTCTGGACCCTTGTTGATATATTTAAACAGATACTTGATAGCTCCGAGTTGGTTACACCATTCGACGTTCATGTGTCCTCGATACTGCTTGATAAGTATTGGATTGTAACCTACGACATACCTGGTTTATAAAGAAAAGGAATGACGTAGATAAGCAATTGCATTACTATGAGGATAAAATCTTATATATAATGCTGGTACAAAGAAAGCAAAACGGCTCAGCATTTGTTTTCTTTTAAAAAAGACCATTAAGCTTAAAGTCGTGATTTAAAGTATGCATTATGTACTAACATATGGGGCTTTATATTTTTGGAAAGGCTGGTGTATTATAACCACCTATTATAATGACATTTTGGGCTACCAATTGGCTGATCCAAAAAGTTATTTGTATGCAGCAGTGTATTCCGACTACCAAACGATTCAAAAGGGAAGGGCATAGAAATTTAATATACACTAAAAGAGATATACCTGTTATCCAATGGGACTCCGCTTTTTTCAACTGTCACGCCGGTCTTTCTTCTCCTATACACGGGATATCCTTTGATGTCTATGCGGGTTGTTTCTGTATATGCCCTTGGAAAGTTTTTTGAGCACTTTTTGTCTTTCATACAGGCGCAGCTTGGGTTGTCCTTACCGCATGGCCCGTGCATCATAAATTCACACACAAGATGATGCAACTCACTGTCCACTTCTTTATCTGGAATTTCAGTCGATATAACACGATCGATGTCTTCTGGGGTTCTTAATTTGTCGCATTCTTCGAAGAATAGACATATATGGGCATGAGGCAGACCGCGTTTTTGGAATTCCACGGTGTACACAACTGAGCAACATGTAAAAGCATCACAATCGTTTAATTATACATACATATATATAAAGAGACTAAAATAGTTATAGATATGGATTAGAATATATATATATTTAATTATACAATATATATATATATTTATATTAGTTTATAAAGTGACTAAAATAGTTATAGAAGCAGTACCTCCTTTCACTTTCCCGAGTACGTTTTCATCCTTCAGATTCTTGATCAAGTGATCAAGCTTGAGCTTGAACATTCTTGTGAGTATGTTCTGGTCTGTCTTCTGATTTAAGACCGTGTTTTTCTAAGAATCTACAAATTTCGGGCCATTTTGGGTTGCATGTAAATGTTATGAATAAATCTGGATATCCAAGAGTCTTGCAAAGCGTCATAGCGTCCATGTAGTTTTGCTGCATGTACCTTGCGCCTCCTGTGAAAGAAGAAGGCAATATTATCCGGGTGCCCATTTTTGAGGCATCTTTTTCCCCCGATTGAGCCGCTTTAGACAGATTTTCCTCAGTAGTAACTCTTAGCACCTTTTGATTGCATTTTATGTAGTACAACCGGTCGTTTTCAACCATGGTATATGCGTCGACCATGAATTGTTGGAACAACTTTCTTGACATTAGAATCAAAGAAACTTCATGTTGCCGCTGTTGTATTCTATATGCAAAGAAAGCTCTCATAGAAAGTGTTGTCCGCCCTAGGAGATGAATAATACTTTTTTAAGGATCAATAGCAATTAAATTGATATAAATAAGTAGCTATTTTAATGAAGTTGGTGTTATTACCTGGTCCATCTATGTCTTGTACGTCCCGTAGTGGTATGTCGACCCTGTATCCGTCTTCGGCATAGGGAAATAATAATGGATATTGTAGTGCCAGGTATGATGGATGTAGCTCATTGATTCTTTTCAAGGTTCCTGATTTGGTTTCTAATATTATGTCTCTTTTATCACCAGATCCGTCTATGTCGCCGATTATCAATGCCGCGACTTCGTTTGCAGTAGGAAGATTATGTGTCCTACCGTCCTTGCCCCTGCGGCCGCGCAGTATGAGCTTGACATTTTCGTCTCCGTTTATGGTTAATCGATCTCTTGCCATTCGAAATTGCTTGACTAAAGGATTGGTGACGTCTAACATTTCCTTGAGTTGATTAACGTTCCAAAACGGTATTGAATGTGGGTCAGTTATTGAGCCTTTCTTTCCCGAGCTGTTACATAACATGTAGATTTTGTTAAACATTTGAATATATGTTTAGCATGTTTATAGAAGGAATGGAATACAATGAATGATTATTTATAACTTTATGTTTTTGTAAACTAACCTGTATGCGGAGAATCTGTGGGATACTTCATTATCAGTGTCGAAAATATAGAGTTGAGAAAACTTCGGGGCTTGTCCTGTTTCTGGTAACAAACTTCCTATCGAATGATAGTTTTGCCCATGCATTCTGAAACTGTATGGTCCCCCTCCTTTGTTGTATGTGTTATCAATTTTTCCACCCATTGACGTGAAGCTAAACATCATATTGTACTGCCTTATATGTTCGGTGAAATCTTTACTCTGTGGGTCTTTACCTTGGAACAGTTTTGATAACAAAACGGGGGGTTCTTTCAGTTTTGGTAGTTCGACTTTTCCCCTCAAACAACATAATGAGTAAGATTTCTTTTTCAAGTCCGCGTTGCCTTTTATTGCTTCTCCGTACCATAGCATTGCTTGACATGAGTTACAAATATAAATCGGGTCTCCCATCTCAATGTAAGCTGTTAATTTAGCAAGTGAAGGTTAGGAAACTATGTTTTTATTTAATAAAAATATATTTATAATGTGTACCTGTCGATATACCAACACTGCTGTCATATAAGGACTTTATCCCTTCTTCGTATTCGGATGATGTTGCTAATTCTACATCATGGAGATTTGACTCGTCGATGTAGTTGTATCCTGGTATTCAATTTTTCAAATTTTTAATAATGGCGGTTTCTATATAAGTATGTGTGTACAAATAAGTAGAATAACCTCACCTGTGTTGTTTGACAGGGCACTATCATTATGTTTTTCGCATGTGATCTTGTCATTATGATGACGTTTATTTTGGTTTTGTGGTGGGAGGTTCTTATGCGACTGGCCACGTCTATTGTATCCTATATTGTAAACATGTAATAAAGTAAAGATTTTGTAGTATACTACCGAACAGAAGTTGTATAATTCAGTTTAGATAAGAATACGAATACCTGGGATGTCGTTTGATCCTTCGTAACTGATTGGGGCTTCATATAATGACGAAGAGTTACCTGGGTCGGTTTCCATGGCTTCTGCTACATGTATGTTTCTTTTTCTTTTTCTGGGTGGTTGTTTATCCTGGAACTTCATTGTGAGAAAAGCCTATGCAATTTGTAAAAGCAGAGTTGTTGCAGCTCTCTGAAATGTTGCAAGTCACACACAATTTTCGAAAAAGTAAAAGAAAGTATAAAGTTTTTGATCGAATAATACTTCTCTATTGCTCAAGTTGTATTCGATTTTGGTATTTTGATCGAATGATAGTTTTCTATTGGTCAAAAGTTATATTCAGTGTTGGGATGATTAAAAGTATCTGACATGTACCTCTATTTATAGATCATGTAACATCAACTTTCTATCCTACTCTTACTACAATAGGTAGTTGTAAACCATCTAGGATCACTTAAATTTGTTTTTATTTACGGTTGTAATAATTTTGAACTTTCCTTATTATGAATATATATTCACAGTAATACAATATTCGTTATTGCATAATTTCCCCTCCAAAGATAATAGTATATTATTATAATTCTTAAATACTAAGTGTAAGCTAATAGAAGGTAAAGTTAATAATTCGATCTATATACTTATGAATTTATGAGTATAACTAAAAGAAAGGCTGACTTACATTTAATATTGATATTGAGATCGTTGAATATTGTTGCTTGAAATAGAAACCATGATGGTCAAGGGATTTGTGATGGTTGTTAGCATTCATGTCAGCCCAGACTATGTTAAAGTCAGATTGACACTATGACCAGTCCTCGTGTTTTAGTTTCAAAGGGAGTCAATATTACAGGCATTGCAAGGGACGGGTATGATGCGTATAGGATGGGTTCTGCCAGCTGGTTGTTTGCCTTTATAGTCGGAGAAATACACAAATTTGTGAGTAGATGACGCTGCTTAAAGTGTCCAAAATTATGGGTGAAAAGATGACCGGGTCAATGAGGTTGTGTAAATGGCCGACATGGGCGAGGTTGAATTGTGAAGTCTCCATACACGGTCTGTAGGTACTCAGTTTGGTAAAATGTTACAGGGTCGTGATCTGTTAGTAGACTTTTTTGATTGTATTGTAATTACTTTGTTGTTTTATATATTGATTGTGTGTCACATAAGCAGAGGTAACACATGATTTTAACTTGAATCGTCGTTTGCATATTCTACATCTGAGTTGAACTTGAAGGTTACAGTAAGACAACTTGGGTAATATGGCAACATGGGCAACAACAGTATAATACATCCAGATGCAACATTAATCATAGAAAGAAACGTTTTTTTATATAGATTTTAAAATTTAAGCAATTACTGGAAGAAAGGCAATAAGGCCTAAAGTTTTACGCGATTTAGTTTCAAGTTTTGAAGTTGTGACAATCGTCAATTTTCGGATAAACAAAATTTTTAAATCCTTTCTTAATTAAGATTTAATCTAAAAATATTAAGAAATATTAAGTATTAAGCTTTATATTAAATAGAAATTTGTCTATTTAATATACAACTTTATTAACAACTAAAACAGTTAGAATAATAATTGTATTTAATTTAAATAAAAGACGACTAATGGAGAACACCAAATCCTAAGGTATTATGTCTAGAGCCTTAAAAATATCATATTTAAATTTTGACAATTTAACGACAACTAATTAGACTCCACTTGCACGAGACAACGTAGAAATATCTAATTAAAGGTTATATACTTTAAGAACTAAGTATGTAAACTAGTTAATAAATTAACTCCATAATAATAACAATATCTAGTTAATGATTAATAAACAAAATATGACATGCATTAGATATATATATCAACTTACTTAATTTATCTATCTATCTGTCCTTGTCCGTCGACAAACTACACACATCACCAAATTATGAAATTTGGATGTTGTAATCAACTAGATTAATAAACAAGTAATATCTATTATTATCTTACACAACTCACACAGACATCCTCAATTATTCAATTCAATATTATAATATATATAAATATAACATGATACCTATAATAAAATCAAAAGATGATTTATAATTGAGTATAAAATTCTCAAAAAGGAAAAGAGAGGTCGGTCCCTAATTATCGTTCAAAATCAAGATTGTACACTCACGGACACATGTTTTATTTTACATGTGAGGCTTCAATCATCATCATCAATATAATATATATATATATATATATATTAATATAACATTTACCATTCAAATATATATATATATATATGATATATAAAATATATATATATAAACGAATAGATATGAGATATATGATCACCAACACCTGGCCACCTTCTCCGTTCTCTCAACACTCCTCACGGCTCTCTTCTTTTCTCTCGATCACACCACCATATAACTCACCACTCCACCATTGTATGGTTATATATATATATATATATATATATATATATATATATATATATATGTTTATATAACGTATAGATATAGATATAGTTATTGCTATATATTCTTGAGCATCATCGAATCCTCTCTCTCGTCCATCATCTTCCCAGAAATACAACAACCACCACGAACCACTGCTACTACCTTGTTGTAGTTACTGCTACTCGTTCGCTGCCTGAATCATAAACTCGGTGCATGCTCCTCATTTAAGTTCGGTGCTTCAATTCTTGAATATAAGTACGATGCATGGTTTCTTCAAGTAAACTCGGTGCATCTTCATAAACTCGTTGCTTGATGCTGCTGCTTGAGCTACTACTACTCCTGTATTACTCGGCTACTGCTCCTGCTGTTCAGTTGTTACTACTGTCGCTGCACTCTTCATCATCACCACCACGGCCAAACACCACCACCCTTGTGACAACACCATCATCTTTGAACTACTACTGTCATGTTGCTACTGCTGCTGTTAACCGAACCAACCACCATCAAAAGTTGTTGCTGCTAGGAAACCACCATCACCATTGTTACTATTCATCATCATCTTCATACGACCACCACCTTCACCATTAACAACCACCACGTACAACCACCCCATGACTTCATCACCTTCCACGAGCACTATCTTCTTCTCGATCATATATATACCCGTAAGTTTGATCATCATCTTTTAAATATATATATATATACCTACGTATATATATAGATATATATATATATATATATATATATATATATATATATATATAAAGGTTATATAAATCAAGTATATATATAAATATATACTTAACTGTTATTAACGATTGTTATAAAAACCATTACAAAACAAGTCCATTTTCTGACGACCGTTAAACACCGTTAAAGTTTCTGACAGTTTCAGTCCTAAACCGTTAAACTGTTTACAGTTTTAGTCCTTTGTCTGTCAGTTTCTTAATAAACTGATGACTCTTTAAAAATAACTATAAAATGGGTTAACTATAACATTAAACTGTGTATATTGCAGAACTGTTAATTTCCAAGACATCAGGGACTGAAACTGTAATTCAAATATATGATAACCACAATTGAATGATAAATATAAAACAAATAAAACATTAGTATAATTATTAAATGAATTATACTCTCTATGCTTTAGGTTAATGAATTCAGGAAGGTTATTTGTGACATATACCTTCTACCATCAGCTAAGGTGAGTTTCCATATTCCCCTTTTTAATTCTTTTATATGATTTATTTCGGGGACTGGGATACATGCATAATAATTATTTTATGTTATATATATACGAAACTTTGAAGAACAATTGCAAAACTATATGATATATAATATACTATGAGAGTTTTCATAATCCCCTTTTCAAACTCTTTTATATGTTGGGGCTAAGATACATGAAATAAAACTATTTATTATACTTATATGTATATTTACAAAATTATATATATTATATATATTTTGTAACTCCACTTTATTTATTTTACCTTCGGGGTAAAATACAAACTCTTTACTGTTATGATGAACACAAGTACTCCAGAAATGTATATATGGTTGATTCTAAGTTACTCTGTTCACTCAAAGTCCTCACTATCATGAACGATTAATTATGGAAACATAAACGTGGGTATATTGAATAGTACTATTGGGGTAGGCACCCCCATCCGTGATTGGTCGCACCAACAGAATACGGATGCATTATATTTGGAAAACTTAGAGTACCCTGAACAAGGTACTCTCCGGAGGCAAACAAACACACACTTGTCTAGTTTCGGTTCATGAGCTTAGAACTTGGTATATACAGTTTCAACTCTTGCATTACATTTGATCCATTGTGTGATCAAATAGTTACTTTAAATCTTGTGGTTCATACTCTATATTTTAATTAAAAACATATGATACTCTTTACTGATATTGTATCATAACTATTTGACATTGCGGTAAGGCAATGGTCACACTGAACTCTGGCATTTTGTGAAACTATATTTTCTATATGAAAAACTTATGGAACTCACCAACTTTATGTTGACGTATTTTAGCATGTATTCTCAGGTAACTAGACGATACTCTATACATGGGACATTTTTCCACTGCATACAACATACTGGACCATGGCCTACCCTCAGACTCTAGTAAAGACAAGTCAATTTGCTAAAGTCTCTGTCTACTGTTTAATATTGTTTAATATTAAATAAATGTTTTCAAGAATAATATCTTTCATAAATTGTAATATAAATTTGTGAACAATGTTTTTATATAAATGTATTTTAAAACGACAACGTTTTGTGTCGTTCAGTATATCTTGTGTTGTGAATCCATGTAAGTCATACCCCGTTTAGGGCGGGTGTGACAGAAGTAAAGGTCAATTTGACCAAAATTGAAGAACATATGGGCAACAAAACTGGAGTTCAACTAATAAATATAACAAATTTCTTTATTATTAATGTCATTCATGTGATAAAAGTGGCAGGGCTTACCTTCAAAGTTTCTTTTCTGTTACCTTTTTTCGAATTATTAATGTGCTTTTCTTCTCTGATAACCATTTTAATACATTGATTTAAGAAGGGATGGCCAACAGTTAATGCGTTGATCCGGGATTATGTATTATTTGGTTGCAGGTCATAAATAAAATAAAGTATCTAGGCAGAGAGCGGATGATACACGATAGATGGACAAGTAAATCAACTTGTGTTAAATGGCAACATGGGCAAGACTACAGTGGTAATAGAAAGAAACGTCTATTATATACAAAGCATTGCACTGGAAGAAAGGCAATAAGTTCTTAACCATGACAGGGCTAAAGCATTGATGATAGAGTTATGTTGTATATCCATATCAGTATTTAGCTAACTAATGTTCCATTTCCATACCCTTTGACTATTTATTTCTCTCATTTAGACTTTGCTATATCAAATAGACTCTGATAAGAACAATGACCTGTCTTTATAAGTGCCGCAGTCATAGAAGCTTTATTAGCTTCAATTTTATCGTTGATTTTATCCTCTGAACTATAATCTACAGGTAGAAAACAGTCACCTACAATAAGATGATGAGTCCCTGGAACGAAAGAGTGTGTAAACCCAAAAGTAGACTTCCAGTATGCATATTCAACACTGTTGAAGTCGGATCACATATGACAACCATACCTAAGTTTCTAAAAGTAACAGAAACAATAAGCCTCGGATGACAATTTAGGTCATAGTCAAACATGGGCAACAGATCAGTAATAATAGGAAGATATATGACCTATAATAAAGGGCAAAAATAATCTAAAACTGGAAGATGTATAAGTAGGCATTGCAGAATTTATTTATAATAAAAAAAATCATTATTCATAGATTGTGTCCCAACTAAGGATTAAAAAAAAAATTCAATCTGCGACTGAAGATGGCTTAGTAGCCATTGCAGAACTACAGAATAAGTACTATAAAATAAGACGACTATTAATAAAGAGAAACTAATGAAAAAAACATTATTGATAGAGATATGTTGCTAGAGAGCTCGAATATCTGTTGACATCAGTCTTTCTCAATTTTCGGGATCTTAGACTTGGCATCTTCATTCTCTTGGTTGTTGTTTCCCCTCTTTTTGGTTTGAGCATTGGCACTTTCCTCAATTTTTGGATCTTTCAAATTTCCAACTTCATCCTGGTCGCTGTCATCATCCAAGTTTATTGCATTCTGTTGAGTTATATAGAACCAAGAAAAATCGTTATGATCAATTAATACATTAAATTGATCATATTTAGAGCTAGGTTCCTTATGTTAAGGGTGAATATAGATAGTACCTCTTTGGTTCCAGGCTGATCCAAAACAGATTTTATGACATCCGCATCATTTGAAAGATTAAAGACCGTGAAGATTTTGTATTTGTTTTTCACGTTGAATTTGCTGATCTCAACTTTCAACACATACCTTTTGTTGAGGATAGTGTTAAATTCATCGGGGTATATATGATGGGTATCACCCTGCAAGAGAATCCGTTATTGTATGATTACTTTATAAAATTAATTCTGTTCGTGAATAATAAAACTGGCCATTTAAACCAACAACATTAATCGGATTAAAAAGTGCAGTGCACGACGTTTAATCATCAAAAACATCATATGTAACTAACATCATATATACCCAGATTTGTAAATAACTAATATCATCAAAAACACACATAATAATGTAAACAATAAAACACATGTATCGTCTTAGACATACAGAATATGTAAGAAATTGGTGTAATTTCATGTGCTAGGATTTATTACCGGTTTAATCTTGCTTATCAAGTATGAGGCAGACCGATTAACCAAGCTGGTCACAGCATTCTCAAATAGCCACAATGGACCACTTCCAGATTTGTCTTCCACCATCACTTGCAATTTTATTCTGCATATCAAATGTAGGTTAGTTTTGGGATTTTAGAGTATATTTTTCACAAAGTATACTTGGGAAAAGGAGATATTTTTACCTGCGGTAAACGTCGAGAACAACTGTACATTGTTCACATTTATAGTAAACTTTTCTGTCCTTATCTTCATCACTTTTTTCCAGCTTAACTACCTTCTTATTGCATTTACGGCATGCTAAGTAGTTCCAACCTTGGTCAGTTATGATGCTTGTTATCTTCCCAACAACAACACATGTAGTAGGCTGTATCATATGAATGGATAGATTATTAATGTGAAATAGGGAAAATATTTGATAAAATAACTAAATGTTGTTTATAGGTTTATTACCTCTGTTATACGAAGCAACTCAACAATGCCCTTCAAAGGAAACTTCAAATAAGAATCTTGAGGCTTGATTAGTATCACCTTGCTTGAAAGTTTTGTATATTGCTCAGAGGAATCCATTCCAAAATTTTTTCCTTTTAAGCTGAAGTTTTGAAACAGGTGTTCAGTTTTATTAAGGAAACTCAAATACATATACATGCATATATAGTTTATAATATGTAAGCAAATATTTATAAAGTTGAAATTTACGAATACCTCTCCTTGAATTCAAGTATAGGGCTGATGTTTTCATTGATATAAAGCTTTGCTCCATACATGCAATTGGAGACTTGTGGTTTCTCTATGAATATAATTATACATAAATTAAATAATTAGAGGAGAACATATATAATAAGAATAGCCTGCATCAGACCCTATAAACTTAAAACATATATTTAAAGATAGAAAACAGATAAATAGAAAGGAAAAGATAATAGCTGGTAAAACTCAAATGCAAGTTTAAATACTTACTTTGCCAGATGTTAAACCTTGCGAGTTGTAAGAGAATAATCACAGGGTCGTCACTGTTTTTGTTAGTTGAGACATACTCGAGGAATTGTTTTGCATAGTTATCCCACAAGGCACATGATACAATAGTCCCTCTGTTATAGTTTATAATTAAGCATATAAACAAAGTATTATGAAAAGTATTTTAGAATCAAGAGTTATAAATAAACTTACTTGTCATCCCGAAGTTGACATTCAAGAATATGTCTTGTAAGATTGCCGGTTCCCATGACACGAATAGCTTTATTCTCAATCACTTGACCTATGATATCTGGTTATATATAATTTTAAACCATGTTAATATACAATTTGGAATAAATAGTGGATAATATACATCACAATTATTAAGACTTACCAAAAGATGCATTCGCATCAACAGTGCATTTGTTAATCAGTTCAAACGAACAAAATTCAAAAAGCTCTCCAACGCTTGCATCAGAAACAGATGTTTCTTTCAGAAAGTTTAGCTTACATGGGTGTTTAGCTAGCACAAACGATGATTTATTGGGTTTCACTTCAAAGTTTGAGATTAATCGGAACCCTCCTTCTTCGAGTAGATGTTCGAAATCTTTAATCAAATTGTAAGGTATTGAGCAGTATATCTTTGTGCCCTATGAATCAGCAAAGTACCAAATTAATAAATTTTAAAGATACATGTTACAACTTACAAATAAATAAGAACGGAAGTTGATTACCTGTTCATCTACCAAAATCATATCAAGGCTGGATGCATTAGTGGAATTTCTTTGAAAAAAACACTTCCAAAGATGCAATATCTTAACCTTGATGGCGCAATCGATCGAATTCTCATTGATGTCTTGCAAAAAAGTTACTTTCTTTTCGTTAGTCATGGTTATTTAGGATGAATAAGAGTAACAGCTGGTGGGTTTTTTTGGTGGGATTTTAAGAACAATAAGAGTAACAACTGCTGGGTTTTTTTCGTGCGATTTGTAATTTCGTGTGATAATAATTTCGTGGGTTCTGATTCTATGGTTTATATAGAAGAATATGTATCCTAAATATACTCAGATTGCAATTACAAATAACAATACTGAATTTATTTAATTTGATTACAATAAGGACTGATTTAAAGTAAAATCTAATGTAAACATAATAAGAATTCTGTACCTTCTTGTTCTTCTTGTATACCATATACGGTTTTGAGTCTAATACGGATTTGAAGAATGGAAGGGAAGGGGAGACGTACCGATTTGGGATTTTCAAGTATATGGAAGAGAAGGGGAGATGGGTCTGGCAGAGAAGCGTTATTGGGATCATATAAGGATGAGTTGGTTTTGTTATTAGGTTTATTATATTTAAAACTAAATGTCTGTATTGTATATATATCTAAAAGTCAAGATATCAATGTTGGTTTGTGTATTGTATATATATAAAAGTCTTAGAGGTAAAAGTTTTATATAATTTATATTACTTATACGGATGAATTAAGTCAAAATTTATATCTAAAAGTCGACAAAATTTATTTATTTGAATTAAGTCACATGTTTAATTGGAAAAATTAGCAAAATTGAGCGTTTTGATTGGCCAATTGACTTTTGGTCAGTTGCCTTTTAGTATATATAAAGATAAAGATTAAGATACAAATGTAAATACTTAAAAATTCAATTCTTAGTTTTATTTTAACATGCATTAAATAACTAAATAAAAATTTCATTGTCAATGTTAATAAACTATAAACTGAAGTCAGAAAAACAAAACTATATTCATTAAAAATGATTCAAGATCACGTGAAAAAATGAGTTTTACTTAAATGACTAAAAATTTTGATTGGTCATGTAATTTGGTTTTTATATATAATAAAAGATGGAGGGATAGTCCTCTTTCAAAAAAATAAAAAATACAAAAAATAGAAATAAAAATTGAGCTATGGTATACCGTATTCCATTTTGGACGAATTACCAGTCAAAACAACTGTTTAAGTGAAAAAACATCTTTGTTGGTGGGCTTGTCTTTGGCCCATGGCCTTCTGATGGAACGTATTAAATTTGCGGTCTTTATATATGTACTAGCATTTGTGCCCGGGCTTTGCGCCGGGACACAGCGATACGTAAAATTTACAACGTATATAAAGTCGTGATACATACATAACGATAAATGTACATTACAAAGCGTACGAATGCTAAAAAAAAGTATACAACAAAGAATAAAAAGTGTTGCAAAAGAATATTTATAAGCTAACTTTTTTGTTATAACAAAAAAACGAATCATAGTATTATGCCTAATTACTTAGTCATGTTCGTCACAAAATAACGTGAATTTTGTATAACTCACAAATTGTACAAACACACTTTCGATGCTATACAAAAGAAATATAGCTACTGAGAAAAAATAAATGAGATGAGGATTCAAGCCCAACACAAACTTCTCGGTGCACGTGTCTCGGAATCCACCAAATGAGGAATGAGGGTAGACAACTCCTGAAATCGTCTAACATAACTCTTGTAATCAGCTCCCTCCATATTGAGATTAGCAAACTCAATGGTCAAGTTTTGTAGTTCATAGGGAGGACAAAACATTGCCTTCACTTTGTTCTTGAAATCGATCCATTCCAAGTTATAAGTCCGCCCCAAAGTTATCTCCTGGTTCCACCAACTCAAGGCGTCATTTTTAAACATGCCGGATGCATAAGAAATCCGGTCGTCATACGTGCAATGACTTCTTTCAATCACTGCCTCGATCTCCTCAAACCACCTTATACACTCAGTGGGACCACCTCTTCCATTAAACTCCGGTGCCCCACAGCTTTTGAAGTCCTTAAATATACATCCCTGTCGGTATCCCCCGTATTGATTATACATGGGCATGCGGTTATCAATTCTCACTGGTTCCTCTTCTTCGTTTTCCACGGCCTGAGGTTGAGCATTTTCATTATTCATATTTCCTGGGGCTTCATTGTTTTGAGGCCCATTGTTTTGCCCAAGACTTGCCGTGACTTGAGCAATAATGGTTGGCATGATATTGGCGATCGTTTGAGCGATCACCTCAGCCATGTTTGGCTCAGGAGCTTCACCACGACCCCTTCCTTGGTCTCTACCACGACCTCTACCACGGCCCCTACCACGGCCCCTACCTCTACCTCCTTGTACCTCCAGGTTGAGCTTCCGGTTGAGGTTCTTCCGGTTCAGCCCTATAGTTCGTTCCAGCTCTCCTTGGTCTCACCATTTCTATAAAGCAAGTGACACGTTGACCCAAGAGTTAGTCTCAAATGCTCACATGTTAGTCACACAAGTAGTCAATGCTCTCATACCGATACCACATACTCATTTCATATCATTAAGCTAAGGCAAGAGTGCTAGAATCCTATGAGATTGTTACTTAGCATATTATCCTGTCAATTTCATTACAATCGTTCATTATTAACTCAAGTAATCATGCTCAATACATCATAAAATCAAATAATTAACACAAATGGGTTAAGTATAATCTGAATTCGATATGCTCTCTAGTTATTGACCAGGTATGTATACAGGGTGTACCAACGGCTAACCCTCCACTCAATCAACTTCCATTAAGCATATCGGTTCCCTATTATACACTAAGCCAAGCAACTAACACGAATGATTCAAGGTATAATCCGAATTCGATATGCTCTCTAGTTATTGACCAGGTATGTATACAGGGTGTACCAATGGCTAACCCTCCACCTAATCAACTTCCATTAAGCATATCGGTTCCTTATTATACTCTAAGTCATGCATGCGCAATCCATGATGTCATTAACTTGTTATAATGTTGAGCGACCATAAAAGAGTTGATCGGGTTCTTTTAGGGTTGCCACAATATTATACTAAGTTAATACCATAACTTCATTTTGCTCTAAAGCATCCAACTAGCACCAATCAATAGTAACAATCCACATCAACGACAATCAAATTCAGTCAATGCACACATTAACCACATTGTACTCATTCCACATTCATCGCGTTAAATTCAAGCCATCGCATAAGTGGTCTTAACTACGAACTCACAATATACACTTTCTAGGGTTCACAGAATTCACGTTGCACACAAATTTCCTAACCATGCATGCTATATGAAGAGTTTAACTTAAGCCGTAGTCTAGGTCAAACCGCCTAATTCTCTACGACCACGCATGGGCCACCATTCTGTAACATAATCAGAATCAAAGAAATAAACATTAAAGGAAGGAAAATATTGACATGTATCAGAATCAGAATCAAAGAAATAAACATTAAAGGAAGGAAAATATTGACATGTATCAGAATCAGAATCAAAGAAATAAACATTAAAGGAAAGAAAATATTGACATGTATCAGAATCAGAATCAAAGAAATAAACATTAAAGGAAAAAATATTGTCATGTATCATAATCAGAATCAAAGAAATAAACATTAAAGGAAGGAAAATATTGACATGTATCAGAATCAGAATCAAAGAAATAAACATTAAAGGAAGGAAAATATTGACATGTATCAGAATCAGAATCAAAGAAATAAACATTAAAGGAAGGAAAATATTGACATGTATCAGAATCAGAATCAAAGAAATAAACATTAAAGGAAGGAAAATATTGACATGTATCAGAATCAGAATCAAAGAAATAAACATTAAAGGAAGGAAAATATTGACATGTATCAGAATCAGAATCAAAGAAATAAACATTAAAGGAAGGAAAATATTGACATGTATCAGAATCAGAATCAAAGAAATAAACATTAAAGGAAGGAAAATATTGACATGTATCAGAATCAGAATCAAAGAAATAAACATTAAAGGAAGGAAAATATTGACATGTATCAGAATCAGAATCAAAGAAATAAACATTAAAGGAAAGAAAATATTGACATGTATCAGAATCAGAATCAAAGAAATAAACATTAAAGGAAAAAATATTGTCATGTATCATAATCAGAATCAAAGAAATAAACATTAAAGGAAGGAAAATATTGACATGTATCAGAATCAGAATCAAAGAAATAAACATTAAAGGAAGGAAAATATTGACATGTATCAGAATCAGAATCAAAGAAATAAACATTAAAGGAAGGAAAATATTGACATGTATCAGAATCAGAATCAAAGAAATAAACATTAAAGGAAAGAAAATATTGACATGTGAGAACATATATTTTTATCATATTTAGTTGACATATATTACATATCTGGCCAAGGTCTATCAAGTTGCCAATCTGGATTTGGAAAAGAGTGATTATGTCTTGACACATAAAATCCATCTGGCCTTATCAACCAATAACAATGTTGTGTGGGAAATATAGGTTTAAATTTAAAACAAACATCACCAACGTGTTTATTAAACACTTCAAAAGTTGTATCTTTGGAACCCCAAGTAAAGTGAGCAATGTATTTTTTTTCACTAGCAGGAGGACAAGTATGCCAGTCACAAGTTTGTCCAAATGAGATTTCATCATTACATATATTTGCTGGAAAGCGAGTAGATTCATAATGAATATCAATCTTGATTACATCAGGCATATCACTCGTGACGAAAATATGCCAATCCCATGATAAAATGCAATTAGTAGCTGAATTAGCACACAAAATTGTTGGGGTGAAAAGAAGTACTATGATGAATATGCTATTCATTATATATGAAGGTTTTGTTGAGAAAATGACTCATAATCCCAATTTATATAGGGATAAACACTTCATGCATGTCATAGCATGGGGATGAAAATATAAGTATGTCCGGTATCTAAGCATAAGTATAGAACACTAAAATATTCATTTTTCAATAATATTTATAAGTCCCAATCTATAAGGCCCAATCGTTAATTAAAAAATATTAAAAAAAATAATATGTGAGGGGTTCCACACCTAAGCTTAGATGTGAGACAAATTGATAGATTGAATGATTGAAGGTTAAAGTCATTAACTAATACTTTATTTGAAAAGTAATCAAAACCACTTAAAAGTCAACTATTAAACTTTATAATATTTTATTTGAAAATTAATTCATTTTTATTTAAAAGTATAAAAAGGTAGTTATTGAAAATAAATACTACATTAAATAGGTACATTAAATATTGGCTATTTAGAAGTTTTGATTATGGAATATAAAGTTTTCAGTTATTAAATTTATATATATACTCCTTCTGTTTTATTTTAAATGTCATAATTTGACTTTTAAAGCCTTTTTCTCACTTTTAACCGTAAATATTTTTATTTGTGTGTAAATTATATTTGTGTGATACAACACTTGATATAAACTAAATTTCATCCACTACTATATAATACAAACAAAAATATTCATGTTCAATATAAAAAAAAAGACTTTAAGAGTCAAATAACATTTAAAATGAAACTGAGTGAGGAAGGTTTAAATTTTAACATGGAGTAATTTAGTTGTATCTAGAGTGTAGTGATAGATTTGCTTTTTAAAAAATAAGGGTAACTTTCCAGTGAGAACAGGTTGAAAATAAAAACAGTGAGAACAATTTTTGGCCATAGGATAAAAAAGTTAAGGGCTAAGATGATTGAGGGTATTTTTGAAATATTTAATAGAATTAATGGTGAATATGTCTTTTTTACATGTATTTTAAAGGACAAATTAGTAATTGAAAATAAGGGGGAAAAAACAAAAAAAAATGCATGCCGAGATATCCGTGCAATGAGAAGAATATATCATAAAAAAATGGACTATTGATATGGTGGTACCACATATAAGGAATGTGATGAAGCAAATGGTTAGGACTGGACCGAAAAAGAAAAATTAGTCATTTTTAAACAATTAAACATAAACATAGAATTTGAAAGATATATGTATGAAATAGGCAAATCTTTGGTCTGGTTGTAATAATAATTTAAAAGATATCTCTATCATATAATAATTATTGATATCACACCATAACTTAAAACCATAAGTAGTAGTATATTTCACATCACAAAATTTAACAATATACAATATGACATGTTTTACACATTGTGTATTAAACTATTTTACATGTTGTATATGTGCTAATATTTGTGGTAGAGATATCACTACTAAAAACTAAAATGGTTATAAATCTGGTTACATATCTGGCCAAGGCCTATCAAATTTCCAATGCGGATTCGGAAATGGATTGTTATGCCTTGATACATAAAATCCATCTTCTCTTATCAACCAATAACTGTTAGAATGTATGAACAAATATCACATAAATATTCACATAAGCGCAACGGAATAAATCGAATATGCAATCATATTAATTAACAAAGAGAGAATCGAAACGTGTACCTTTTGCAAAGCTTCCAATAATATTATTAATAATAAGATTTATTATTATTTAGGGTTTAAAGTAAACCCCTCTACGATCGCACACTTGACACCCCTATGATGTATGCTAGTACCCGATCACGAACTCACAAACCCGTTGTGTATCTCCCTTCATTCGAAAACCCCATGAATAGAAAACCTATTGTAGTCGACTAACAAAACCAACAATATATTAATTAATGCTATGCATTAATTATGCAAATACTATATGCATGTTCGAATGGGATAAAACCGAAAACCCTTAAAGGGTTTCGGTCGAATGGAATATAGGAGAAAAGAGAGGTTTTGTTTTGGTTTTACAAATCTAATTGTCTTACAAAACCCTTAAACCTTAACCCCTATATATAGGGATAAATGTTAGGGTTTAAAACTTGATGGACAAGTTTAATCAAGGCTTTCCAAGCCTTAGAAAAATCCGGCCCTATCTAGTAGAATTAGGAAACAATACAAAATCCTAATTTTACTTTTACACCTCCTCTTTTAATTAATAAACACTATTAAACTATTAATTTAGTTTATTAATCATTTCATGATCAAATTAATCAATATATTACAAATAATACATTAATTAATTACATAGAGTTTACGTGTCATTTTGTGTGACCCCGTAGGCTTAAATGATTACCGGACATGCGTTTATTATAACGTGATCACATACCAACAGCTCCCACTTGAGCATGTTATATAAAGGCAATAACATTGGTTAGCGTCTAGCAACACGCCAATGCTCCCGAAATATTTAAGGATAGTTTCTTAAATTATCATTTGAAATGATTTAGTCTTTAATATCCCTTTGTTTCAGATACCCTTGTTAATTATGAATATGGATCAATGTCATTTCATAATTTAACGATTTTGTTTCTCATTTCTATAATTAATCAAGATTACCAAATTAATCAAGACATCCTCTTGAGTTCATTTGGGTATGCGCATACAAACATCTTAATTAATCAATGAGGGCGCCAAATGGTATCATACTTCAGTTGCAAATTGAAGGAACAAATCTTATATTGACTACACGTGTTAGTCATGTCGTTTCACTACATTTCTGAAAATAGCCCTTTATTACTACCTTGTTCAGGACAGTTAGAACTATATCAAGAAAATGCAATCCACCCATGCATAACCTGCTTGTATCTCAAGTCTAAGGATAAATAAAGTAACAATTTCACGAATTTCACTTAATGACGCCGATCCATAAAATGAAAATTCGTTAAGTGGGGTAAGTCCGATATTCATCTCTTTGAATACCATGTGAGTTTGGCAGAACCATCTTCAAAATATTCCCTTAAATATTTTAACCAATCTCTCACATTTGTCTTAGTTTAACTATATTCCCATATAGTTAATCGACAATGGACGTTTAGAATATTTTAAAATATTCATGGATTTAAACATGCAAATATAGAACACAATCATTATGAAATGAAAACAATCATACCAAGTATATGAATTCATTTATTGAAATAATAATTGTTTAACCGTCCCTTATCCAAATACCAATCACAGATTTACATGATATAACTAGCTAATTTAAGACCTATGCCCTCGGCATCCTTATTGACAAAGCCTTTGTAAAAGGATCTACTAAGTTATAATCTGTGTGAACTTTGAGTATCTTAATTTCTCCTAGTTCGATTTGTTCATGTGCAAAGTGATATCGTCTAGGATAATGTCTGGCACCTTTCTGAACTCCAGGTTCATTGGCAATGATAATAGCTCCCGTATTATCACAGTACAGATCCGTAGGTAAGTTATTTGAGGGCATCACGTCAAACCCAGAAATAAACTTTCTGATCCAGACAGCTTCCATGGCGGCATCCGAGGCAGCAATATACTCAGACTCTGTAGCAGACATAGCAACTGTGGTTTGCTTCTAGCTCTTGCATTCCATCGTGCCTTCATTTAAAACGAAGACGTATCCCGACTGATATTTTGATTCATCTTTATCAGTCTGAAATCCAACATCACAGTATCTATTCACTTTAAATTCTGTATCGGGATTTCCTCCATACACCAAGAATAATTCTTTAGTAGCACGCATGTACTTAAGAATGTTCTTTACAGCAGTCCAATGATCCTCTCCAGGATTTTGCTGATAGCGGCTAACAATATTTTGCGCGAACGCAACATCAGGTCTAGTGCATCTTACCGCATACATGATAGATCCCACAGCCGAAGCATAAGAAATTCTTTTCATACGCTCCACCTCTTCAGGTGTAGAAGCACCGTTCTTGCTAGATAAATTAAGTCCTTCTTGCATCGGTATAAAACCACGCTTAGAATTCACCATCTTGAATCGCTTCAAGATCTTTGACTTAATCTAAACAACCGTTTACTTCTATCTCTATAGATTTTGATTCCAAGTATGAATGTTGCTTTACCCAAGTAACATTACTCCCACTAGCTTTGCGATATACACATGGCTCATCAGGATTTTGAGCAAAACCAAACTTTTTGATTTCCTCATCAAACCTTTTATTCCAACTTCTTGATGCTTGCTTCAATCCATAAATGGACCTTTGAAGTTTGCACACTTTGTCGGGATGTTTCGGATCGACAAAACCTTCTGGTTGTACCATATAGACTTCCTCGTCTAGAAAACCATTTAAGAAAGCGGTTTTGACATCCATTTGCCATATCTCATAGTCATAGTACACCGCTATGGCTAAGATGATCCTAATAGCTCTAATGTCCGCAACGGGAGAAAAAGGTCTCCTCATAATCAACTCCATAAAGTTGAGTATAACCTTTCGCCACAATACGAGCTTTATAGGTGTGTACATTTCCATCCATGTCGGTCTTCTTCTTGAAGATCCATTTACACCCAACGTTTCTACCATTTGGTGGAAGATCAACCAAGCTCCAGACTTGATTATCTTTCATGGATTTCATTTCCACATTCGCAGCTTCAAGCCATTTTTCAGATTCTGGATCTGATAATGCTGCTTTGAAATTAGGAGGTTCATTTAAGTCTCCTAATACGTGTTCTTCAGACTCAACCATAAGATTTAATCTTTCACGGGCACGTATTGTCCTTGAGGACCTACGAAGTGGAATCGCTTCATCTTCAACTTGAAGTTTATCTTGAGATTCATCTCTTTGAACATTTTCCCCCCCAAGTTGATGATTGCTAGTATTTTCAGAAGTTGACACATCTTCTTGAGCCTCATCAAGTTCAACAATCCTCCCACTGTCTTCTTGAGATATGAGTTTCCTTTCAAGGAACTCAGCAAATCGAGAAACCTTAACAGTGTTTTCGGTAGGAAAGTAGAAGTAGTAACCCATTGTTTCCTTTGGGTATCCTACAAAGATGCACTTAACAGATCTAGATTTGAGTTTGTCAGGCGTATCTCGTTTCACGAGTGCCTCACATCCCCAGACCTTTAAGTAAGACAATTTGGGAACACTCTCATGCCACAATTCATGCGGTGTCTTGTCAACCTTTTTGGTTGGAACCATATTGAGAATGCATGCAGCAATCTCTAGAGCATAATCCCAAAATGAAATGGGAGAGTTGTAAGGTTTATCATTTAATCTAACCATGTTTAACAAGGTTTGATTTCTCCTCTCAAATATACCATTATATAGGAGTAAGCTTGTTGGATAAATCCTCAAGCTTTTAGATAATCCTTAAACTTTTGGCTTAAGTATTTTCCACCTCGATCCGAACGAAGAATCTTGATGGTTTTACCGAGTTGATTTCCTACTTCATTTTTAAACTCTTTGAATGTTTCGAAGACTTCATGTTTATGTTTAAGCAAGTAAACATAACCATAATGACTGAAATCATTCATAAAAATGATGAAGTAGCTAGTACCTTTCCTTGACACATGTCTAAATGGGCCACATACATCGGTATGTATTAGTCCAAGTAGTTCCTTAGCCCTCTCCGGTTTTATGCGGAAAAGGTATTCTTGTCATCTTGCCAAAAACACAAGACATGCATTTGTCAAATGATTTATCATTTGTAAGATCCCTTTACTTTGAAGTCTTTTAAGGCTTTTCTTGCTAACGACAATTCCAAAGACACGCATTTATCAAATGATTCATCATTTGATTGTAAGATCTCTTCACATTGAAGACTTTCAATGCGTTTCTTGCTAATGATAATGGCAAAAACACGCATTTATCAAATGATTCATCATTTGATTGTAAGATCTCTTCACATTGAAGTCTTTAAATGTGTTTCTTGCCAAAATTAAACAAGATGACAATGCCAAAGGTAGGTAGAGTCCAAGTTAAACTTGACTCTTTTGCTATTGAATTATCATTTGAATCACATCAACACTTATAATTCAATTGAGAAGATACTTGAAGAACTGGTTAAACCAACTTGCTTCTTCTTCTCGTTCAACTCAGCTAGATACTTAGGACAATTCCTCTTCCAGTGCCTCACTTTAGCATAGTGATGACAAGCCTGGTCTTTAGCCGTATGCTCCTTTTGCCGAAGGGGTCTTTTAAGGTTTTGAGACTAAAACACCTTGTTTTCCCTTACCAAAGTTCTTGCCCTTAGCTTACGGTTGTTTTGCTTTCTGAACCTTTCCCCCCTTGATCATTAGAACTTGGGGTGTAGCAGATTTCTTTGGAAGCCTTTCCTCATACTTAATCAACATGGCATGAAGTTCAGCTATGGTTTTACTCATGTTATGCATATTATAATTGCGCACAAACTCCTCAAAATCCCATGAAAAGACTTTAGGATCATGCCAATAGTAATAGGCGAAGGATAAGCATAGTTCAACCTTTCCAATTGCTCAAAGTACCTCTTCATCTTGAGTACATGAGGACTAACCGGTGTTCCTTGCTCGTGTTTCAAGTCATGAAGTGTGTCAACTAGGTCAAACAATGTGACACCCGCAAAATTTCAGGTTAGCTAAACTTAGAAAGTTTACTATTCATGTGCTATTTATAGAAAGTTAAGCTTAAATATGCGATATTTAAATTTCTATGTGTCAACATGATCAAACGTCGTTATAAAATAACGATGTTGACACACATTCATCGGATTGATGAACCGGTCAAGTAAGACCTCCATAATATGCATTTTTGTGATATATGATTTTATGTGACAATATGTATGTAGTTAAGATCTCTTTTCGTTAGTAAAAGTGCCATATGAAATATATGTCGTTATATAATTACTAAATGATTAAAGAACGCACTTATGCAATTATAATAATTGACACAATCTATAAAAAAAAACATGAATTATAAAAACATGACATATTATTTTTAGTTCCTAACTAAAAATCTTATACAAAATAATATATGCATTATTTATAAAAATATATGGACTAACTAGCTAATACTATTAAAGGGCCAAATAATATTACTAGTCAAATGAGCCCTCACACCCTTAGCCCACCGCCCATTTTCGGCCAGCCCAAATCAATAACCCAAGCCCATCTCCATTTTTGCCCCAAGCCATTTCCATTACACTATAAATAAAAGCTAGTAAATTTTTGCTGATCCCTTTTCATTCACGTGACATACACACACAAGAAATTAAAAAGCAAAAGAGACAAAACAAACAAACAAACAAAAGACTATACATCTTCTTCAACCTTTCCCTCTCCCCACCGCCGGCCACCCTCCTCCAGCCTCACCACCGCCGCCTGCCACCCCCATCTCGCCGGAAATCAAACCCGGCAGCCATCCCCATCAACCCTCTAGGGTTTTCTGCACCCTTAAGCACCCAAATCTCCATCACCACCACAGCCCCGCCGCTGCCACTGCTGCTCCACCGTCCAGCCGCCGCCGCTGCTGCTGTCCGACCTCCAGTCACCACGATTCGACTCCATTCACGCCCAGGAAAGGTAAGAAGCTTGTGTAAGGGTCTCTTTCACTAACCCACTTCTTCTTTCACTCTAAAAACCCTAATAACTTTTTCTTTCCTCCTCTCTTTTTCTCTCCGGCAGCCGCGCACCCCCACCCCCAGCACCACCTCACGACGACCCAGGAAGAAGGAGGAGAGTGCAGGTATCATATCAGGTCATTTCAAGGCTGCCCACGCTTAATTTTAGTGCAATAAAATCTCCAAAACGTTTTTGTTAATTTTCTTTCTTTCTCGCAGCCATCAACCACCGCGAACAGCCACCATCAGCCACCATATTTGGTCTGTGAAACATTAAAACAGGTTGTTAAACTATCCCTAAGGCTTCTGTAGTGTTGATTTTCGACCATGCTAGGTCTTTAATGTCCTTCCTTTCGTTTTTCGGTTAGACACCACCGCGAACCACCACCCTCCACCACCTTTTGTCACCACCATAAACCACCTCCATTTTTGCTACTGTTTAGAGACCCAAATTGTCGACCCTTGGGCTGTCTAAAATTTAAAAGTCATTCCCTTTAGCCGTGAAGCTTCGGCCGAGTTGTAAAACCGAAATTGTTTTAAAAAGCGACTTTTCAAATTTTAACCAAGTCACGTGATTGTAGGTCATGATTGAAATTCTTTGAAAAACATAGTTTTAATCTATTTATGGTCTTGGAAATATTTAACAGGTTTTTGGAAGAATAGATAAATTATTTAAGTTAATTAATTTAATTAATTAACTTAAGTTACATTAATAATGATTACAATGCATTTAATGATTGTATGGTTCCTAGGTGAATGTTCCCTCTTCCAAGTAATACCTTTATGACATAAATCCCAACATGCATAATGAGTAACCTTTTTCTTGGAAATATAAAGGCATGCTCTAAACATAATCATTAGTGTGATAATCTATGTTGGTGAAGTTTGGAAAACGTGCTAGTTAAATGCCCATTAAATAACTATGTATATATATATTTATATATATTATATACGTATATATATGTATATGTACTATTATAACTTGACCCACCATGCCCACCTCCTATTTAGGACATCGGTGCAAAGTGTGCGGTGACTTAGCACGCTTCGGGTGCAAACATGACCTATATAATTATATTATATTTATATATTAGACCCACCATGCCCATCTTCTATTTAGAATGTTGGTGCAAAGTTGTGCGGTGACGCATTTTTATTTATATATTTATAATTCGTGGTTATTTCAACTCACAACCATACTTAATTGACAATTGCCCATCTCCTATTATGGAAAACGGTGCACTCGTATAGGTTGTGAGGGAGAATGATCGCGAATGCCATGTTATGATTTATTTCAACACACGACCATACTTCTTTGCCATTTCACGTGTAGTGGTCGTTATTTTCTCGAGTACAATTTCTTTCCAAATATTTTATCTCAACTTAACAAATCATGTTATTTTATAAAGGTGTTTCCAAACGACGCCTTTTTGTTATGAATAGAATTCGAGCTTAATTGATTAACAATGGAGGATTTGAGGTTAGTGTGTGTAAAGTGTGTTTGTGTGTGAAAGGGAGGTTGAAGATGATAGGGAGGAGAGAGAAAGTAATTAGATTAAGTGTGTGTGTTTATTATGGCAAGGGTTAGTTACATTATTAAGATACAAGGGGTATTTATACTAATTACATTAAGTTTCACTTAAGCCCCTTGTACTTTAAGAACAACACAAATGTAACTCTATTTACAATTAAACACCACTAATTTATATTTCTAACAATCTCCCCCTTGGTGTTGAATTATAAATGTTGCATCGTCTTCGGTCTTTAAATAAACATGATGAGCCCATTTGTTGAAAATCTTCAATGTTGATTGGACTTTGAAGCTTTCTCATTGTCTTCAATGTCTTGTATCAACCTTGACTTTGAATCTTCTCAACAAACAAATATATTTGACGATAACTTATTAAATCTTGATCTTCTCTTGCAACTTTGAATACTTTGGAAGCATCTTTGAAATCTTTGTAGCTTTTGAGCTTTCACAACTTGAACTTTTGAATGTTGATTTCAACTTGATGTTGCTTTGAGAAGTAACTTGAACTTTGAGTAGCATGCGGAAGCTTGGTTTTGACTTTGAATTCTTTGAATTCTTTCGGATTGCGGAAGCTTGATTATCTTTGAATTCTTTTGGCTTTGCGGAAGCTTGGTTTTGATTTTGAAATCTCTTGGCATTTCAGAAGCTTGGTTTTGGAATGCGGAAATTTGATTTGACTTTAAAACTTCAATTCTTGATCGAACTTGTCTTTGAATCAACAATTATCTTGGAGCACTCAATTCTTTGATCAACTTATTCTTGCTCCCCCTCAAACAAACATTTCTTTCTTGGAGCATATTATTCAATAACAAATCTTTAATCTCTTGCTCCCCCTCGAACACACAATCATTTCGGAGCATATTTAACAAAACATGAGTTTTCTCTTGTTCCCCCTCAAATCAACAATCTCTTCAAACTATGAATCTTCTCAAGACATTAAACAAACTTAGCTATCACAAGTATCAACAAACGAACAATCTCCATTCAATCTTAAACTCTTCTAATCATCAAACAATGGTCAATTATTCAATAAATCTTTCAATTATTGACCATGTACATCATCTTGAATATACTCAATCTCGAATCAATCCTTTAACTTTCTCAAAACAATATATCAATTCTCAACATATCACGATAATTATTCACTCTCTTCACCTAAACTAACGATCCTTTGAACATCCAAACACAACAATCATCCTCGAACAAATTCTACCAATCAAATTCTACCTATATCCTTGAACTCTATCTATCAATCATATAATCATTTCTCCCCCTTATGATGAAAATGTGAAACGTGTTCATCATACAATAATGATTGATAGCATAAACGGTAGATGCCAACAAACAACAAGCACGCAAATTAACCCAACCCAAATCCCAATTCCCAATGAACCTATTGGTGAACTAGAATGTAAGGTTGCGGTTTTGGAAAAGGATTTTAATAGGGTGTTTGTGTTCTTTGTGTTTGTGTGAAGAGAAATGAAATCCGGATAATATTGATCCGTTAACACAACCAAGAATCGAAAGGATTAATGGTGTGGCCTAAAAATACGATTACTATTTTTAGGACGTCCCATTATCATCGAGAAATGCACAAAGCTTATCTCTAAATGGTTCGGTCTATGGCTTTTCAACCGATAGATTGCTTTAAAGAATGTAATTCATGGTCAGTGTCACAAAGGCGTTCAATAACCATGTCTTATTATCCTCAAAGACTTTTGGGAAATAAATCCGAGGTCACATAGACTTCTCGTTTACTCAACAAATTCATAAAATGAAAATGTGAGACCTACGTTCAACGTTGGAAAATATGTTAGCATTGGTAGGATTTCCATTCGATCATCGTGGAATATCAAAAATATGATATCACTACGAATGTTCCGGCAATATCACAAAGATATGCAATGTCACAAAGACATAAAAAGACTCTATGTATCCTAGTCAAATGAAAGATATTTCAAGTACGCTCTAGACTCGATAAGTGATCAAATGAAGTCGGGGACCGGAGCAGAGTGTCTCCCTTTTTCAATATCAACGTCTTCCAAATGAAGAGTCGATAGAAATGTGAAAATCTCCGTGAAAATAAAACAAGTATTTGTTAAGAAACACTTGAGTGGTTAGGAAAAGATGTGCATTGCTTCACTGGGTCCATGAAGTCTTCTTCAATATCGAGAAATCAACAAATGAAATCCGATAGGAACGTGTTGACCCGGCTTTTTAAGAATTTTAGGGAGGGCTTTTATTTCTTTTAGCCCTTTCTCTCATCATTTCACCGTAACCTCTCACTTTTCGACTACTCCCTCATGTCCTATTTGCACAAACATCATCACCACGCTCATAAACCCTCACAATCTAAGAATTGAGATTTGAACTCCGGGGTTAGATCTCATCGGCGATGACAAGATCATGGAGTATTTATGAGTGGCCTAAACTCTCATGTGCAAATCTAACACCGAACTTCTTTGAATTTGATCGATAATGGTTTGAAAATCTTCCAAAGTGTTTTAAAATGGAAAATGAGTTTAAACACTTGGAAGTTTTGGTTTTATAAACAAACTCCCCCTAAATATATGCATGATATAAACAAAGTTTTTGCATATAAAGGGTGAGTAAAGAGTTTGAAAGTTGCTCACAAATATTAAAAATGAGACAACAAAGGCAGTACACAAAGGTGTTCGATGCCTTGCATCTCATCCAAAACATTGTGAGAAACTCAAAGACAAAGTAAATAAACAAAATGATGAGAAGAGAAAATCTTTTTGGATTTTTCAAAATAAGAAAATGAAAATCTTTTTGGATTTTTCTAAAAAGAATGAAATTACGAAAATGGTTTTAGAACGGGTTATACACTGATGTGTGCATAAGCCATTATTCATCAAATCACTTGGAAATCACTTTTGGAACCCATTTGAGATTGGGTCCAATGGTTTTTGAATTCTTGAAAGTCCAAATAAAAGTCTCATCGATTTGATGAATAGAAGTTGCATTCCACGGAGAACTAAAACCCGGTGGTTTAGTTGAAAAGAGTTTTCGTGGAAGCAACGGTGAAAAATCATTTGATTGCTTTGAAAACTTCCAAAGTGTTTTAAAATGGAAAATGAGTTTAAACACTTGGAAGTTTTGGTTTTATAAACAAACTCCCCCTAAATATATGCATGATATAAACAAAGTTTTTGCATATAAAGGGTGAGTAAAGAGTTTGAAAGTTGCTCACAAATATTAAAAATGAGACAACAAAGGCAGTACACAAAGGCGTTCGATGCCTTGCATCTCATCCAAAACATTGTGAGAAACTCAAAGACAAAGTAAATAAACAAAATGATGAGAAGAGAAAATCTTTTTGGATTTTTCAAAATAAGAAAATGAAAATCTTTTTGGATTTTTCTAAAAAGAATGAAATTACGAAAACGGTTTTAGAACGGGTTATACACTGATGTGTGCATAAGCCATTATTCATCAAATCACTTGGAAATCACTTTTGGAACCCATTTGAGATTGGGTCCAATGGTTTTTGAATTCTTGAAAGTCCAAATAAAAGTCTCATCGATTTGATGAATAGAAGTTGCATTCCACGGAGAACTAAAACCCGGTGGTTTAGTTGAAAAGAGTTTTCGTGGAAGCAACGGTGAAAAATCATTTGATTGCTTTGAAAAGCTTCCAATCTTGAGAGATTGAGTTGGAAAATGATTTTTCGAAGCAAAATCATTCACTTTTTGCACAACTGTTTTCACAGGTTTTGGTGCAAGATCAAAAAGTTCCGAAAAAGAATATTTGAATGATTTTGACTCAACTGACTTGTTTTTAGAAATCGGTTTCCATTTAGATTTAGTCAATTGAGATTTTGCTTGTGAAATATGTTCAGACTTATCCTCGAAGGATAGAAAGTTGACAAAAGTAGTTGTTCCATCAAAATTTGGCTTCTTAGCATACTTCTTACCCTTTTGCAAGGAGTAATTAGTAAACTGAGAGACCTTTCTTTCAGAAGGTTTTGGAGATTTACCCGTGTAAATCCTCTTTGGAACATCAACTTTTGGTTTGGAGGAATTAGATTTTGGAAAACATTTTGACACCTCGGTCTTTGGAATCGTAGAATTACTCGATTGTTTCATGGATTTTTCAAGCTTTGTGTCCAACGATTTTGATTTAAAAGATGCAATTCGGTTCTCCATCTTTTCAAGTTGTTTTGTAACCGAAACATTTAAATCAGAGAAAGAAATTGTTGACACATCAGATTTTAATTTCGTGTAAGTGCATGATTCTGTTGACAACAGCAACAGCGATTTGATCAGTATATGTTTATGTTTTGTAATATGTAATCATAGACTTATGTTATGTTTAAACTTATTATTTGGACTTAAGTAATGTGAATGATTACATATTGATCAGAGTTTTGGTATGTTTAATGTTTACGACTTGTATGAATGTGATTATAAATAACATACAGATACAAGTGATAAACTTGTCACGTTTTGAGTAATTAAAGTATACTTAAAAGATGACAAAAGGAAATGTGTACAAACTCGTGCTACAGTAACACGAGTTTGCCTAAACTCGTGTTACAGTAACACGAGTTTGCCTAAACTCGTGTTACAGTAACACGAGTTTGCCTAAACACGTGGTCATCACGTGTTTACATATTAACACGCGTTTGTTAATGGGCTATGGGCTTTAAGATATACGGTCCATATTAGCACGCGTTTATGAACAGTATAGTATAAATACACACACATAATACGTATTTACAGATAGTTAATTAAGATAATACGTCGAAACTCTGTCCAATTATAAACTCGCGCGCGTTTAAGGTCTTAGGTTGTATAAACAACGAAAGACGATAATCTAATTAAGCAAACGGGTTATCACGAGAGGATTCCGCACTCTCGTCATAACTATAAGCGTTCTCGTTGACGATCAGTAAACAAGGACCTACAAGTGGTATCAAAGCCAATAGATTTTTCAATCTGAAGGTTCGAGATCGCTTTGTTTGGCTTAATTTTGCCTAAAATCGTGCAAAATTTTGTGCACTGACTTTTAAACTCGTGTGTTTATTAAACACGTGTTTAGCTCTTGTTTTAAACACGTGTTTGCTTTCTTAACCCGTGGTGTGTTCTAAACACGTGTTTGTTTCTTTAACCCGTGGTGTTTTTTAAACTCGTTCAAACCCTTCCTTAACACGTTTTTGTCTTCTAAACACGTGTTTCTAGTGTGCTTTCCTATCTTACCCTAAAACACGTGTTTACCTCAAACACGTGCTACTGTTCACGTGTTTGTTTTTGTTTTTCCTTTGTTGTGTTTCTATGATGTCTGGAATACCTGCAGTTTCATCCAAAGAGGCTCAATACATTAATGCATTAATTCTTCACGATCATGAAGTCGGTCGTACCAATTCACCTCCAAAATTAATAAAACTTGAGAATTTCTGGAGTTGGAAAAAACGCTTTGAATCCTATATTCGCCTTACTGATGTCAACCAATGGGTGATGATTACTGAAGGATATGAGTGGCCAACTCATGAAGATGTTAATGGAAATGAGGTCCAATACAAGCTTGGGGATATGACTGAAGTATTGAAGAAAGAATATGCCGTTGAAGGAAAGGCCTTGTCGAACTTAGAAATGTGTTTACCTCGGGATGCAATTCATCTTCTCGGAGAACATAAGACCTCTAAAGGTTTGTGGGATGCTTTAAACGCACACTGTGAAGGTGATGAGTTGATGAAAAAGGGAAGAATTAAATTGCTGAACAGACAATATGAAGTCTTTAATGGTTTGAAATCTGAAAGTTTAGATGATTTAATAACTCGTTTTAATCATCTGATTACTGAACTGGGATATTTTGGAGTTACATTTACACAAAATAAACTAGTAGATAAATTTTTGGATTCTCTGCCGAACAAATGGAATGACTTTGTACATAGTCTTCAAGAAGAGAAAAATTATGAATCTTATACCTTGGCAGAGATTGTCTCAAAAGTAAAGAACAGGGAAATGAAGCGTAAAGCAAAAGATGAGCTTTCTGTTTTTCAACAAAATCCGAGTCTTTATCATGCTAATACTGATAATCTATTGTCTTCATCTTCCTCTACTTCTGGAAGTGGAACTACTGCTCTTTTATCCACTGAAACCATTCATCCTGTTATGGATCCAGATGGAATTGCTGGATACATGGTTTATGACTATTCGTCTACAACTAAGAATAGCAGTGGATCAAGAAACAGTGGAAATACAACTGTTCGCTCGATGCCAATGAGTATGCAATCTGCTGAAGGACGTATGCAAGTATATGCTGCAATGTGTTCTGCTCATGAGGCATTTATCAATGGCAAAATTTCAGATCCAAGTTTGATTGATAAAGATTATGAACAAGTTGATCCTGATGATTTAGAGGAAATGGACTTGAAGTGGCAAATGGCTATGCTCACTATAAAAGCTCGTCGTTTTATGCAACGAACTGGCAGAAATCTTGCATCTGACAAGAATAGAGGATTTGACAAGTCGAAGGTTAAGTGTTATAATTGTGATGGTTTTGGTCATTTTGCTAAGGAATGTCAAAGACCAAAGCGTTTTGATAATTCTACAGCTAATCGTCAGAATTACAATCAGGGAGGTGTGCAAGCTGGAAATCAAATCAAATCAACCAAAGCTACAGAGCATGATGGAATGATCATTCAGGAACTTCCTACAGAAAATCAGGTTCAAAATCCTGAAAATGCCATGGTGGCAAGACAGGAAGATGGTACTTACCTTTGGACAAAGGAGAATGAACCTGAAAATGCTTTGCTAGCTGAGATTTATGATGAAGTAGCTAATGTGATTGATGACAGAGGTGCTGCGTTTGATTATGCTCTTTATACAAGTGAAGAGGCTGCTGCTACTGATGCTGCATTAAAAGTTTCTGATGATGAAAAGGATGCAGATGAAGCAGTGAAGCTTAAAAAGGCTGATAAGAAGATCGATGAATCTACTGATAAGACAAGCAGCCAGAGTGATAATCAATCGATGAGCCCAAATGCAAAATTGGATAAGGCTATTTCTACAGAAGCTGATGATTTTGCTATTCCTGAAGGTATGACAATATCAGACTTTGTTGCATATATGGCTGACTGCGATGATCGAGAGAAACAGGTAACTTTTTCTTATTTAACTGTTCATCGTATTTGCATGTTTGTTAAAGATTTGATGCAACAACATAGTATTGCCTCATCCAAGACTTTAGAGTTAGCCGCTAGCTATGAAACTATCAGCAAGGAACGTAGTTCATTTTTCTCTAAGAATAGTGCTTTACTTGATCAAGAACGTCAATTTAAGAGTAGGATTAAGTCACTTGACAATGATAATGCTGCCTTAAAAGACAAACTGAAAGAATCAATTTTTAGAGAAAATCTAGCAAATGAAAAGATAGTTTTTCTTTCTAGTGAAATCAGTAAGAAAGAGAAGGATTTGGCTGATGCTAGGGTTACCATTACTAAACATGAGACTACTTTAGCTAAATGGAGAGGAAGTGATCTGGTAGCTTCTTTAGGTAAACCTAGACATCCTAAGGATAAAACAGGACTAGGAGCTGATTACACTGATGTAAGACCTCCTTTTAACAACAACTTAGACCCTGTTTATCCAGATTTGGCTGAGTCTGATTCTGCTAAACCAGTGTTTACTGACTATCCTAAGTCATCCGTCTCCACTGAACCTAAGCAACTTAAATTCATTCCTAGACAACTGAGGACCAAAACCATGATATACCACAGCTAAGTAAGAAGTTTGTCAAGAAAGGAATTCAGACTAATTCAACTGAGGTTAAGTATGTTACTGAACCTGAACCTAGTGTTACCAAATCATTCTCAACTTCTGAGACTAAGGCTCCTACTGTGGAAGAGATAGCGACTCAGGAGATTAAGAATATCTTGAATACCCCTCCATCTAAACCATTAGCTCAACAATCTTCTAGAAAGTCAGCACAACGATCTTGTTTTGCTTGTTATGAAATTGGACATGTGTATAGTTGTTGCCCCAACCGAATTAGAAAGTCCTCTAGACAGTCAGTTTCCCCTGTTAAGTCAAATCAAAATAGAGGATTATCTCCTAATTCCCATGTTTCCTTTGAACGAGGGAATGGTAAACAACAGAATGTGTCAAGTAGTTCTAATGGGATGGGTACTCAAGCTTATGGTAAATTTGTTCCACCTGTGGCTAAAAGAAATGATTCACCAAGATATATTTCCCCTAGAAATAGATCTGGTCAGTCATCACAAAATGCAAATTCAGGGCATCATCGACAGAACTACTATGACCGTAACACATCTCGTGTTCCACAAGTGAATAGACCATTTTCCCCTAAAAGGTCTCAATCAAGGGTTGAGAATATACCTTTACAGCATGCTCAGCAAACATCCAAGGCACCTATTGGGAGCAATGGATATTGGACTGAAATGCTTGTTAAGGACGAGAATGGTAAACCCAAGTCTATAAAGGCTTGGGTTGTCCTTGATAACTGATCCGTTTTTGTTTCATGTGCAGGGGCTACCACCAATTCCTATTAGTATTTGGTATCTTGATAGCGGTTGCTCCAGGCACATGACAGGGGACAAAAGACTTCTGTCTGATTTTGTAAATATTAAAGGATCACATGTAAATTTTGCTGGTTCCAAGGGCGGACAAATCACTGGACAAGGTGATGTCGTCGATGGAAAACTTACTTTAAAGAACGTCAATTTAAGAGTAGGATTAAGTCACTTGACAATGATAATGCTGCCTTAAAAGACAAACTGAAAGAATCAATTTTTAGAGAAAATCTAGCAAATGAAAAGATAGTTTTTCTTTCTAGTGAAATCAGTAAGAAAGAGAAGGATTTGGCTGATGCTAGGGTTACCATTACTAAACATGAGACTACTTTAGCTAAATGGAGAGGAAGTGATCTGGTAGCTTCTTTAGGTAAACCTAGACATCCTAAGGATAAAATCAGGACTAGGAGCTGATTACACTGATGTAAGACCTCCTTTTAACAACAACTTAGACCCTGTTTATCCAGATTTGGCTGAGTCTGATTCTGCTAAACCAGTGTTTACTGACTATCCTAAGTCATCCGTCTCCACTGAACCTAAGCAACTTAAATTCATTCCTAGACAACTGAAGACCAAAAACCATGATATACCACAGCTAAGTAAGAAGTTTGTCAAGAAAGGAATTCAGACTAATTCAACTGAGGTTAAGTATGTTACTGAACCTGAACCTAGTGTTACCAAATCATTCTCAACTTCTGAGACTAAGGCTCCTACTGTGGAAGAGATAGCGACTCAGGAGATTAAGAATATCTTGAATACCCCTCCATCTAAACCATTAGCTCAACAATCTTCTAGAAAGTCAGCACAACGATCTTGTTTTGCTTGTTATGAAATTGGACATGTGTATAGTTGTTGCCCCAACCGAATTAGAAAGTCCTCTAGACAGTCAGTTTCCCCTGTTAAGTCAAATCAAAATAGAGGATTATCTCCTAATTCCCATGTTTCCTTTGAACGAGGGAATGGTAAACAACAGAATGTGTCAAGTAGTTCTAATGGGATGGGTAATCAAGCTTATGGTAAATTTGTTCCACCTGTGGCTAAAAGAAATGATTCACCAAGATATATTTCCCCTAGAAATAGATCTGGTCAGTCATCACAAAATGCAAATTCAGGGCATCATCGACAGAACTACTATGACCGTAACACATCTCGTGTTCCACAAGTGAATAGACCATTTTCCCCTAAAAGGTCTCAATCAAGGGTTGAGAATATACCTTTACAGCATGCTCAGCAAACATCCAAGGCACCTATTGGGAGCAATGGATATTGGACTGAAATGCTTGTTAAGGACGAGAATGGTAAACCCAAGTCTATAAAGGCTTGGGTTGTCCTTGATAACTGATCCGTTTTTGTTTCATGTGCAGGGGCTACCACCAATTCCTATTAGTATTTGGTATCTTGATAGCGGTTGCTCCAGGCACATGACAGGGGACAAAAGACTTCTGTCTGATTTTGTAAATATTAAAGGATCACATGTAAATTTTGCTGGTTCCAAGGGCGGACAAATCACTGGACAAGGTGATGTCGTCGATGGAAAACTTACTTTAAAGAATGTCAATTACGTGGAAGAACTTACTCATAATCTGATGAGTGTATCACAAATTTGTGACCGAGGAAATTCAGTTTTCTTCAACGACAAAGCTGCATTCGTTTTGAAACCGGGGTTTGTTATTCCAGATGATTGGATATTGTTGACTGCTCCTCGTAAAAGAGATATTTATGGTTTAATGTTAGGAACCAAGAATGTACAGAAGGAAGTTTGTTTGTTGTCTAAGGCAAGCGAAAGTGATTCTCTCTTATGGCATAGAAGAATGGGACATCTACATTTCCGAAAGATGAATTACATTGTGAAGAATGATCTGGTTCAAGGTGTTCCTAAAAAGAAGTTTGAATTGGAAGATAGATGTGTTCCATGCTTGAAAGGCAAACAACAGAAAAAGCCTCACAAGCCCAAGACACAAAATTCAATTGCCGCTCCTTTTGAGTTACTTCATATGGATCTCTTTGGTCCAGTCAATGTTAGGAGTAGAGGGGGAATGTACTACTGCTTGGTTGTCACTGATGATTATTCAAGGTTTTCATGGGTTTTCTTCTTAGCTACCAAAGATGAGACTACGGAGATACTGATTAACTTTTTCACTGAGGCTGAGAATCTCTACAACACGAAGATCAAGCGAATCAGGAGTGACAATGGCACGGAGTTTAAAAACTCGGTGATGGATGTTTTCTGTTTGTCTAAAGGAATTCAACATCAATTTAGTGCTCCGTATGAACCTCAGCAAAATGGAGTTGCTGAGAGAAAGAATAGGACCTTGATCGAGACTGCCAGAACTATGCTTGCTGATTCAGGCTACCAACTATGTTTTGGGCGGAAGCTGTGAACACAGCTTGTCATGTGTTAAATCGGGTGCTAACTGTTAAAAGGTTTAATAAGACTTGTTATGAACTTCTCAACAATCGAAAACCTGATTTGTCTGGATTGGAACCGTTTGGTGTTCCTTGTACTTTTCTGAAAACTTCTCCTCAACCGAAGTTTAATTCTAAAGTTGAAGAAGGTTTCTTTCTTGGATATAAACCGGGAACCCCCATTCGTCGGGTTTTCAATTCGCAGACAGGTAGAGTCGATCTTGGTACTAATGTCGTGATTGTAAGTTATAAACCGGCTGCTCATGCTGGTTCTGAGTCAAGTTTTGCTTATGATAGTGTGTTTACTTCACTTAAGGGTCCAATTTCTTTTCCTGGTACTCCTATTGATGAAAATGTTGTTATTGTTAGAGATCACTTGAATTATGATTCTGAGGTTGCTCCTGTTGCACCTATTACTGCTGATGTACCTCCAACCAGAGTTGTTTCTACAACTGAGGTGGGTCAATCCAGTGCTTCAAGTGATCCAACTAATATTCCACTACCAGATGATGACCCGCTTGACTCATCTTCTTCTTCATCTTCTGAACCTGATGGAGAGTCTCCCACCCAAATTGTTCCGAATATGGGTGATGATTTTCCAAGTCACAAAACTCCTCAACATAGAGCAACTAAAGATCATCCAGTTGAAAATATTCTTGGTGAAGCTTCAGCAACTGTCCGAACTAGAAATCAGTTAAATAAGGAGATGACTAGTTTATTCTGTGAAGTGAAGGATACAGGTTTAATAACTGAGTGTTTATACTCATGTTTTATTTCACAAGAAGAACCCAAGAATGTTAAGATAGCACTTCAAGATCCGTTTTGGGTTGAGGCTATGCAAGAAGAATTGGCTCAATTTGAAAAACTTGGAGTATGGGAATTAGTTGATGTGCCTAAAGGTAAGGAACCGATTAGAACTCGTTGGGTATTTAAATGCAAACGAGATGACAAAGGGATTGTTACAAGAAATAAGGCACGTCTAGTTGTTCAGGGTTTTGCACAGCGAGAAGGTTATGACTATAATGAAACTTTTGCACCAGTTGCTCGGATTGAAGCTATAAGACTATTTTTAGCTTATGCTAGTTTCAAAGGAATAAAGGTGTATCAGTTGGATGTCAAGAGTGCCTTCTTGTATGGTGAAGTTAAGGAAGTAGTGTACGTTCGTCAACCACCGGGGTTTGAAGATCCAAATTATCCAAGAAGGGCATATCGACTGGATAAGGCTCTTTATGGATTACATCAAGCACCAAGAGTGTGGTATGAGAAGTTGTCAACACATTTGTTGACAAATGGATTTACAAGAGGATCGATAGACAGCACGTTGTTTATCAAATGGCAGAAGCAAGATTATATAATTGTGCAAGTTTATGTGGATGATATCATTTTTGGTTCATCTGACATTAAGATGTGCAAGGATTTTGAAATGAGTATGAAGAAGGAATTTGAAATGAGTGCTATGGGGGAATTAAAATTTTTCCTTGGACTGCAAGTTGATCAACGAAAAGATGGTTTTTTCATTCACCAGACTAAGTATGTCAATGACATCTTGGAAAGGTTTCAAATGTTAGAATCCAAGACTTATGGTACTCCTATTCAGTTGAATCATGGTCTAGGAGTTCCTAATTCTAACGATACACTTGTGGATGCTACTTATTATCGGGCGATCATCGGCTCATTGATGTATTTAACTGCTTCGCGTCCAGATATCATGTTTGCTGTTTGTCTGTGTGCTAGATTTCAAGCTAATCCGAAAGAGTCACATTTAACGGCTGCAAAACGGATCCTCAGATATTTAAAGGGAAACCAAGGACTTGGTCTATGGTATCCGTTGGGAGGAACGTTTGAGTTTGTTGCTTACACTGATTCGGATTATGGAGGTTGTAACAATGATAGGAAGTCTACAACTGGCGGATGTCAATTCTTAGGAGGGAGACTTGTATCGTGGCAATGTAAGAAGCAGACATCGGTAGCTCAGTCTACTTGTGAGGCAGAGTACATGGCTGCTGGAAGCTGCTGTTCCCAGGTATTATGGATTCAGCAACAACTTCGAGACTACGGTATGGATTTTCTTGATACTCCTATTAAGATTGATAATAAGTCAGCTATAGATATAACTAATAACCCTGTCTTGCATAAAGTCACCAAGCATATTGACATTAGACATCATTTTTTGCGTGACTGTGCCCAAAAGAAGTTAATTCATTTGGAAAAAGTTATAACTGATGATAATCTAGCTGATTTGTATACTAAAGCATTTGATAAGACTCGCTTTGAAAAGCTGATTCTTCTAAATGGTATGAAGAATGCTGATTCATATTAGATCTCTCAAAGAACTATTTTTCTTGTATATTTTATTTTATTTTATTTGTGTCTAGTTTAATTCTGTAAATAGCTAGAGTCATAAAAATACAAAAAGAGTTCTTAGTGTCTTAAAAAAAAAAAAAAAAAAAAAAAAAAAAAAAAAAAAAAAAAACAAAATAAATAAGATAGAGTTTTAAGTTGATGCTTTAAGACGATTAGACGTGACGATACTTTAGCTTTTAAGCCTACTTAATTGTACTTTAAAATGCTCAGTTCAGTGATACCATTATATGATGTATCGATAGGCACAAAGTACCAAGGTTTCCTTATAATCTGAACTTAAATGTATACAATGTTCTTATGGGAAACGTATTCAGATATATGGCTGAGAATACTTGTTCTTAAAATAGACAAGTCCTTTAAATCTTATGAAAGATCTTGCATTGTAATTAGGTATATTGGTCTTTATATAGAAGGTCTCGGGTACATATATGTGTATGTATTGCTTTTTCGGATGTATATTTGTGACAAGATATGCAAATATCAAATTAAATCTGTTGAAAATATGAAGCTAATGTGGCCTTTGAGATTTGA
>CM067174.1:85348936-85355079 GCA_034093135.1 Erigeron breviscapus
AGAGCTCCAGCTGTTGGATGGGAAGATGAAGATGAGGTCGCAGGAGGTGGAAATAATGATGCACCACCTCCACCACCACCAGGACCTCAAGTTCAAGTTCCAATTCAGGTTCAACGACAACGACGAGTTCGAGTCCAACCGCAGGCTCAACCTGAAGTTCAGCCAGTACAAGCTGCTGCTGAAGTTGTTCGGGCAGATAATGAAGCAATGGAAGACTTGTTAGATCGGGCTGCGTGTGCTAATCCTGATATTGGTGAAGCTTTTGTGAATGCTGCGTTAAATCCGAATGATGTGATTGCGCAAGTGGATAATTTTCAAGCGTTGGATAACTTAGAGTTGTTTGTAGAATCAAATGCTGAAAGAGATCAAGAGTTGGATAGATTATTGGAGGATGTAGATGATCCTCTGAACTCTGCTAGGGCTGATGTTGCTAGTGCTGCTGCAGAAAGTTCAAGGGGAAAGGCTGTTGACCCAGATGCTACAGAGAGTGATTCAGATGTTGATATAACGGGTCGTGCAAGTGATACTTCTCCTGTTGAAAGAGCTTTGAAGAGGTTTCGCACTGAAGATGAGAGTGATCCTACTTATGAACCACAGGAAGAGGAGATTCCTTTGCAAAGACGAAAGAAAGCGCCTAGGTCGGGAAAGGTTTTACCTGCTCATTTGGCTGAAGCGTTTGAGAAACACAGACAACAAGAGGAGTCTGAGAGAACTGAGGTGACAGAAAGTTCAGTTGCTGATGAACCTGTACAATCAGAGGTACCTGTTGTTGCTACTGTGTCTGCGTCATCTACACAGGGTACTCTGCTTTATAGAAGAAAAAAATTTCGTCGACCTTCAGTTGCAGTTACTCAAGCTGAATCAAGTCAAGTGTCAATTCCTCAACATACGCAGAGTGCTTTGATTAGATCTGTTGTTCCTGTAAGCACTGCGTTTACGACACTTCTTCGTCCACTTCAATCGCCGTTGATCGGCAGTTCTCAATTTCCTCCAAGACCTCCTACCAGACCTTCTGGAGTTGCACACTTTAGACCAACAGTTGCGTCTACTTCTGAACCTGCGCAGATTATGTTGCCTCAATTCAAGATGAATCGTTTGGAGACAAGAGTTATGACATTGGAAGCTCAAATGAAGGCAATGCAAGGGTTAGTAGGGACGTTAGTTGCTGATTTAGCAGACGAAAAGCGTCAAAGTGCTGAACTAAGAGAAAAGCTTAGGCAGTTGTTGGCTCAAGGGGGAGATGGTTGTAGGGAGACAGAGTTGAAGAGGAAAGAGGATGAAGATCATGATGATGATGCAAATGCTGATGGTGAGCCAAGAACTGAAGCTCAAGCAGAAGCAACGACTCAGGGGGAGACACCAAGACAGAGAGAGTCAGAGATTGCTGGTACAGTTGGTGCTAGTACTTCTGGGACTCAGAAAGATTCAGGAAAAGCTGTGATGGTTGCTCCAGATGTAGTTCTTGCTGATGATGATGATAGTGATTCCAATTCAGGTAACTCCAATTCTGATCCTACTACCAATAAGTCTTCAGAGTCAGAGTTGCACCCATTAATAGTGCATAGACTAGAGAGGAGATTGGGATATGATTCACAAGCTCATTTGAGAGCTATGGCAGATTTTATGGATCCTGATGATTATTATGATCCAGGATCATATAAGGATCAAATGAAAGAGCAGTTAGGGTTAACTCGTACACCCTCAGAGTCAGAGTCGGATTCGGATTCAGATTTGGATTTTGAACCTTAAGAGCTTAATGATTTGTGTGCTTTAGATGTAAATAAGATAAAAATTATAAGATAAATATTGGTGTACTTAATTGTTACATTATATTTATGATATAGTTTATTGTATTTATGCTATCTTTTATGTCTTGATGTTGTTTGTCTTTGCATATTTGAACTTTTAAATTTCAGATAAGCTTCAAAAGATAGGTACAGGTACATCTAAGGTTCAATCTGATGATTCTGAAGATGATGAAAGTTTGGAAGAAGGTGAAATGATTCCTGATTTGGACTGGACTAATGTTGTTCAAGATGATGATTTTGTGCAACAACAAGCACAAGCTCAAGATCAACAAGTTCCAGATGATCAACAAGAGGTTCAAGCTGAACGAGTTTTTATTCCAAGTTCAAGAACTCTACACTTTACGGTTTTTGCCAAAGTTGGAGATGATGAAGATGGAATTACTCTAAGATGGAGTATTGAAGATTCTAAGGAATTTGATGTGACAGAGTATCCAGTGCCAAGTAGGGATGAAGATCATCTACATCAAATTGATAGAAGAATACCGGCAAGAGGATTGGTAGGAGAAAGTATGAAACCATCTATCTTTTGGGATTTTGTTAGTGATAGAGATGCTCATAAGTATGTTACTACTATTTTGAGTTGGTTTTTTTGATGATGAGCTGAAATTGTTTATTATTAAAAGAGATGATGGTTGTCAGTACTTAAAGCCTATGAAGAAATATTTTAAAAGCCTTAGTGAATCCGATTTAATGGATTTAGGAAGGAAAAGGCTTGTTAATCCGAGTGGTAACGGTTATGCAACTTACTGGTGTAGAAAGTTGCAAGACGATTATAGGAAAAGGTTCTATGATAATTTTGATAAAACCAGTGTGTACATAACGCCGAGATCCTTGAAGAAAGTTACAAAGGATGATGGTACGATAGAATTTGCTCAAAGATCAATTAAGCGTGTACTGAAGGTTCCAGTCAAGAAATGGCCTCAAGATGTTTGAGTACACTTGATCACTGGGAGATTCACAGGGACACTGGTGAAGCATTGATGTATGGAGATAGAGATAAGAGAGTTATTTTGTTACGTGTATTTGATCCTATGCAGATTGTGAACCTTTCCAGAGATGATCAGAGAAGGTTATATGACACTGAATGTCTGTTTAGACCTTCATGGACCACTGAGGAAAGTAGATATAGGAAGATTTTGCGTATTTGTTTACATGCTAATATTCATGCAAATAGCAGGAGATTGTTAATTGATGGATAGTGTTTCTACAAGACTGAAGAAATCGTGTAGCTGATGTCAAGGGGGAGACTGTAAGTGCATGATTCTGTTGACAACAGCAACAGCGATTTGATCAGTATATGTTTATGTTTTGTAATATGTAATCATAGACTTATGTTATGTTTAAACTTGTTATTTGGACTTAAGTAATGTGAATGATTACATATTGATCAGAGTTTTGGTATGTTTAATGTTTACGACTTGTATGAATGTGATTATAAATAACATACAGATACAAGTGATAAACTTGTCATGTTTTGAGTAATTAAAGTATACTTAAAAGATGACAAAAGGAAATGTGTACAAACTCGTGCTACAGTAACACGAGTTTGCCTAAACTCGTGTTACAGTAACACGAGTTTGCCTAAACACGTGGTCATCACGTGTTTACATATTAACACGCGTTTGTTAATGGGCTATGGGCTTTAAGATATACGGTCCATATTAGCACGCGTTTATGAACAGTATAGTATAAATACACACACATAATACGTATTTAATAACAGTTAATTAAGATAATACGTCGAAACTCTGTCCAATTATAAACTCGCGCGCGTTTAAGGTCTTAGGTTGTATAAACAACGAAAGACGATAATCTAATTAAGCAAACGGGTTATCACGAGAGGATTCCGCACTCTCGTCATAACTATAAGCGTTCTCGTTGACGATCAGTACACAAGGACCTACATTTCGAAACAAGAGTATCTTTCTCAAAAAGTTTGGATTCCAAAGATGAAATGTAATCTTGTTGATCTTTGACAATTTTCGAAAATCTTTGTTCTTTGCTCACAAAAATGGTGGACTTATTTCGCAACTCATGGGTAAGTTCAGAAATCTTTTGTTGCGAAACAAGTTCATTTGATTGATTGTCCAAAACAATTTTGTTGAGTTCATTTGAAGAATTGTCCAACTCATTTGTTAATTTGAAAATTTTTGACTGCAAATGATCATTTTCTTTTTGAAGACTTTCCATGTTGGACAAAATTAGATCATTTGCTGACTTGAGCTCTTGGTTTTCAAATTTGAGTTGGTCATTTGCACATTTAAGACTCTCATTTTCCTTCCTAAGAACTTTGTTTTTCTCGAAAAATTCTGAAAACTTTTGTAGCAATTGAATAACACACGCATGACCTTGAAGGCATGAACACTCTCGACTTTCATGAAGATGATAGGCCTCCATGCATGGTTTATACTTGAAAGTTTTGGTTGACATTTTGAGACAACAATCTATGATAAGAACACAAAATTTAAACCATTCAACCCAATTAAAAAAATTTGTAAGCCCAACAGATTTAGAAAATCTATTTAGCCCAAAAGAACAATTGACCCAAATGACACTTAGACCCAAAACAAATTTTAGTCCAATTTAAACACTTAAGCCCAACAAAGAAAAGATTTAAGTCCAACAATCAAAACTAGTAAGAATTCTTGACCCAAATAAACTTTT
Source organism: Erigeron breviscapus (assembly GCA_034093135.1). Lineage (NCBI taxonomy): Eukaryota > Viridiplantae > Streptophyta > Magnoliopsida > Asterales > Asteraceae > Erigeron > Erigeron breviscapus. Next base: position 85,353,409 of record CM067174.1, read on the forward strand.
AGTCCAAAGTGATTAAAAAAAATAAGTCCAACAACCCTTACTAGCCCAAAAAGGAAAATATAAAGTTCAGCCCAAAATAAATGATCCTAAGAAAAAAATCGGCCCAATTGAAGAAACAAATCTAAAAAAAATATAACCTCTCACCGAACAAACAAAACAACTAGAAAAAAAATTCCTATAACATGCTTACAAGGACAACTCAATTAAAGAATTTCCAATTCAAATCACGATGACACAATATTCTTTTGACACCCTGAAATGACACCTCATACACAAAAAAATGTTGACCAAGGACGTGTGAGACAGCTCTTCACATGTAGGTGATGACACACTCTTTGTTTCTTTTTGCTAAACAAAATTCACTGACACACGTCTTAGACTTAAGTCTTTCACACGTTTTCTTTCTGGTGAAAAGTAGACACGCGTGATAATATGAAAGCTATTTCTCATGTGTGAATATGGACACACGGTTTGGTTACATTCATTTTAGACAACCAGTGTATACTGACTATACCTAACCTACTCTCTCACAACCACCTTCACTTTAAGCTTAATTTTCCCTTTATCTTTCTCTGGACCAAAAAAAATTTCACTTCTGCTTTTTCTTTTCAATACAACTTTCCATTGAAGCACAATTTCTCTCAAAGATTATAACACCTTTTAAACAAAATGCCCTATATCTCTCTGGTTTTAAACAAAAACTTTTCTCAACACTTTTCTTACTTAAAAAAATATATCCCTTGAATCTTCTCTTATACGCACACTGATCAACCAAATATTAAGAGATTCGAGCAAGTACAAAACGAGAACAGCCAAGTTTCAAGCCTTTGAAGACGAAAGTGCTATTTGCCTTGGATGCCGAGCTCAGTGCTCTGCAAATGGAGTGTTCAAAACAAAATTTTCACAAAATTCACACCAACAAAGGTAAGTGATAAAAATTGATTTTGAAAAAGACTTGGTAAATGTTTTTGAAATTTTGGTCTATTTGCCGAGATATAAGCTCGGCAAATGGGGTATTCGATTGGAAAAATTGTTAAGTGTTTGAAAAGGTCGATTTGCAGAGAAGATTGATCGGTAAATGGTGATTTTGGGATGAAAGGGTGATATGCCGAGCAATTTGTTCTGCAAATGGGGGGTTCGGGTTGGTGACTGGTGATTTGTATGGTTTGCCGAGATAAATGGTCGGCAAATGAGGTTGTTTAAAGACTTGGTTGATTTGGCTGAAATGAAGGTGAGGGTTTAGGATGAATTGTATTGTTTGCAGAGCTCGGCAAATGCAAGGTTTAGGAGGTCAGTTAACTCGGCAAATGCGAGTTTGGGTGAACCGGTCACTTCTGCAAATGACAACAACGACTCGTGAACGAGTTCGGCAAATGGAAGATTTTGGTTGAACCAACCACTTCGGCAAACAAGGGAATTAAGATGCTGGTCGTGACTTTAACTCGGCAAAAGGTAGATTTTGTAGGTTGGTTAGCTCGGCAAATGCTATGATTCTGACTTAGACAAACACAAGACACCTGCTCGACAAATGATATGAAACAATAAAAAAAATTCTAAGTTTTGCTCGGCAAATGAGGGTATTCACAAACTAGTCGTGAATTTGTCTCTGCAAACACTGGTTTGAAGACAAATTGGCTCTGCAAATGATGTTTTTGTAGGGGAAAAAATTTC
>CM067174.1:85356079-85466089 GCA_034093135.1 Erigeron breviscapus
TGTACAACAATCGAAAATGGTCAATGAATCACTTGAGATGTGCACGCATTGCGGGAAAAACGGACACACGAAAGCCAGTTGTTTCGAGTTAATTGGCTACCCTGAATGGTGGCCAGGGAAGACGAAACGTGAACGAGGTAAAACCACCGCTGTGTACGTGAAGACTGAGCCTAACACAGCTCGTGGCTTGAGAGGAAAAAAAAAATAAATGCTCTTGAAATACTTCACCGGGTGCAAAGAGTCCGTCTCACAAGGTGACTATGTTTCTCGCATTAATATGGCTGGTAAGTTGCCTGAAACCGAGGATTGGATCATTGATTCCGGAGCAACTGATTACATACTCCACAACCCCCGGCCCCTTTTTAATATAACTAAAGAGAAAAATGAAAGCCCGGTGCTATCCCGAATGGGGAAAATGCCTCAGTTAAAGCAAGGGGAGATTGTTTTCTAATGAAAAATGTCAAAATTAGTAGAGTCCTTTATGTTCCCGATTTCAATTTCAATTTGCTTTCGGTTAGTAGACTGACTAAGGACCTGAACTGTCCAGTTAGTTTTCTTCCAGATTTTTGTTTCATGCAAAGTTTAGATTCAAGAAAACTGATTGGCGTGGGCAAGTGCGTGAATGGTCTCTACCGAATGGGCGTAGTGGTTGAAGATAGAAGAGCCATGATGTCCAAAGCGGATGCAGAAGTGTGTCACAAGAGATTGGGTCATGCCTCATATGGTAAGTTTCGTAGTGTTGATTTTCTTGAAGGTATTTCCTTAAATGAAGATAACGTTTGTGATGCTTGTTCTAAAGCAAAACTAACTCGCTTACCTTTCCCAAGAAGCTCAATTAAAAGTACCGCATGTTTTGATTTGATCCACTGTGATATATGGGGAAAATACCGTAAACAATCAACCTCACAAAAATATTTTTTCTTAACCATTGTTGATGATTATAGTATCGTCTGGACTTACTTGATCACAAAATTGTGACAACTCGTAATTTATTAACAACGGGTTAGTCCTAATCTCGATCATTATTTATAATTTCGTCTAATTTAGAGATTATGACGTGGAAATTATTAGTTAATTGAACATTTGATATAGTTCAATTAGACGTATCCTTATGACGTAGACTGTTAGCTATTTAGACGAATGCCGAGTCTTAAAATAACGTTAAATAAAGATTTAAATGTTATAATTGAACACAGTAATTAGACTGTCTAAACTTAAGATTTCTAAAAGTTTAGTTTATTAAATTTTATTGTCTTGTCTTAAACTAAAATAAGACGAGGGAAAATACCTTACTTTACATTTTGACTTTTAGGTCAAACGGTATTTAATCGTAAGCATTTTACCAAATTGGGGGTAAGAAAAATATCCCATTTGAGGCCACATGGGCCGAATTGGAAATAAGAGGCAGGGAGTGAAACACCCCTCCCCTTTCCCTCCTTTCTTTCCTTTTTGATCAACACATACCCACACCACACAAACACAACACACACACACATTCATACTCTCAAAATCTCAATCTCTTCTATCTTCCTTTCTAAATTAGTCTTGCAAGAGAAGGAATCATTTGGAAATTTTAAAGGTTTATTATCATCATAATCTTCATCATCTTCATCAAATTTCTCAAGAACACCATTTTTGGTAAGTTAACTTTTATTCAATCTTTTGATTTGGTTTAAATTCAATTAAGGGTTGTTTTCAGTTTTGATTATGAAATTGGAAGCCTTTAAATTAGATATGAAATTAGGGTTTTGGATGATAAATGGATATTTTTGGCTTAGAATTTGGTTTTAATGTCAATATGATTGAAATGGCGAAATGGTTGGCGAAATGTAATGTTTCCAGGTCTATTGCACTTGTGGAAACTTGTTTTAATGAAAGGAATTGTGTTGAAAACGTTTTGGTTACGACAAATGGTCAAAAAAAATGCACTTAAGAACTGATCTGGGCGCAGGTGCGCCGCACCTCCTCTTTGGTGCGCCGCACCAAGAACCTGGACTGGGTTCCCTGATCAATTTGTGCGCCGCACCTCCTCTCTGGTGCGCCGCACCTGGCTTAGTGCGCCGCACCTCCTCATTAGGTGCGCCGCACCTTTTCTCCAGTACAACAAAACATGAATTATTTTGAAAGGTCGTAACTTTTGACTTTCCATCCGAACTTAGTGATGAAAGACGAACTTGAGTCATGTATATATTGAACATTAAATCACCTTTGGTCGAGGCATTCTAGGATTGATAGCTAGTAGTCGTACGTAGGATACTTGTCGTCGTGAGATTTGATCCTCATTTTGGTAATGATATCATAGGTTTTGGATAACCAGGAGAATTGACTGTGGATCTTCTCGAGCTACATTATACCTTTTAGCATTTAGATCGCTAAGGTGAGTTTATGGCGCCCTTTTCCCTTTTACTTTGGGCCTGAAAAGCATGTACTGTTGTATACACTATTTATTAAATAAATGATTGTTTTTGTGTATGCCATGTGATATGGATGCTTAAATCATTTGACTTAAATTTGCCATGTTGGGCTGTCGAAAATGTGTATACGTGTCATTTATTAAATGTTGAATGAAATGACGTTGAATTGCCGTGTGATGGCTGACTAAATGGTTTCTTGTGTTTGACAAACTAAAATGTTTCCCCTATTGGTTGTATTGTCGGATCTAGATATCTCGACTGTCTTGGCTACGGTCCGCACCCATTTAGAACGGAAACCTGTGCGAGGCATATTGACTGTCATATGCTGTCATCAGATCTAGATATACTGATTGACGTGATATAAGATGAGTTTGGATTTGATATACCGACTATCTTATTTTAAATTTTGATATATGACGTGTCCAGATTTAGATATACTGGCAGTCTTGTTATGAAATAAAAAGAGATGAGTCAGATTTGATATACTGACTATCTTGTTATAAATTGTGATATAAGAGTTGTCAGATCTAGATATACTGACAGTCTTGTATAAAAGGTCGGATCTAGATATACCGACTGTTTTTGAAATAAAAGTATTGTTAGATGTTGTATTCTAACTGCCTGGTCTTTTATAACTATAGGTCATTGTGTTGTATCAATGACGAATAAACATTTGGTCAAACATACTGTAAACTCACCAACTATTTCGATAGTTGATCCTCTCAAATTTCATGCTTTTCAGGGAACCAGCAGTAAGTATTTGGAAGCGTATATGGCATTTTGAAGCCATCTTTTGAACATTGGACGTACAATTAGCGTCAGACCTCTGAGGACTATAGTTTTATTTAGTCCTAATTGTACTTAGTTGTCCATATGTTATATTTGTAATTAGTGGGCCCATTTCCAATTGAGGATAGTTTGTATCCGTGTATTGGGGTCCACTTCCGAACGATTATACTTGTAATAAACTTGTATTTGGATTAATGGATGTAATCTCTATTTACCTTCTGATTAGTACGCAATTACTTGTTAACCCTGTATTTCCGCTACAACGGGGTGTGACAATAATTGGTATCAGAGACAAGGTTATAGTGAATACGGAGTTATTCCTCGTGAATAACTCAATCTATAGCCATGGTCGCTTCATATAGGAAATCTAAGTCCTTAAGGTTTAGGATACCTATCTCGAGAGTTATGCTATTTGTCAATAATTAGACCTAACCCGATCAACTACGTCCCGATTATGTAAAATAGTATAAGGCTCGAAATAAATATCTTAAATTGTGTATATATGTATTAGTTGAATTATATTCACAGCATGCTGTACATGTGGTGGGAAGGCTGCGGGTGACCCTATACATAAGCATTTAAGGCATGTTAGGAATAGAAACTCGACTCGTATGTGTATGCATAAGGTTTATATACGTGATATTTGGATTAATGGATGTAATCTCTATTTACCTTCTGATTAGTACGCAATTACTTGTTAACCCTGTATTTCCGCTACAACGGGGTGTGACAATAATTGGTATCAGAGACAAGGTTATAGTGAATACGGAGTTATTCCTCGTGAATAACTCAATCTATAGCCATGGTCGCTTCATATAGGAAATCTAAGTCCTTAAGGTTTAGGATACCTATCTCGAGAGTTATGCTATTTGTCAATAATTAGACCTAACCCGATCAACTACGTCCCGATTATGTAAAATAGTATAAGGCTCGAAATAAATATCTTAAATTGTGTATATATGTATTAGTTGAATTATATTCACAGCATGCTGTACATGTGGTGGGAAGGCTGCGGGTGACCCTATACATAAGCATTTAAGGCATGTTAGGAATAGAAACTCGACTCGTATGTGTATGCATAAGGTTTATATACGTGATAGTTTGGATTAATGGATGTAATCTCTATTTACCTTCTGATTAGTACGCAATTACTTGTTAACCCTGTATTTCCGCTACAACGGGGTGTGACAATAATTGGTATCAGAGACAAGGTTATAGTGAATACGGAGTTATTCCTCGTGAATAACTCAATCTATAGCCATGGTCGCTTCATATAGGAAATCTAAGTCCTTAAGGTTTAGGATACCTATCTCGAGAGTTATGCTATTTGTCAATAATTAGACCTAACCCGATCAACTACGTCCCGATTATGTAAAATAGTATAAGGCTCGAAATAAATATCTTAAATTGTGTATATATGTATTAGTTGAATTATATTCACAGCATGCTGTACATGTGGTGGGAAGGCTGCGGGTGACCCTATACATAAGCATTTAAGGCATGTTAGGAATAGAAACTCGACTCGTATGTGTATGCATAAGGTTTATATACGTGATAGTTTGGATTATATTGACAACATATTTAAATGTGGTGGGAAGGCTGCGGGTGACCCTATAAATAAGCATTTTAAATATGTTGGTAATAGAAACCCAAACCGAATGTGTGTAATCTAGACAAAGATTTCTTTAAACCTCAATGTTGCGTACTGTCACCTTCATTTGATTCGTGCTGTCTTATCCAGTAGACTTATATGGATTTTTGACTATCTTTTCAGACTAGTCATGTCGGATGGAGTTAGCTCTAATGCTGTTGTACCTTGTACACCTCCAGTTCCTGTCTTGGCAAACTCCATTCCATATGTTCCTGACTCTTATGAAGAGGAACCAATGGAGGAATCGGGCAATGAATCTCGCCCTATCAACCTTGTATCGTCATCCAGTGAATCTGGAAGTGAACATGTATCTATCCATGTTCAATCATCTGTAACACCGGTATCTCCATATCAGAGAAGGACTACCGAGGGAGCTCATTTGCCTTATGCTCCTAGAGACCCTTATGCTCCTGGTCCTTCTGCACCAGTTCAGGGCAACAGTGGACATGGTCTTTCATTCTTTCAGGGAGATCCGTATGCTGCGGGTCCCTCAAGAGTGCCTGTTTACAATCCACATGCCGTTATGCCAGTTGCATCTGCAACTGATAGGATGGAATATTATCGCCGGCAGCTGTCGAGGATGAACAATTCCCTCATCTGCACCAGAAAGAGTATGGAAAATCAAGCTCAGGAGTTGACTGGAGCTTATCAGCAGGCGGCTGAGGCTATGACTGTGGCTAGGGAAGGGAGAGAAGCTATTGGTAGAATGGTCTGGATACTATCTGTCGTAGTGGTCTTGGTGGTGGCATTGCTTGTTGTAGTTCTTTTCAGGATGTAATTAATAGTTGTAGTAGTAACGTATTGTAAGCCTTAGAACAATTGACAACTCATACATCTGTATTTGAGTTGTAATCTTTTTGGTGGATGTATTTCCCACGTATGTCAGATAGTATTTATTCTGACTGTGTAATGTATCATCGTGGATGTAGTTCCCACATGAATTGTATTGTGGATGTAGTTTTCCCACAAGATTTTGGAAATGTACAAGTCAGATTATGTAAAAAGTTTTCGGTATAAATGAAATATGATAGTTCTTCGGCTTACCTACTTGTTCAAAACTACGTCACTTGCTCATTTCAATTCTAGAAGTATAGTGTTCTATATTTCTTTTCTTGTTTAGTTCATGAGTTCTAGTAAGTCGATAAATTGTGACTTGCGTTTGGCATCCTCTTATATCTAAAACATCTTGAAAAGCTACAATCTTTGTTGTTCCTACGAGGAAAACCTCTAAATGACATTTTTGGTTTATGTCTTAGACTTATGGCTCCCAAGACACGAGGCAAGGTCCAGAAGAAGGCTGCTCCCAAGAGAGTTACTAGATCAACTCCTCAACCCAATACGGCTGAACAGGAAGAACCTGTAATCCAGCAAGAACCAGAAACTGCTGCTGTCCAGGTGAACACTGGCCCTGGACCTACCCCAAATACTGGCAGAGACAATAATATGGCAGCATTTGTAACACAACAGTTGTTGGCTGCTATGCCTACTTTAGTCGCACAGATTACGGCAAGCATGAACGCCAATAATAACCATCATGCTGACAACAGTAACAATGCCGAACCTACTGCTGAACAAGTTATTCCTCGAGTGCATCTGCACGGGACTGACTACAAGACCTTCACTTATTGTAAACCGAAAGAATTTAATGGTACCGAAGGTCCGGTAGGTCTAATCAACTGGCTGGAAAGCATTGAGGCAGTGCTCCATATCAGCCGTTGTGCCGAAGAGCACAAAGTGGAATATGCTTCCGCTCAATTTCAAAAGCACGCACTGTCATGGTGGAACGAGCAGATTAGGACTCGTGGCCGAGAGCCGGCATATAGCATACCTTGGATGAACTTCAAAAGGATGCTAATGGAAAAGTACTGTCCTAGGGAGGAAGTACAGAGGATGGAAAACGAATTTTGGAACCATGCTATGGTTGGATTAGATAACGAGAAATACACTACTCGTTTTCATGAACTGACAAGGCTAGTTCCTCGTATGGTGGATACGGAGGAGAAGTTAGTGGAAAGGTACTGCTATGGATTGTCACCTGACATCCGAAGATTGGTGGCCGCTTTTAACCCCATGACTTTACAGGCGGCAGTTAGTGCGACAAATCGGATGGTGATAGATTTGAAAAGAACCGCTGGTTCTTCTGTTGGAACTGAGGTGGTCAAGCGAAGAAATGATCAAGCCTCTGGTAGTGGTTTTGGAAATGGTGGGAATGGCAAGAGGTTTAAAGCTGCCAGAAACTTTGCAGTAGTCCCCCAGAATATTAATAGAAACCAGGGCGCACAGACGGAAGATGTAACAAGTGTGGCATGCGTCATATAGGAAATTGTCCTACTTGCTACCGTTGTAAAAGAACGGGACATCAGGCAAAGTTCTGTAGGGAAAAGATACCAAATCAGTGCTACGAGTGTGGAAGCGAGAATCATATGCGACCCGCTTGTCCACGACTTAATCTGAACCCGAACAATAATGCTATAGTTCCAGTAAGGAACAATGTGGGGAACAACCAGGCTAGAAATCAAGGAGGCCGAGGTAGAGGCCGAGTTTTTGCTTTGGATGCTGCTGATGCACGACGTGATCCCAATGTGGTGATAGGTACATTCATACTCAATAATCATTATGTTTTTATATTATTCGACTCCGGTGCTGATAAAAGTTTCATATCCTTAGAATTTAAGTCTCGTTTTGGTATAGTAGCTACCCCCATGAAAGATACTTATGTTGTCGAATATGCAAACGGTCAAAAATTTATTGCTAGAGATCATTTAGTAGATTGTAGTTTGGTATTAGCTGGCAAAACTTTTAAAATTGACCTAATCCCCATAGGACTAAGCAGTTTTGATGTGATTGTTGGTATGGACTGGTTGTCTAAGGTTAGAGCTAATATAAGTTGTCATGAGAAAATTGTTAGAATACCTCTACCGAATAACGAAACCCTAGAAGTGCAAGGAGATAAGGCAGGAAAGAAATTGATCTTAGTATCGGCAATAAAAGCTAATAAATATTTACAAAAAGAACACCCTGCTTTCTTAGCATTTGTGGTAGAAAGAAAACCAAAGGGGAAAGAAATGCAAGATATTCCTGTAGTTAGAGATTTTCCGGAGGTGTTTCCTGAAGATTTGACGGGACTTCCACCTCACCGACCAGTAGAGTTTGGAATAGATTTGATTCCTGGAGCTGCACCCGTGGCCAAGGCACCCTATCGTCTTGCGCCATCAGAAATGCAAGAATTGTCCGAACAACTTCAAGAGTTGTTAGCTAAAGGACTAATTCGTCCAAGTTCATCACCTTGGGGAGCTCCAATCCTATTTGTGAAGAAGAAAGACGGCTCTATGCGGATGTGTATTGATTACAGAGAATTGAACAAGTTGACTGTCAAGAACAGGTACCCTTTGCCTCGTATTGACGACTTATTTGACCAACTGGAAGGTGCATCGCACTTTTCCAAGATCGATCTCAGGTCTGGGTATCATCAACTCAGAGTCAGAGAAACAGACATTCCTAAAACAGCTTTCAGAACTCGTTATGGGCATTATGAGTTTTTGGTTATGCCATTTGGCTTAACCAATGCACCTGCTGTGTTTATGGACCTAATGAATCGAGTATGTCGACCGTATCTTGACAAGTTTGTCATTGTATTTATTGACGACATACTGATATACTCAAGGAATAAAGACGAACATGAAGGTCATCTGAGAACCATTCTGCAACTGCTCAAGGATCAGAAGTTGTACGCGAAATTCTCAAAATGTGAATTCTGGATTAGGGAAGTACACTTCTTGGGTCATGTAGTGAACAGGGATGGGATCCACGTAGATCCATCTAAGATTGAAGCAATAAAGAAGTGGGAAGCCCCTAAGACTCCGACAGAAATCCGCCAGTTTCTTGGATTGGCCGGCTATTACAGGAGATTTATTGAGAACTTCTCAAAGGTTGCTCAACCATTGACGTTGTTAACTCAAAAGACCAAGGAATTTATTTGGCAGGATGCCCAGGAAGAAGCATTTCAAACATTGAAAGACAAGCTCTGTAATGCTCCTATTTTAGCATTACCAAATGGAGTTGAAGAATTCGTGGTATACTGTGACGCATCACATCAAGGCATGGGATGTGTGCTCATGCAGGAAGGTAAGGTCATTGCTTACGCCTCTAGACAGCTCAAGATCCACGAAAAGAACTATACAACCCACGATCTTGAACTCGGAGCGGTTGTTTTTGCCTTAAAGATTTGGAGGCACTATTTATATGGTACAAAGTGTACGGTATTCACAGATCACAAAAGCCTTCAGCATATCTTCGATCAGAAAATGCTGAATATGCGACAAAGAAGATGGGTAGAATTACTCAGTGATTATGATTGTGAACTCAAATATCATCCCGGAAAAGCAAATGTTGTTGCTGACGCGCTGAGTCGAAAAGATAGAATTTCACTATCTGTCATAACAAGAGCAAGTTCTTATCTTGGCTCATCATTAAGGGATAGAGTGTTGGACGATCAGAATGAGGCCTTACAACCAGGGCGTATTGAGAAGGAAGCCTTGTGGGATGCTGAACGGTTATTTGAATTGGATGGTGATGGGATCCGACATGTCAAGGGCAGAGTGTGGATTCCCAAGTATAATGGACTTAGAGAACTCTTAATGAACGAGAGTCATCGATCTAAGTACTCAATCCATCCTGGTGCTGACAAAATGTACCATGGGTTAAAGGATTTTTATTGGTGGCCTGGTATGAAAAGAGATATTGCCACGTATGTTTCAAAGTGTTTAAATTGTTCAATGGTTAAGGCAGAGCACCAAAAGCCTTCTGGGCTGCTCCAGCAACCCCAAATTCCTGACTGGAAATGGGAACAGATTACTATGGACTTCATTACAAAGTTGCCTCGAACCTTGAAGGGTTACGATACTATTTGGGTCATTGTTGACCGATTGACGAAGTCTGCACACTTCATTCCCATACGGGAGAATTGGAAAATAAAGAAATTGTCTCAATTATATATTGAGAAGATCGTGTCACTTCATGGTGTTCCTGTGTCTATTATCTCGGATCGTGATGGTCGTTTTACTTCACAATCTTGGAGATATTTTCAAGACGCCTTAGGCACTCAGTTGAATTTGAGTACGGCTTACCATCCACAGACGGACGGACAAAGTGAGCGTACCATTCAGACGTTAGAAGACATGCTTCGGGCATGTGTTATCGATTTCAAAGGTAGTTGGGATACCTTTTTGCCGTTAGCTGAGTTTTCATATAATAACAGCTATCACACAAGCATTAAATGTGCGCCTTTTGAGGCTTTGTATGGGCGGAAATGTAGATCGCCTGTTTGTTGGCTTGATGCTGGTGAGCGTCGTTTGTACAAGTATGGACTGGTTCAGAAGACTACTGACCAGATTGTTGAAATTAGGGCACGGCTGAAGGCGGCTCAAGATCGCCAGAAGAGCTATGCAGATCGTAGAAGGAAACCCCTTGAGTTTCAAGTGGGTGATAAAGTTATGTTAAAAGTATCACCTTGGAAGGGCACTGCACGCTTTGGCGTGAGAGGAAAACTTAGTCCTCGTTATATCGGACCATTTGAAATAGTTCAAAGGATTGGTTCCGTGGCTTATAAGCTCAATTTACCCCAAGAGCTGGAACATGTTCATCCCACATTTCATATATCGAATCTTAAGAAATGTTTGACTGATGAGACATTGGTCGTACCTGTGGAAGAGTTGCAAGTAAATGATTCTCTTCAATTTGTAGAGGAGCCTGTTGAAATTATAGACCAACAGCTCAAACAGCTTAGACGAAGTCGTATCAAGTTGGTCAAAGTTCGTTGGAACTCAAAACACGGACCAGACTCGACTTGGGAACGTGAGGACTATATGAGGGATAAGTATCCTCATCTCTTTACTAAGCAAGACTTGATTTCGGGACGAAATCCTTAGAAGTCGGGGATGCTGTGACAACTCGTAATTTATTAACAACGGGTTAGTCCTAATCTCGATCATTATTTATAATTTCGTCTAATTTAGAGATTATGACGTGGAAATTATTAGTTAATTGAACATTTGATATAGTTCAATTAGACGTATCCTTATGACGTAGACTGTTAGCTATTTAGACGAATGCCGAGTCTTAAAATAACGTTAAATAAAGATTTAAATGTTATAATTGAACACAGTAATTAGACTGTCTAAACTTAAGATTTCTAAAAGTTTAGTTTATTAAATTTTATTGTCTTGTCTTAAACTAAAATAAGACGAGGGAAAATACCTTACTTTACATTTTGACTTTTAGGTCAAACGGTATTTAATCGTAAGCATTTTACCAAATTGGGGGTAAGAAAAATATCCCATTTGAGGCCACATGGGCCGAATTGGAAATAAGAGGCAGGGAGTGAAACACCCCTCCCCTTTCCCTCCTTTCTTTCCTTTTTGATCAACACATACCCACACCACACAAACACAACACACACACACATTCATACTCTCAAAATCTCAATCTCTTCTATCTTCCTTTCTAAATTAGTCTTGCAAGAGAAGGAATCATTTGGAAATTTTAAAGGTTTATTATCATCATAATCTTCATCATCTTCATCAAATTTCTCAAGAACACCATTTTTGGTAAGTTAACTTTTATTCAATCTTTTGATTTGGTTTAAATTCAATTAAGGGTTGTTTTCAGTTTTGATTATGAAATTGGAAGCCTTTAAATTAGATATGAAATTAGGGTTTTGGATGATAAATGGATATTTTTGGCTTAGAATTTGGTTTTAATGTCAATATGATTGAAATGGCGAAATGGTTGGCGAAATGTAATGTTTCCAGGTCTATTGCACTTGTGGAAACTTGTTTTAATGAAAGGAATTGTGTTGAAAACGTTTTGGTTACGACAAATGGTCAAAAAAAATGCACTTAAGAACTGATCTGGGCGCAGGTGCGCCGCACCTCCTCTTTGGTGCGCCGCACCAAGAACCTGGACTGGGTTCCCTGATCAATTTGTGCGCCGCACCTCCTCCTTGGTGCGCCGCACCTGGCTTAGTGCGCCGCACCTCCTCATTAGTGCGCCGCACCTTTTCTTTGGTGCGCCGCACCAAGAACCTGGACTGGTTCCCTGATCAATTTGTGCGCCGCACCAAGCCTGGACTGGGTTCCCTGATCAATTTGTGCGCCGCACCTCCTCTTTGGTGCGCCGCACCTCAGTTTGTGCGCCGCACCTCCTCTTTGGTGCGCCGCACCAAGAACCTGGACTGGGTTCCCTGATCAATTTGTGCGCCGCACCTCCTCTCTAGTGCGCCGCACCTGTTGGTGCGCCGCACCTCCTCTTTGGTGCGCCGCACCAAGAACCTGGACTGGGTTCCCTGATCAGTTTGTGCGCCGCACCTCCTCTTTGGTGCGCCGCACCAAGAACCTGGACTGGGTTCCCTGATCAATTTGTGCGCCGCACCAAGACCTGGACTGGGTTCCCTGATCAATTTGTGCGCCGCACCTCCTCTTTGGTGCGCCGCACCTCCTCAATGGTGCGCTGCACCTCCTCTTTGGTGCGCCGCACCTTGGCTTGGTGCGCCGCACCCCTCAATGGTGCGCCGCACCTCCTCTTTGGTGCGCCGCACCAAGAACCTGGACTGGGTTCCCTGATCAATTTGTGCGCCGCACCTCCTCCTTGGTGCGCCGCACCTCCTCTTTGGTGCGCCGCACCAAGAACCTGGACTGGGTTCCCTGATCAATTTGTGCGCCGCACCTCCTCTTTGGTGCGCCGCACCAAGAACCTGGACTGGGTTCCCTGATCAGTTTGTGCGCCGCACCTCCTCTTTGGTGCGCCGCACCAAGAACCTGGACTGGGTTCCCTGATCAATTTGTGCGCCGCACCTCCTCTCTGGTGCGCCGCACCTGGCTTAGTGCGCCGCACCTCCTCTTGGTGCGCCGCACCTCCTCTGGTCCCTGATCAGTTTGTGCGCCGCACCTCCTCTTTGGTGCGCCGCACCAAGAACCTGGACTGGGTTCCCTGATCAATTTGTGCGCCGCACCTCCTCTCTAGTGCGCCGCACCTGTTGGTGCGCCGCACCTCCTCTTTGGTGCGCCGCACCAAGAACCTGGACTGGGTTCCCTGATCAATTTGTGCGCCGCACCTCCTCCTTGGTGCGCCGCACCTGGCTTAGTGCGCCGCACCTCCTTAGTGCGCCGCACCTCCTCATTAGTGCGCCGCACCTTTTCTCCAGTACAACAAAACATGAATTATTTTGAAAGGTCGTAACTTTTGACTTTCCATCCGAACTTAGTGATGAAAGACGAACTTGAGTCATGTATATATTGAACATTAAATCACCTTTGGTCGAGGCATTCTAGGATTGATAGCTAGTAGTCGTACGTAGGATACTTGTCGTCGTGAGATTTGATCCTCATTTTGGTAATGATATCATAGGTTTTGGATAACCAGGAGAATTGACTGTGGATCTTCTCGAGCTACATTATACCTTTTAGCATTTAGATCGCTAAGGTGAGTTTATGGCGCCCTTTTCCCTTTTACTTTGGGCCTGAAAAGCATGTACTGTTGTATACACTATTTATTAAATAAATGATTGTTTTTGTGTATGCCATGTGATATGGATGCTTAAATCATTTGACTTAAATTTGCCATGTTGGGCTGTCGAAAATGTGTATACGTGTCATTTATTAAATGTTGAATGAAATGACGTTGAATTGCCGTGTGATGGCTGACTAAATGGTTTCTTGTGTTTGACAAACTAAAATGTTTCCCCTATTGGTTGTATTGTCGGATCTAGATATCTCGACTGTCTTGGCTACGGTCCGCACCCATTTAGAACGGAAACCTGTGCGAGGCATATTGACTGTCATATGCTGTCATCAGATCTAGATATACTGATTGACGTGATATAAGATGAGTTTGGATTTGATATACCGACTATCTTAATTAAGTAATTAGTACCGGGGGTAATGCCCCCTATAACTCCTATGCCAACAATTAATATACATATAGATTTTGTCATAATAAACATGGAAGTTCAACAATTTTCCAAAATGCCCCCACCATGAATTTGACATGCCCTCGTTTCTTTAATCAAAACCAAAAGATATGTAAGTTAATAAATTATCATTGCTAACTAAGCTATTGTTTAACAAAAAGAAGATATATGTAAGTTCTTGATGGAAGCTCTGTTTTGTGTTTTTGAGAATACAACAGAGATGATGATGATATACTCTATCTTTGACCACTTTTCTTTTTTTACATAATTTCATTAAAACCCTTATACTTATTTAGAGTTATAAGTTTAACCCTTTATCTTTTCAATACATTTATTCAATGCCCTATATTCAATTATAAATATATAATTATTATTTACTAGTCTATGTCTTTTTTCCAAATGACAAAAATTAATAAAACTAACTTATATAATCTATTTATATCATTTTGTAAATAAAAAGAATTAAACACCTATCTATATTTGATAAACATAAGTATTCTAGTTACAACCTTAAGTTAAGGTCCTTAACTATATTTCAAAAATATAATATAAATATTCACTTCATGAGTTCATGAAAAATAAACTTATGGAGTTTAAGTAGTGTTGATTTAAAAAATTACCTATATAAGGGAAATCTATGTGAGAATGACCCATCTAGCTTAATATGATTGTAAACCTCTATAAATGTAAGTGTGTTGTTCGTTAAGAAAATTTTGTAGCGGTATTATCAAAACTTTTCGTTTGGGGCATCAAAAATCTCATAGCCGTACCTGCCCATAGCTTATCGCATTCGTGTTACCACCTTTGTCATCATGCCCCCTGTATACGAAAATCCTACATCCGCCACTGGCTCGAATAATGAGCCGAAGAATTTTCATGAAGCCAAGCAAGATCAACGTTGGAGAGATGCCATGCAAAAGGAAATTATAGCTCTTGAAGCAAACAAGACTTGGACTCTA
Source organism: Erigeron breviscapus (assembly GCA_034093135.1). Taxonomy (NCBI): domain Eukaryota; kingdom Viridiplantae; phylum Streptophyta; class Magnoliopsida; order Asterales; family Asteraceae; genus Erigeron; species Erigeron breviscapus. The sequence continues at coordinate 85,370,858 of CM067174.1, forward strand.
GAAGATTTGCCCCAAGGAAAGCGACCAATTGACTCGAAGTGGGTTTACAAAGTGAAGTACAAACCTAATGGAGAAGTCGAGAGATTTAAGGCACGTTTGGTAGCGAAGGGTTATACTCAAATGGAAGGGGTAGACTGTAACACCCGTTATTTTAAAACCTGGATTTTTAAAAACTTTTGCCTAACGGCGTTTAGAAATGCGGAAACAGAACCTTTAAAAGATAACTAATCCTTAACGGATAGTTCATTTATAAAAAGTGGTGTTACTACGTCCATATCATCAAAACAGTATAAGATAATCCAGATTTGTCACCAACATGAATGCCAACATAAATATTACATGAGTCTTAATAAAAGTAGCCAACATCATTATGGCTAAACATGAATGTCTAAGCGGGGAAACTAAATGTCTTCTTCATAGCAACTACCCGGCTCACCAAGCTAAGTCTTTCACTAGCTCAAACCTGCTTAACCTGAGGGAACAACATTTTTCAAAAGAACAAGTGTTAGCTTTAATAGCTAAGTAAGATAACATGGGTTTAAGAAATCATTTGCCAATTCATTATATATTAACAAAAGCATTTCATAATTGTTAATATCACATAATCGTCATAACACATGTCATATCACATTAGAGTTATCACCTACACAACATAAAACATAACACATTAGGATTCATCATATTCCTAATTGTGCCTATCCTTTCATACTTTACTTTCTTTCTTTATTTCTTTACTTTCTTTACTTTACTTTCTTTACTTTTCTTTTGCCTAGACGTAGGCTATGTGACATAAGCCACACATACTTAGGGATGTGGGGTTGTGTGTAGGCGGCCATAAGACCTTACATGGAGTCCTCACACCCGACTTGATGGGTAGACCTTACGGTGGTCCATCGTCGTCGTTAAGGAAAGACAAAGTCAACCCAACTGAGTATACCGTTTAACCTTTGCGCGTGTAGTGGTTAGTCAATCCAACTGAGGATACACTCAAACATAACTATGCCACGGGGAGGTATCTAGATTCCCGCACCACGTACACACTAGCTCCGAGGAACTAGCATGGGTTAAGCTTAACATAACTTTATACTTATGCTCGAGACTTCTTTTCTTTATTAGCTTAGGCTAACTTTCACCTAAACTAATCACATAAACTTTTTCTTTACTTTAGGGCCCTTAATCGTGCACGTGTCATGGCAAACCTATAGAAGTCTAGTGACTAGGTGATCAAGCCATGCATATGAACACATAACATACACATATGTATAATCATATCATCATAACACGATAGCAATACATCATCATATCATTTAATTATCATATCGTCATAACATTGCATCATCATATCGTCATAACATTGCATCATCATATCGTCAATTGCATTAATTATAGCATCATATCCTTATATTATCATAGCATCTTTTCGTATTAACATCATATCGTCTTATCTTTACATAACATATACATATTTCATTTCATCATAGCATGCATCAGATTATCATTCATCATCAATGGTAATCATAATCAATCCCATAGTAACCTCCCATACATTCCTGAATACATACAAGCATATACAAACATTCATTTGGGGGAAGTTAAATTATGAAAACTATGTTTTGTTGTCCCTCATGTGATAAAAGATGTTATCTTACCTTAAAGGAGTTCAACAACAACCAATTAACAACTTACGGTGCTTGAAAAGTATTCCCGGGTACCTAGAACAAATATAAGATCAACCAATAAGCTACAACAAAGCATAACTGCTAAACAAGGAAATTTTAGCACGTTTCCAGCTTTGCGCCATTCACTTGCCAATGACTTTTAGCAATCAAGAAGACCAGATACAACAAAACTCATTTCTGGACATTTGCATGGCACTCAAAGACCTTTTCAAAAATGTAAGGTTTGACTCTTGAGGAGCTGTAGTGAATGAGTTATGATTTTTACAAAACAGACCTGCATCATTCGTTTTAAATCCGATCAGTTCTAGAAATCAGCATATTTTACCTATTTCTGGGCAAAACCAGAAGAAACTTAGTTCATATAGAATTTATAGGAAACATAGACCTTTTCAACAATATAAGTTTTGTATCCTAATTCATTCATATGAAGTTTCTATGACTTTTGCAAGATGACAAAAATTTCAGTCTTAAAGAACCCTTTGTTTTGCAAACTATTTCGACCATCAAACAAGCATAGCAAACCTCCACGACCAATAGAACTTGGATACACCCAAATATGACTCAATTGATGACTTGATGTCATCGGTTGATCCACAAATCACTTACACATAATATGGAATCGATTATACGCCCGAAAACTATCCATTTTGATTTCAAAACGTAATCTATTCATGGTCAAACCTCAAGACCATAATCTACAACTTAATATCAATACAAGATCTGTAAATAAAGATGAAATAGAAAGATATATTACCTTTAACTCAGAATCAGAAAGATAATTAAAAGAATGATTAAAGATGACCTAAAACCAAAGTCAACTAAATTTCAGCCCACTGTTCCAGCCCTATAAATCGACTTCTAGACCTCCATGGATAAATTCAACGGTTGAAAATCTTAGCCTATGTGTCAGGAAGCTACTGTCAAAAATCCAAGATGATCCGACAGTTCAATCTCTGGGGATCGGATGTTTTCTGTTGGTCCCTCGTCCCTCACTTGAACAAATAACAAATACTAAACTTTTCTTCTTATTAAAAACCGTAGGTTTACACATATATATAGTTTTCCAACAGACACATACGAACCATCATACCTCTTCACTAATTGGTATGACTTTCTAACAGACACAACTATTCTAAACGACACGTCCCTTCACATCTTAACTGTCTAACCGAAAATAACTTCCATTCGGTTGTAGACTTTATTCTTGACACTCTAGACCCCTTAACTTATACATCGACACTTCCATGGATTGATAAATTAGTATCCAACACTCCTCCCTAATTTATTAATCCATGCCTTTGATATCTTCAAGCTTCATCATCTTTATCTTTGAACTTTGGCTTGTTTCCACTTCCTTTGTCTTGATCCTTAACTCGATCCACGTCTTGAACTCCTCCATTGATTTCACTTCTTTCTTCCTTGTCTTGAATCTCATCTTGATCATCCTTGTTAACTTTGTCGGTATCTTCCGTCATTTGTATCATCTCATAGTCTTGAATCTCCAACAATGTGTTTCTTGTATCACGATCTTCGTATTCAACTTTCTTGTTTCTTGACTTGATGTCTTTCTCAATCTTGCATTCCTTTTGAAATCTTGATGGCGTCTCTTGATGCTTCTTGCATTCGCCATTGTCAACTCTTGGTTCTTCCTCTAGGAGTTTCTTATCCGAAAAAACTCCATGGTTCTCTTTCTCAAACTTTTCTCTTTTTGTCTTTAACTCTTTTATCTCTTTGCTTGTGCAATCTCTTAACTTCTTCAGGTTCTCTAACTCCTTTTGCATTTGTTTCTCAAATGCTATCTCTCTGTCTCTCATTTTCTTTTCAAAGTCTTGTTTCTCCATCTCAAAGTCTTGAAGCATTTCAAACTTCCAAAACTCTAGTTTACTTCTCAAGTCAGTTTTTATCTCTGACCTTATGTCATCTAACTTTCCTTTTGGAATTTCATCTTCCTTAATGAGAATTTCATTTCTTCTCTTCTCTTCATTTAAGGATGTTGTCTCTTTTTCATCCTTAGTGGTAACCATCAATAGCGTTGGTTCATCATATTCAAACACAAGGTTTGCTTTTTCTTCTCTATGGTTTGGTTTTGGACAATTTGCAGCAAAGTGTCCAAAATCTTGACAATTATAACATTGTACGTCTTTAAGTTGTCTTCTTGGATAGTTTTGATCTCCAGGGCTTTTCTTCCATCTATCGAAACTATCTTCACTCTTGTTATCTCTTATGAATCTTCCTTGGCCTCTTCCTCTTGTCTGATTACCACCTCCTCGTCTATTGTTTCCATAGTTGCGTTCATAATTTATGCCATTCCCTTGACGTGTGAACAACAACTTCTCACTATTATCTTCTCCACTTTCTTTTCTAAACTTAAGCCTTTCTTCGTAAGTCTTAAGTTTCCCAATAACCTCCTCTAATTTCACTTTGTTAAAATCAACAATCATTTCAATGGTTGCTACTATTGGTACAAACTTATCTGGCATTGCGTTGAGTATTTTTCGTACTTTCGTTTGTTCATCAAATGTCAATCCACATGTAGCAGCCTTTGTAATAATACTCATCTTCTTTCATCACGAGTCTCTCAAATTCTGATTTCAATTGTTGCGAGTGCGCTTGTTGAACATCTTCTGTCCCAACAAATCTGGCCTTTAATGAATCCCAAATTTCTTTTGCTGTTTCACATCCCGCAACTTGCATTTGCAAATCTTCGGGCAATCCTTGGAATAGATATGCAGATGCAGAACTATCCTTTTTTATATCAATCTCTTTTGATGTACCCGTTCCTTCTACTAAATCCCATATTCCATTTGCCACAAGTATCTTTTTCATTCTTAATGCCCATAGTGTATAATTGCTATTGTTTAAAATTGGACATTGATAGGATGATAACGGTATGCCAACAACATGATTGTTGTTTTCGTTTTTATCTCCCGACATATCTTTCGATTTGGTCTTCTTCTAAACCCAATAAAGTTCTAATAATAGTCGAACTTAACTTTCTGTCTAACCCACATATTCTAAACCTCCTTTTTTTAATCTATTATTCTAACAATTAAAATGTAACAAGTATTTAAAAGAATGATAAAACCTGTTACTTGGGCTTTTTAATCTTTGTGGGCTTCAAAAATATGTCACGCCCCTTTAATCCATGCGTTCCTTTTAATACCAAACAAACACCTTCTTCTGATTCTTCCTTCTTTCTTCTCTACGCAAACAGCAAACTAGGGCAAATCCAATTCGTTTTCCCTTTTTCTGATTAACGATTACAGTCGGTGGTGGTATGATTTTCGATTCAATCACACAGCGGTGGTGGTTTATTTATTTTCTTTCTCTTCTGATAAAGACGGTTACTCTGTTGTCTTCTCCGGCACGACGGCGGTTTCTTCTTCGCACAACGGTACGTTTTTCTCTTTTCTTTTCTTAATCTGATTCAATCTTTACTCCGTTAATTGATTCCCTGAATCAATTTGTCTCTCTGTCTTCTCTCTCTTTTACTTTCTCAAATTCGATCTTCACTTGATCGGTTTTATCTTAGTCGATTCCTCTGAATCACTCTCTTCTCTTAAGCGATCCCTCTTGAATCGCCGCTGGTCTCTATCTGGTTCGAACGACCTTGGCTCTGATGCCACTGTTGGTCCCTCGTCCCTCACTTGAACGAATAACAAATACTAAACTTTTCTTCTTATTAAAAACCGTAGGTTTACACATATATATAGTTTTCCAACAGACACATACGAACCATCATACCTCTTCACTAATTGGTATGACTTTCTAACAGACACAACTATTCTAAACGACACGTCCCTTCACATCTTAACTGTCTAACCGAAAATAACTTCCATTCGGTTGTAGACTTTATTCTTGACACTCTAGACCCCTTAACTTATACATCGACACTTCCATGGATTGATAAATTAGTATCCAACAATTTCTGGGCTGTGATATGTAAAAACGGGATTTCTTGATCTTTTCGTTTCGAACTCATCTCAAACCCTCACGACCTGAAACTTTGTAGATCACTTCAAGGCATCATTGAAAACTTAATTAACACCATGAAACCATCAATTGATCCTTGGATTACTCTAGTGATGATTGAGGGGTCAACACTAGAAGAAATCATCACCGACTTGCTTCCAAATCGCGTAGGATCAAAAGAGAGGCTAGGGTTTTGTGTGTGAAACCTTCTTAGGGTTTGGATCTGATTATTAGACATATAGGACGTGATATAAGTCCTATATCTGCTGGAACAAGTTTCAAGACTTAGCATCTAAGCCCTTGCACTTTTCTTATAACTCGTTTCGTAACCTAATTGTTGGTTTAATGCATACGGGAACACTTAACGACTCTTAAATCCTATCGGAAACACTTTGTGACTTTATAAATCATCATTAATCATTATTTTTATCACTTTAATCATATTACACATTAACACATTAATCCCATGTTTCATATATTAAATACATAAGCATTTAATCACGTAATCCAATTAAGGCATATAACTTGACGTAACCTAATGTTGACTAACGGACAAGTCAAACGTCAAACTTGAAAAGTTTGGGATGTTACAATTACCTTCCCCTTAAAAGGATTTTGTCCTCATAATCATTTCGACTATACATCCTAACTAACTGGTCAATTCATCAGTTGGATGTGAATAACGACTTTTTTGCATGGCGATCTTAAGGAAGAGGTTTATATGAAAGTTCCACAAGGTTTTTCTTTAAAAGAAGAAAAACGAGTTTGTAGACTTAAAAAATCACTTTATGGTTTGAAGTAAGCCTCAAGGACCTGGTATCAACGGTTTACTGTTGCGCTACTTGAAATCGGGTTCACTCAGTCAAGGGCAGATTACTCTTTGTTACTCACAAAAACCGTGATGACTTTGTTGCCATTCTCATATACGTTGATGACGTGATCATCACCGGTAATGATCCCAACAAGATTAAGACAAAACTCGACGAAGAATTCAGTGTCAAAGATCTTGGTCCACTAAAGTACTTTCTTGGGATAGAGGTGGCTAGAACGAATGGTGGTCTGGTTCTAAGCCAACGGAAATATACCTTGGACATTCTAAAGGACAGTGGGAAATTAGGATGCAAACCCAGTGCATTTCCAGATAGCGAAAAGGTCGACATCGGTCGCTACAGATGGTTTGTAGGAACATTGCTCTATCTACAAGCCACGAGACCTGATATAGCCTACTCCGTCAATATTCTGAGCCAGTTCGTCTCAGATCCAAGACAAGAACACATGGATGCCCTCAACAGAATCCTTTGATACTTGAAAGGTAGTCCCGATCAGGGTATTTTATTACCTAAAGAAGGAGGCTCATATTTGGTTGCTTATTGTGACTCAGACTGGTTGGGTTGTCAACTCTCTAGACGATCTCGTACCGGTTACCTTTTCTTGTTAGGAGGTGCTCCTATTTCTTGGAAAACAAAGAAACAGTCCGTTGTCTCACGTTCTTCTGCTAGCGGAATATCGTGCTATGGCTACTACGGTTAGTGAACTTGTGGTTAAGGTGGCTTCTTACTGAACTAGACACTGTGCAATCAATCCCTACAACTTTGTTCTGTGATAATGTTGCAGCCCGCCATATTGCTAATAACCCTGTGTACTATAATCGGTGTCGGCCCTGATGGTGGGCGGGAAGGGCGACAACCCATAACATCACATTATAAGGGGGCAGAAATCTGAGAGACCAAATTATTCATTACTAAGCTCATTTAGTTTAAAATGTTAATTCATATAATATTACACCTTAAGCCCATAATGGTTATGTGGATTAATGGAATAAAAACAACTTACGGGAAAACAAACGACTCCTAGGAATTACAGCTCCAAACCATCAAATAATGTAGTTTTTGGATCAATGGAACGGTTAAAATAATCCCCCCTTACGTTTTATCTTTATCTCTTTCAAAATGCAACCCCCCTTTCTTTATCACTCTAATCATCATCATCATCATCATCATCATCATCATCATCATCATCATCATCATCTGTCAACTGCGGAGCAACGACATGTCTTCCTCTCACTACTACAAAATTGGAATATTCCGACGGAAAATCCATCGGTAAAGGCCTTTACCGACAGATTTCCGACGGAAAAGCGGGTCGGAATATATGCGTGGGTAATCGACTTCCGTCGGAAATTTTATTTCTGACGAAAACTTTCCGTCGGAAGTTTGTCGCAAGAAGTTTCATAATAAATTTATTTCCGTCGGAAATTTAAAATTTAGTGACAGAATTACCGACGGAATTTGTTAGGGTGATAAATTTTCCAGACAGATATTTTAGCTACGGATTTCCGACGGATTCCAAATAAAAAAACAAAAAAAAATAATATCAATATTTTTGAATATCCGTTTTTTTCTTAAAACAAATAAAATAAAACAAAACAAAAATACCAAATATAAATCTTATTCATAATAATATTCAATCCAATAAATCTCACTTACATAAAATAATATTCATTTATACAATAATACTTACAATATCATTTGCAACATCAAATTCAATCTCTATACAATCAAAAACCAATTCAAATTTATCCCCCCCTTGCTGATGTCGACAAAAAAACAGATAATAAAAGTAAATAAGATATTAAAACTAAATCAAACACAAAAAAATTATTAAATAAAACTAAAACTAAAAGCCTTATGCTTGCTATCACCTCATGCCAATCACAACCTCCTGCTGTCTTCTATATCTATTAAAGAAAAGAACATGAATAAGATATATATTAAAAAGTAAAACCAAATAATATATAAATATAATAAGAATTACAAGATTTATATTAAAAAAAAATCTAAAAAAGCTACATGCTTTCTGTTAGTATACATATATATATAAGAATAATTGAAAGAAACATTAAAGCTGTAAAAAAATAAAACAAACAATAAAAAGAAGAAACATTATACATACAAACTATCACCTTAGATTTGTTCACCTTTAAGATCTAGATCTATTTCACGAGAAAGAAAAGGAGAAAAAAAGAGATATTCGGCCAAATCGAGTTTTATATGACCCAAACACACAAAAACCGAACGGATCTTACCCTCAACTTACCCGATCTAGTGAAAACCATCTCGTTTTTCTTATAAATCGACAGATCCGTGTACATACATACGTATATATTGTGTTTTTCATAAAGATTTAGGCTTAAAATCGTTTATTTGTATAGATCTAAGATATTCCTTACCAAATCTTGAAGAAATCGAAGAGAGAGAGTAGAGAGAGAGGGAGGGAGGCCGGTTCTAGAGAAAGAAAAGTGAGAGTGAGTTGAAGAAGTGAGGGAGAAAGAGTGGTAGGCTAGGGTTTTGTATAACCCATTTTTCCTTGACTTATCTAACCTTGCGCTTTGACTCCGTTTGACCGCCCAAATACAAGAGACCCGAGATTAATTAAAATGTTTCGTCGACACATTTGATTGTATTTTTTAATTACCTTTCAAACGACTATAAATATGACAACATTAGTTAATTAATAATTCATTTTGTCAAATTTTAAGTATTTTACAGTTTAGTTGGCATTTTTAATGGACACTAGTTACTTTGCGTTCTTGAATCATCCTTGCTTTTCATCAACCGAAACCTCTCAAAATCATTATTTTATTCTATTTTTAAAAAAAGGAAGCGATTAAATAAAAAAATAATTCTTAAATACAATTCTATAACTAAAAGAACATTATGTATAATTTTTGATATAAATAATTAGTGGATCATAATAGCCAAATAGTATTATATTGAAGTCATATCAGAAAATCTCAAAATCATTATTTTATTCTATTTTTAAAAAAAGAGATTAAATAAAAAAATAATTCTTAAATACAATTCTATAACTAAAAGAACATTATGTATAATTTTTATATGAAATAGATATGTGGCATTAGAAGATCAAAGTCGGACCTATTATAATTTGAAGTCATTATCATGTTCCATATATCTCATTCTAATCTTTTCTTTTTTCTAAATCATATCATATTCTTTTCTTTTCTAGTAAATTCATTCATCACGCAAATATTAATAATTAATCCATTAAAAAAACCTATAATAACAATAACAATAAATATAATAATAATAATAATAACAATATAATAATAATAAAACGAACGATTGGGCTAATGAGCCCAATATGTTTCTCAATAGTTCGTTTGAGATAACAAATAATGTTTAGGGCCCAATAGGCCCAATCAAGTGAAAGATGAACACACACGGCTCGTTTGGCCCATTTATACAAATGATAAACATGTGGCCGAATAGGCCCAAACTAATGATTGATGAACATATTGGGTCTAATAGGCCCAATGATAAGACGAACGTTGTAAATGAACCTTTTGAGCATGTAAATACGATTTGCAAATATTGGTGATCGGATTTGGAGTTCGGATCCACGTCTGTGTGATTGGAAACATTATCTTGTAAATCTTTATAGTCTAATAATTGGGCTTAATGAGCCCAATATATACATACATACGTACATACACACACTCATTATTGGGCTATAGAGGTTTAAGGCCCAATATACAAACATATATACACATGAGAGAACAAACGATGTTTATACCCAACAGGCCCATTCGAGTGAAAGACGAACACACACGGCCCAATAGGCCCAAAACGTGAGTTATATGCATACTGGTCTCGTTAGACCCAAACGAATGAAAGAAAATCATATTGACCTAATAGGTCCAATGATGAGGCGAACACTAGAAATAAAAATTATGGAAGTTAATTGAGACGTACATACACACATATACATAATACCCGTACGATGTAATATTCTACGACTGATTTAGTTATAAAGAAAGAAAAGTTTGAACTACTCAATCATATGCATTTGGCTGCTTCAATAATAACATAATTGTAACACATGTATAAAAAATAATAATGGTTATGGAAATTTAAATTTATGGTAACAACAAGGGCTAATTGTTTAGAAAGTACTTTAACTTGTACCAAATAGCTTTATTGAGTTCCAATAAAAAAAATGTCTTGTGTGAAACTAAACTTGGTAAAAACATCTTTTTTGTGATTTTGTTTTCGTTTAGTTTTCATCATGGTATTCGATGAATTTTATATTGTGGTGTTTTGGTAATTTTTGTTTGTATATGTAATTGGAAAATGAGAATTTTCTAAATAATTTGATATCTCTCTCGATGGCGATTTGGGCGGGAAAAACTTTAAAATCCTAACCGCTTTCCGTCATTAAAAACCTTCAATTCTCCATCGTTTTCTCACCATTTCTTCTCACTCTTCACATATTCTAGTTCCATTTTACATTCCGCATATCACTTGTGGAGTAATTGTTTGATTTTCTAATGCAATAAAAACCCTAATTTTTGGGATTTTTTTAATAATGCCGAAAAAGATCTTCTGGTAGAAATACCAGAACTCCAATAACTTTAGGTGATTATGTAATGGATAGTAGGAATAATAATCAAAATAAAGCTGGTAAAATTGTGAAGAACAATATTGGAGATGATGACGTCAGCATTTTAATGGAGAATAATATTTTGGAAGCTGGAATAAGCAAGGGAGATGTGAAAAATAAGGAAAAAGAGGTGGAAAAGGGAGAAACTGTGGAAGGAACAACAGATATGAATGGAGATACCATTACTGAAAATGGTGATCAAACAGGAATGAGCTGTCAAAATGAGGAAGATAACAGCAATGCTACACCAGTGAAATCTGATTCTCATGAGGATTGTCCAGGTATTGTTGATATTAATGTTGATAATATTGGATTGGATAAGAGTAGGAATGTTGTGAATAATATGACATATGCTAAAATTGTGAATATTTCTGGTAAAGATGTTGATAGAACATTATTCTTTGTGCCTACTGGTATGAATGAAAAAGGAGAGGAGGTAGTAGTTTTTGAGGATGATCTTGTGAAAGAAGGATGTAAGAAATGGCAGATGACTGCATGTGGATTCTTTGTAGGATGTAATATGGCTTTAAATGAGATAAGGTACAATCTAAGAAGAATGTGGGGAAAATTTGGGGTGAGAGATGTTATTAAAGACAATAGGGATATTTGCTACTTTAAATTTAATAATTTGGAAGGTATGCATAAGGTAGTTGAACAGAGCCCATGGATGGTTAGTGGAAAGCCTCTAGTAGTCCAAAAATGGAATCCTGATGTTAATGTGGAAAAAAAGGAGCCAAATAAGATTCCAATGTGGATTAAACTTCTAAATGTGCCTTTGGAGGCATGGAGCTTAAGAGGAATAAGTACTTTGGCAAGTAGACTAGGTAAACCACTTATGATGGATACCATGACTGCTAATATGTGTCATCATGGTAATGGAAGAATTGGGTTTGCCAGAGTATTGATTGAAATTGAGGCTGGAAAAGAATTACAGGACAAAATAGAAGTTGTATACAAGGATGAGGCTAATAATATCAAAGGAACTAAGTATGCGAATGTGGAGTACAATTGGAAACCTATTACTTGCAGGCATTGCAATGTTTTTGGGCACAGTGAGACCATGTGTAAGAAAAAGAATATTGGGGATAAACAAATGGAGAGTGTAAAGAATATGGCTGGAGGTGTAGATGAAACTAAAGGAATCCAGGAGGATGATTTTGTTCAGGTAAAAAATAGGAAAAAACACCAAAATAGAAACTATGCTCAAAATTACAAAAAGGATGGAAATAACAAGGGGAAAAAGCATATGGAGTATAGACCAAGGCAAAATAATATACAAGAAAATAAAGAGAAAGGAGATAATAGTCAGAAAAGTAGCTCCCCAATGAAGGACAGGAGTGCTAATAGATTTGGAATTTTGTTTGAGGAGGAAGATGGTCTTAAGGAAGTTGAGGGTTTGTCTTATGACAATAAACTGGCAGTTGATAAATTCATCTTAAAAAGAATGCAACCAACTAATGAGGACACAAAAAATTGGAGTCTGGAGATGCATCACTATTATAAGATCAAATGGATGCAGGTGATGGAAAGATCTGCAGAGGAGGAGGATATTATTGAGGAGGAGAATGGAGCCACAAGTCATATAGTGGCTGATGAAATATATGGAAGGGATACTCAATTACTTAATTGAGTATTATTAAATTCTATAATGGATTTTAATTTGGCTGTTTGGAATATAAGGGGGTTGAATAATAGTATCAAGCAGAATGAAGCAATTAATCTCATTAGGAATGAGAAATTACAAGTGTGTTCTTTTATTGAAACACACTTGAAATTGAATACCATCCAGAAAGTGGGGTATAGAATTTTTGGGAATTGGGATTGGACTTCCAATGTGCAAAGTACTCCTTCTTGCTGCAGAATTATGATTGGCTGGAACTCTAGTAAAGTTAAGCTGATGGTGATGGATTCTTTTGATCAGGCTGTGCTTTGCAGTATTGAGGTTGTGGGAAGCAAAATTAGATTTTATTGTAGTTTTATATATGCTAGTAACAATGGAAGAGAAAGGAGGAGGTTATGGAGAGAATTAGGTAAGCAAAAGCTATTAGTAGGAGATAATCCTTGGATTTTATTGGGTGACTTTAATGTCACTCTGGATGTTAATGAACACTCTAATGGGGGCTCTTATAGAACATTAGACATGCAAGAATTTAAGGATGCAGTTAATGCTTTGGAGATAGAAGATATAAGCAGTACTGGATTTAATTTCACCTGGTCCAAATCTGTGAAGAATGGTATGTGTTTTGTGCTCAAGAAGCTTGATAGAATTATGATCAATGATGAATTCTTAAATAGTTTTAAAGCTCATGGATGTTTCATGCCATACTGTGTTTCTGATCATAGTCCGGCTAAGTTGACTATAAGTGGGGGTTCTTGTAGTAAGGCCAGGTCTTTTAGATTCTCCAATTTTGTTGCTGATAAAGAGGAATTTAGGGAGATAATTAAAAATGAATGGGATGATAATATTCATGGGTGCCAAATGTACAAGCTTGTACAAAATATGAAGAGGTTAAAGAAACCTTTGAATAATAAGTGGGAATGTTTTTGATAGAGTGAAAATGCTGAAGGAGGAACTTGTTAGTGCTCAAGAGGCTGTGGATAAAGATCCTCACAATGTGGATATTAGAAGAGAAGCTGCTACTGTGTTGAATGAATATATTGAGGCTGCAAATGAAGAAATTAAGCTTTTACAGCAGAAAGCAAAGGTTCAATGGCTTAAGGATGGTGATAGGAATACTGCTTTCTTTCATGGTATTTTGAAATCTAAAAAACACAAAAATAAAGTGGAGAGCATATGTGATGAAGAGGGGATTAGGTATGAAGGAAAGGGAGTTGCAGGGCAGTTTGTGAAACATTTTGAGCAGTTTCTTGGGAAAACTGACCATGTAGAACCTGTAATGGAAGGAATTTTTGATAAGATTCTGAGTATTGAAGAAGCAGCACATATGATTAGACCAGTTGATGACACTGAAATTAAGGAAGCAATGTTTGGTATTGATAGTGACAAAGCTTCAGGACCTGATGGATATACTTCAGGTTTTTTCAAGAAAGCTTGGGATATAGTGGGCAACAAAGTGTGCATGGCTGTCAAGGAATTCTTTTTGACTGGTAAATTACTTGGGGAAATCAATGCTACTTCAATTGCATTGATTCCCAAGGTAACTACTCCTAATAAGGTTTCTGAATTTAGACCCATTGCATGTTGTAATGTGATTTACAAGTGCATAAGTAAGATTCTTACAAGCAGAATTCAAGAAGGTCTCACAAGAATTGTGAGTGTAAATCAGAGTGCTTTCATCCCAGGTAGACATATTCAAGATAATATACTTATTGCCCAAGAGCTGTTGAGGGGATATAACAGGAAGCATGGTCCTAAAAGATGTGCTATGCAAATTGACTTGCAAAAAGCATATGACACTGTGAGTTGGAGTTTCCTGGAAAATATTCTGATTAAGTTTGGTTTTCATGAAAAAATGATTAGTTGGATCATGGCTTGTGTATCTTCTACCAAATTCTCTATTTGCTTAAATGGAGAAATGCATGGTTACTTTAAGGGGGGCAGAGGGCTTAGACAAGGGGATCCTATATCTCCCTATCTATTTACCTTGGTAATGGAGGTATTCAGTCTAATCATGAAGAAGAGAATTGATGAATCTGATGATTTTGGTTTCCATTTTGGATGCAAGGAACTCAAATTATCACATATGTGTTTTGCTGATGACCTCCTTGTGGTTTGCAAAGGAAATAGGGGCTCATTAAAGGTGGTGAAAAAGGTACTGGATGAGTTTAGTATGATTTCTGGGTTAAATCCTAATATGGGGAAGAGTACCATTTTTTTTGGTAGCTTGAAGGAAAGTGAAAAAAGCGAATTGCTGAATATCCTACCTTTTAAATGTGGTAATCTACCTGTAAGGTATTTGGGAGTACCCTTAATGGACAAAAATTTGGGTGTGAAGGATTGTAAAATTCTGGTGGATAAGGTCAGGGACAAAATTGAAAGTTGGAGGAATAAAAAGTTGTCATATGCAGGTAGGTTTCAATTGATAGCAGCTGTTTTGGCTTCTATGCAAGTATATTGGGCTTCTGTTTTCTTATTGCCAATGTCAATTATTAAGGAATTGGAGAAAATGTTTAAAAGATTCCCCTGGAGTGCTGGTGAGTCTGCTAAAGGCAAAGCTAGAGTTGCTTGGAAGGATGTGTGTAGGCCAAAAGATCAAGGTGGTTTGGGTATAAAGGATGAAGTTTTATTGGTTAAGCAATTCTGGAAAATTATTGATAATAAAGATTCCTTATGGGCAAATTGGGTGAATGTGGTGAAACTTAAAAATAAAAATATTTGGTGCATTCAGGCTGATAAGACTGATAGTGGAGGTTGGAAAGCCATGATGGTGATAAGGAATTTGGTTAAAAAACATGTTTTTGTTGAAATTGGTAATGGAGAAAGGACTTCTATGTGGCATGACAAATGGTGTATGGAGGGCCCTTTACATGATTTTATTAGCAGAAGAGATATTTATGATGCAAGATTGGATGATGATGCCACTGTGGATGAATTGATCAGTAATGGGAGATGGAATTGGCCTACTGGGTGGTTAGAGCAGTTTCCTATTCTTAGAAACATTGAGGTGCCAGTTTTATGTAGTGAAAAAGAGGACAAGGTACTCTGGCTGACTAATTCTGATCAGAAAGTGAAGTTTGTTACCAGTCAAGCATGGTGTGATATAAGAGTTGGATGGCCAAATGTGACATGGAAGAATGTAATTTGGTTTAAGCAATGTACTCCTAGACATGCATTCATTCAGTGGTTGGCAATTCAAGGAAAACTCCTTACTCAAGATAGAATGGCTATCTGGAATGGAAATGAAGATCTTAAATGTGTTTTCTGCAAGGTAATTGCAGATAGTCATGAGCATTTGTTTTTTAAATGTGATGTTGTTCAAGGTATTTGGAAGGAATTGCAGAAATATATGCATCAGAGTCAAGAAATGGATAGTATGCAGGCTGTGATCCAATCAGTGGAAGGAGACAGAGGAATGAACAATTTGGGAGTGGTAGTGAAGAAACTGTTATTGGCTGCAGCAATATATTTCATATGGCAGGAAAGGAATGCAAGGATATTCAAGAATCAAGCAAGAAACAAGGAGGAAATTTGCCAAGTTATAATTGACAATGTTAGACACAAGCTTATGTCAATTAAAGTAAGAAGAACAAGGAATGTGGAATGTATTGCAGCATTGTGGAATTTAGTCTGGTCTAATAACATTTTAAAGGCTGTGTAATGGTGATGTTATGTATGGAAGGATGCACTTGCGTATGAGAATAGTGAGTCATGGAAGATGGGACTACTTGGTCTCATACTGGTGCATTTTAGGTATGAATTGTAGCTTATGTTTCAGAATTCTGTAGTGTTTAGTACAGGATATAGTGTTGTGCAGAATTGAGTCTGTATTGGAAGAATAGTGAATGTCTAATTGTTGTATTGCTTGGGCCTGTCCAAGCTTGAGTTTATTGTAAATTTGTAAATGTTTGGACAGTTATAAAATTTTCACATTTCACTGAAAATGAGAATTTTCTAAATAATTTGATGATGATTCTAGGATTATTCCACCCTTCAATCTTCATGGAGGATTTTTTTTTAAAAATGGTCGGATTTTTCGATGAGGAAATTATGGGTTGCAGTGGCTGGTTGTGAAGATGCTAGTGACATGGCAGTAGATAAGTCTAGTATTCATTACATATCATTAATAATCTTTATTTAAATAATTCAAAATTAAAAGTGACTGGTAACCAGTTGAAAAGGTAACCTAGATCCAGAAAAGACGTTTTTGCCAACTTCATTCCCACAAAAGACGTGTTTTTTGATTGGACCCCAATAAAGCTATTTGGTACAAGTTGGAGTACTTTTCAAATAATTAGCCCTAACAACAAATATAATATGATTTTTAATATAAGAATTCTAATTATGTTAGAAATTTATATCATATATATATATATATTAAATTAAAAATTAAATATATATCATATATAAGATTTTTAATTGTATTAGGAATTTATATCAATAGGTCGTCATCATTTTTTGATCTTATAGTTTTTCAAGCTTATATGATGAAACTTGTCAAACATAATTGAAAGTGAACTAAATCCTACATAAATAGAAACATTACGATTAAAGTTGAAAATCTATGATAGCAAAACATGGTAAGTGTGCAAATTTGTTGGAAAATGCATAAGGATAAAAATAAAATTTAACATTTTAAAAAACAATTATATTTCCGTCGGTAAGTTTCCGTCGGAATCCCGTCGAAAATTCCGACAGATTTCCGACGGACTAAATAATAAAACTATTTTTTAAATAATTATGTTTCCGACGGAGAAAATCCGTCGGTATTCCGTCGGAATTCCGACAGATTTCCGACGGAATAATAATTAAACTTATTTTTTTAAAAATAATTGGATTTCCAACGGAACACAAAGGCCGTCGGAAATCTGTCGGAAATTACCGACGGATTTCCTTTGTGTTCCGTCGGAATTCTGTCGTAAATTTTCCAATAAGTAAGCTAACTGTATTTCCGTCGGAACTTCGTCGGTAATCTGCCGGAAATTTCCGACGGATTGTTTCCGTCGGAAAAATCCGTCGGTATTCTTCAATTTTGTAGTAGTGTCTTCAATATAGCGATTTTGTCGGAAACTGGAAGTTATTTTCATCTCGTTATCGGTTAATGGAAATGGAGGTACTTGTCTGTTGGCCGTTTTGATTATGATTTCGTTATTGTTGGTGCTGGTGTAGTGGTGTTGGTGCTGCTCTTCATGTCGTTGAACGTAGCTTAACTTTAATGGTTTTACTAAGCATTGTTTGTTGCCTCTAGATATGTATTGAGTTGGGAAAATGGAGTGATGTGTCATAGTTGAAGAAATGAGTGTCATTTTCTTATTGGATTGAGAAAATGGGTGTCACTTTTATGTTGGATTGAAAATATGAGTGTCACTTTTTCATTGGATTGAAAAAATCGAAAGATGGCAGAGAGTTGAGAAAATGGGTATCACTTTCTTAAGGGGAAGTAAAACTATTAATAAATCTGTATGTTTTAGTAAAGTGTTATTGTAATTTTTTATGCATATGTTTTAGTAAAACGTTTTTCTTCTACTCTATCATGTGGTTATTTGTTTGGAGTTTTGAACATAGTATAAGTCATATTATTACTTGTTAATTTAGCTTGATTAGGTTTCAAACCCTTAAAATATTGTGATGCATTATTAAAGTTGGGCATATATTCGACTATTTAGCCCAGAGCATTTGAATCCTCAGGACCGGCTCTGCATGAGCGTACTAAACACGTCGAAATGGACGGTTATTTTGTTCGAGAAAGGGTGGAATCTAAAGAAATCATGTCATCACCTGTCAACTCAAAAAATCAAATCGCAGACCTTTTTACAAAAGCATTGGGTGCTCAGCAACTATCGTACCTTCTTGGCAAGCTTGTCGCTCGTGACCTCCACGCTCCAGCTTGAGGGGGAGTAAAGGATTTATATTTGCAGGCCATTAGCTGTCCTTCTAATCATATGTATTTAGTTGATTTCCTTTCCAAGTTTGCATCTTTTATCGGCTATATATGTAGCCTTATTATATTGTGTCCATTAAGGATCTTGAATGAAATAAACAGAATACCCTTGGTTCTATATTTTCTTACGCCACAAAGTTGCTAGTTACGTTAATAGTACTATTTATAATTTACTACAGTAGTTTTGAACAAATTGTTTAGCACTTTAATTTTATTTAATTTAATCACATCAATTGGATCGCAGTCTGTTAACTCCGTAAAGAAACTAAAAATACTGTAGTAACTTAACTAGTACGAACAAATTTCTTTTCCAACACAAAACATTTTTATAAAAAAAACTGACATGATCATTTCACAGCTTCCATCTTTTCTTTCCCAACTTCCAAAACAAAAAGAAACCTGTAGCCTTTCATCTTCTAACCGCCATATATACATAGTTACATACCCATTTACCCCTTATTATTCCTTAGAAGAAGTTTTTTACTTTATTTCATTCACCTCATGCTTTACTCACTGGTTAGCTAACCCTTTTCCCCTGTATCTATATATATCTATTTCTATCTATATATACCCTGTTTATAGCTGTGGGTAACTGTCTTTATTTTATATACACCATGTTAATAACTGTGCTTAGTTTACTGCCCCCAAGTCTCAAAATAATTACTATATCATAAGAGAGTTTAGTGTAATGTTCTGTGTATATGAAGTTTGGATCGTTTAACTAGGAAAAAAGAAAGATCACCCTTGCCTGCTTTTCAGAAATCTTGTGGTATTTTTAGGTGAATGAATTATTCATTTGACATGTTACTTTAACTTAATTAATAATTTTAGTAAAGTTCCGTGATACTCATGACATGTATCGTTAATATGTTAAGGTCATAATTTGGGCTTTATATATTTTCTTAACTTGCCATAGATGGTAAATCCCTCCCAAAAAATTGTACGGTTTTGACATTTTGAAATCTTTCTATTTTTTTTTTAACTTTGACTTTAACACTTTTGTGTGTTATATAATATGGAGTAGTTTTTTTATACAAAATATATGAATGAATTGAGTTTTGAATATATTTTTCATTGACATAAACTTCATCTACTAATATATAATACAAACAAATATATTTAAGGTCAAAGTTTAGAAAGTGACTTCAAAAAGTTACAAGTGGGCAAGAAGAAGTTAAAATCAATTTTTGTGACACTTGGATGTATATCTAAAAAAGGATTGAAATCCTATATTCACTTTCTTAAAATGGAAAGAAAGGAACATAAAAGTGGATTTTAACTATAAAAGGTCTACTAAAAAAGGGTAATTGGATGGGAACCCCTGATCTCATGTACCATCTGGTACCCACTAATCCCCTAGCCAGGCTAGTGTCCAGGTGAATCTCAACCACTTAATAATCCCTGATTATCTCAAGTTTGCCTTTGGCAACACTCGAACCCAAGACCCCTCCTGGGAAGTGGCGACTGGTGTAAAAGGTCTACTAAGTACTAACATAATGTGAGAGATCAAACTTCATTATCCTTTATGGATATGGACTCTGCATTGACAACAATTGACTTTGATATTACATTTTCTGGTTGATTTTCCGTATATTTTTTGTTGTTATTGTAGTGGTATATTTTTGGGGGATACATTATATTGTGTGAAAATTAGATTAATAATTGCAAACTGGTTATTGTTCTTGATATGGAATGAACCAATAGAATTTTGATATAGGTATAGTATGAAGCTATGATGAGTATCTAAATTATATGCAGCTATAGGTTCTATATTACTCGATTTTGAAATTTGGAGGCAGTATTTAGCAGGACCTGTATTGGAATAGAAATAGATACATATATGTCTTAAGAATTACTCGTATCACAAAAACAACATCCATGGTCAAGAAGTTTTTTGAGAATTATTGGATTGGATCACTATTCACTAATGCGAGTTAAAGTATGCAATAAAGCTGCTAAAGCTTTGATTTTTTCCTTTTCACTTCCCTTCAAATTTGGTTAATTTTGAGACCCTATGATCTTAATACAGATGAAATCATGGATGACACGGGCCAAGAACGGTATGTGATTCAAAATGTGGGTGATGATGGATATGATGATTTAAGTCGACTGCCAGATTGTATTCTTCATTATATTCTATCATTTATTCCAACAAAAGACGTTTTGAAAACTGCCATACTTTCAAAACGATGGAACAACATATGGACTTCAGTTTCAAATCTGGATTTTGACGATTCATTGTTGTATGCTAATGAAATCAACGGCTGGGATCCACCAGAGAAGAGTTACTTCATAAACTTTGTCGAACGAGTCCTCTTATTACGTGATGCATCAAACGTCAACAAGTTTCGTTTATCATGTCGTGTTTTCTTTGATGCATCACGCTTACATTTGTGGATTTCGTCTGCTGTCATGCACAACATCCAAGAACTTGATCTCTGCCTCTTTGTCAAAGATCCGTTTGTCCTCCCCAGCTCCATGTTTTGTAGCCGAACATTGACCACCTTAAAAATAGAAATGAATTGCATCCTCGAGCTCCCGAGTGACATCTGCTTTCCAAATTTAAAAACCCTGCTATTATCTCTTGTTGCATTCCCAGATGATGATTCTACCCAAAGGCTCTTTATGGGATGTCAAATTCTTGAGGAGTTGATAATACTAGACTGTGAGTGGATGAATTTGAAGAACATCACAATTTCTAGTTCCACTTTAAAACGTCTAACTATCAATGACCTGCCATACTTTGGCCCACCTGATGGACCCGGCAGTTGTAAGATCAAGATTTATGCATCAAGTCTTATGTACTTGAATTATACGGGATATCCATCATATGAGATTTTCTTGTGTGATGTGTCGTCCCTGGTCAAAGCATACATTAGTGTTCCAGTTCCACAGGAGAGGAAAAAAAGAGTTGCTTCTCGTGTTGTTAATCTGCTCAAAGGACTAAGTCAAGTTACGTCTTTGAGCGTCTCTGACCATACTATTGAGGTACTTGAATGGAATCAGTAGGAACTTTACTTGTTGAATTATTTTTATCTCGTCTTATGTTGCTGACTTTTTTGTTTTTCAAGTCTCTTGTATTTGCAGGTAACTTGTTGGTTGATCTTCCGGTTTTCAAGAACTTGACTCATTTAGAATTAAGCATGGAAATTGGAGATCCCACATTTGGAGCGTTGATGAAATTTCTCAACCGCTGTCCAAATCTACAGTCTCTTTGTTTTGCTAAGGTAACGCCAACTATAATTAGGGGATGTTTGGATATGTATTTTGAAGTAGCTATTGCGGTTTGTAGTCACAAACTCACAATAATTAGCTTGGATTAAGAGATTATGTTTTTGATGATATTTTCATTTAGGATTCATATAATCAGTTTATGGGCTAGTCAGATTAATACTAGCTGCAACAAACATATCAAAGGGTAAGTAAAGCTGCATAGTTACCCTTCTTTTGACTCATTTTGAGAGAATCTCACTACCATCTCACAAGATGTATATTAATTTGTTCCCCCAGAATCTTTTATGATTTATCGTTATTTTTATGTATTCATATTTCTGATAATAAGCCTTTTAGGCAACGGATTATCTGATATTCCAACTCCAAACAACAACCTCTCATCCAAACAATATCTTCTGCAACCACTCTGATAATCCAAAATTATATAATCACTTACAATACTCATATCCAAACAGCACGTTAAAGCAACATCTACATGATCGAGATATTCATCTTGTTTCATTTAATACTCTGCAGGGATTTGAGCCTGATGTATGTCTGTTCGAGAACAATCTGATCTGGTCATCACTACCTAAATGCTTGTCGTCCTGTCTCAATATGCTAAATTTCAAGAATTTTCATGGGAATGATTCAGAAGTATGTTTTCTTAAATGCATTTTGCAGCATTCACTTGTTTTCTTGAAGATGAATATCTGCTGTTGTGAGAATCTCTTAGGAGATCCAAACAGGCATAAAGAGGTCAAGAAGGCGTTACAAATGATTGCAAAGGGCTCTAAGTCCTGTATTGTCTTATTCTCATGATACTTGAAGGAATATGTACGTAATTCCTCTTGTTTCTCTGTATATATCTTACTGGGCAAGCTGATTTTGCAGGGAACATACTATCAGCCGATTTCTGCTCTAGGGAACATACTTCAAATAATAACAAAGTCCCTAAAATGCTGTTTTGAGAATGCGTTCCCTAAAGTGGAAATTGACGATTACATTCTTTTTACGTACAGTTGACCCTTATATAATCTATGTTTTCTAGTTCTTCCGTAATGCTATTTGCGCAACTATATTTCAACTTATGTGCAGGGGGCTATATTGTTGAATTGTTTTTGTTAGTTGGTCAGCTGGCTCTACTTTTTTGATGATGGCAGCAAGTGCACCTAGTATGTTATGGTTCCAGTTTTTGGCGTGTCTGTTGACGAAGGTTGCGATGCATATTGTGTGGATTGTTAAGATTGTATACACTTATGGGCTGCTCCTGTTTTTTGTTTGATGTAGCCATACATATAGAAGCTAACATTGACCATCTTCTGTTTCGTAAGTATATGTTGCTTTTGCTTGGTAAAGTCCATAAAGTTTTTCGGCATTGTCGGAAGATACGATACAATCAATCGAGGGGGTAGATCAAATTATTAAATTAAATACAATAAGAAAGGATAAAATCTAATTTTTATACATAAATTTCGATTTAGAAAAGGATTAAAAAAGGGATGCAAGATGCAAGGACAATAAACTAAAGTTTAGTAATCCAACCGAAAAAGCAAAATTTTTTCCTATTGTGTATCGTTTTGGCGGCATGGCCGAGTGGTAAGGCGGGGGACTGCAAATCCTTTTTCCCCAGTTCAAATCCGGGTGCCGCCTCATCAACAAATGAATCTAAATCTCTTATTCTGTTCTGGGGATTTTGTAAAAGCTTGGAAATCCTTGAATCTAAAATTCAAAGAAAGATTATATTGGATGGATTTTTTTTAATAAGCCAATGGCGTTGTAAAACTTACCGTGGCAATAGTATCAAGTATCAACCAAATCTGCTTTTCGATTTGTTCATCTGGTTGTATCTTATAGCTAGTATCATCTATAATATTTGCCAATGTTTTAATGATCTATTAGACAATAGTAAATGTTGTATAAACTTTCTTTTTAATTAAAAGATAAAATTAAGCATAAATGTATGAAAAATAGAATAGACTGGATTAGCGAGATCCGTTTTCATCCAAACCCCATCTTCAACGGAAGGGGTTCTAAAATTTGAAGGTTTGAAAATTACATTATTAGCATCACATCAAGGTTTTACTTTCATAGCAATGCATGTAATTTACTGTAAATAGCATATGACCTGTGAAGTCGTCAACAATAATTGAATAAATTACATAAAATATTTAAAGTTAAAATCAAAGGTAAACATAAAATAATTTTAATTTTTAGATTAATTTTTAATGGCATTTAACATCTCTTATATAAATAAAAGAAAGTTGTAATGACATCATTTTTATTAAAGAAAAATCTACTTGTCATTATTAGATATTTTCTTACTAATTATTTGTTTTTATTTAAGTAATTTATGACATCGTATCTAATTAAATTTTGAATTTCTATTCCTCCATTAGATATCTTCACTTCTAAATATTTTAGTTTGCTATATACATTACATGCTTTCTTTTCAATTTTATATATTTTTTTATTATCGGACTACATGACATATACAAAAAAAATTCGATAAATTAAAGTAAAAACTTTTTTTATTTGTCCGCGCAATACGCGGGTTACTAAGCTAGTTAATGAAAAAATTAAAATTGCTTTTAACTTTACATATAAAGTTGATTTAACTATATAAAAAAAAACTTTATCCTTTTCCATAGTGTCCAAGAAAAGGCCGTTTGCCTTTAGTCGCCAAACATACAACTATTTATTTTTTCATAGCTTTTGCTATGTGCTATTTATTTCCAATCTTTAATAAAAAAAAACCCTTGAATCACTAAAGAAAAAAAATCGAATAGTTAGATACTTAGATGAGTTGAATGATCGATTGTTTGTGTAAATGTTTATACATTGAAAGATTTTTTTACTTGTCATAAATGTATAGATTAAAAGAAGGGATTTAATTTTGGAGAAAAAAAAAATAGGAATCAAGTTTTTTATTTAATTTTGGAAACAACTAACGGCAAGGATCTCTAATTAAATTCTGATAATATTAAAAAATTATTAATTATTGTTATCCATATTTAACAAGATTTAGAGTCATTTTTCTTTTTAAGTCAGTATAAATAATTATTTTTGTTTATTAATTAAATTAATTAAAATTTTACGGAGTAATTATTAAGTTAAGTCACTCATAGCCAAAGTTTAGCCCAAAAGTTTAGGGTTTAAACAACAACAATTTATCATCATCATCATCATCATCTTTACGTATCAAACAATCAATCAATCGGAACGCCGACTTCATCTGTTTCTCTCTCAATTTACATCCCCAAAATCAGTGGTACGATTTATTTATTTATTTTATTTTTTTTTGTGGTGTTTAGAAGATATTTATGGGTGGGTAACATCCCCAAATCAGTGGTATATTTATTTATTTATTTTTGGGTGGTTTTTAGAAGATAATTTAGTGTGAATAATGGGTAACATCTTCGAATCATTGGTACGATTGTCTTTTTTTTGTGTGTGTGTGTGTGTGTGTGTGTTTGTGTGGTTTTAAGAAGATAATTAAATGCCAATTAATTATCCCCAAATCTGTGGTACGATTCTTCTAATTCTTTGTTGTTGTTGTTGTTGTGGTTTGTTAGAATCTATCATGGCCAAAAGGAAGATGGTACATACCTGCGAGCGAACTGTCTGCACTCCCAGTATGACACACAACAGCAATACTTTCTCCGCAGGCGAAGAGAGGCGTGACGTGGTACCTCTCGAAGGGGAGCACCCTACTTTCTCCCCCCTGTTTTCCCCCCCCGAGCGCCTTACTTTCCCCCCCGCGATCAAAAAGGAGCGCATTACTTTCCCCCCCGCGATCAAAACGGAGCGCATTACTTTCCCCCCCGCGATCAAAACGGAGCGCATTACTTTCCCCCCAGCGATCAAAACGGAGCGCATTACTTTCCCCCCCGCGATCAAAACGGAGCGCATTACTTTCCCCCCCGCGATCAAAACGGAGCGCATTACTTTCCCCCCCGCGATCAAAACGGAGCGCATTACTTTCCCCCCCGCGATCAAAACGGAGCGCATTACTTTCCCCCCCGCGATCAAAACGGAGCGCATTACTTTCCCCCCCCTCCCCGTGACCAAAAAGGAGCGCCCTACTTTCCCTCCCGTGTTCAGAGAGGAGCAATCCCGCGATCCTCTCCCCACGCCAACCCAGGCTTCAAATGGATTTGTTTTAGGCAGACTCAAATTCAAAGATACTAGTGGAGATATGATTGATTGCACTGCACTCGGAATTGGAGGTAAAAGTATTCCTTTGGATGTGGATAGTCTTATTGCTGATATCTCAAGTGATGCCACTTTTTGTTGAAAAGGGTTTAGATAAGGTTCCTTCATATATACATAGTTACATACCCATTTACCCCTTATTATTTCTCTAAGTTTTTTACTTTATTTCATTCACCTCATGCTTTACTCACTGGTTAGCGAACCCTTTTCCCCTGTATCTATCTATATGTACCCTGTTTATATCTGTGTGTAATTGTGTTTATTTTATATGCACCATGTTAATAATTGTGTTTAGTTTACTACCCCCAACTCCCCAAGTCTCAAAATTAATTATATCATAAGAGAGTTTAATGTAATGATCTGGTATTCCTTAAACTGTGCGCATTTACATATATACACCATGTTAAACACTGTGCTTAGTTTACTACCCACAAGTCTCAAAATATTATGAGAGAGTATAGTGTAATGTTCTGTGTATATGAAGTTTGGAAGAAAGAAGAAAGATTACCCTTGTTTGCTTTTCAGAAATCTTGTGGTATTTTTAGGTGAATGAATTATTCATTTGACATGTTACTTTAACTTAATTAATAAATTTAGTTAAGTTACCCATCTTATATAGGTCGACTAATAATCACTTTTTGGGCTAGCCCGATTTATACTAACTGCAACAAACGGATTATCAAAGGGTAAGTAAAGTTGCTTGATTACCCTTCTTTTGACTCAATTTGAGATTCTTTACCATCTCACAAGATGTATATTTATATTCCCCCCCGAGTCGTTTTTGGTTACTTTTATGTATTGATATCTTTGCTTTTAGGCAACGGGTTATCTAAATATTACAACTCCAAACAAGAAGACTGCATCCAAGCAATATCTTCTACAACCACTCTGATAATCCATAAATCATATAATAAACTTTCGAAACTCACATCCAAATGCCACCATAAAACAACATTCTTATGATTGAGATATTCATCTTGTTTCATTCAATACTCTGCAGGGATTTGAGCCTTATGTATGTCTGTTTGAGAACAATCTGATTTGGTCATCACTACCTAAATGCTCGTCGTCCTGTCTCAATAAGCTAACCTTCAAAAAATTTCATGGTTATGATTCCGAAGTATGTTTTCTTAAATGCATTTTGCAGCATTCACTTGTTTCCTTGAAGATGAATATCTGCTGTTGTGAGAATCTCTTAGGAGATCCAAACAGGCATAAGGTGTTACAAATGATTGCAAAGGGCTCTAAGTCCTGTATTGTCTTATTCTCATGATACTTGAAGGAATATGTACTTAATTCCTCTTGTTTTTCTGTATGTTTCTTATGGGCAAGCTGCATTTGCAAGGAACATACTTTAAATCAATGCCCTTTTTACTAAATTATAACACAGACCCTAATATGTTGTTTTGAAAATGCTTTGACAAGTACATTCCTTTTGCACACAGTTGACCCTTATATAATCTCTGTTTTCTAGTTCTTTTGTAATGCTATTTTCGCGACTATATATCAAATTATGTGCAGGGGCTAAATTCTTGAAACATTTTTGTTAGTTGGACGGCTGGCTCCATTTTTTTTGATGATGGCAGCAAGTGCACCTAGTATGTTATGGTTCCAGTTTTGTGTGGATTGTTAAGATTATATACACATATGGGCTACTCCTGTTTTTTGTTTGATGTAGCCATACATATAGAAGCTAACATTTTCTGGCCATCTTGTGTTTCTCAAGTATATGTTGCTTTTACTTGTGAAGTGCATAAGATGTTAAGAGCCTGAACTGGTAAGCCAATGGCATTGTAAAACTTATTGTGGCAATAGTATCGA
Organism: Erigeron breviscapus; assembly: GCA_034093135.1. Taxonomy (NCBI): domain Eukaryota; kingdom Viridiplantae; phylum Streptophyta; class Magnoliopsida; order Asterales; family Asteraceae; genus Erigeron; species Erigeron breviscapus. The sequence goes on from CM067174.1 coordinate 85,398,777, forward strand.
CCAACTCTGCTTTGCAACTAGTTAATTTGGTTATATTATATAACTATAGTATCATCTATAATTCTGCCAATGTTTTAACCGGTTTCAATTAGCCGTTTGAACCAATATCTGGTCGATTGAGGAGTCCATAAAACGATTGAACTGTCCATTTCCCCCGGTTGATTAAACGCTGGGAATTTTGAAATTATTTTCTTTATCAATAACAAAAAATATTTTCAAGGTAATCTTGAGTTTTTATATTGTCATTTGTTTGTATTGTTTAAATTAAAGAATGTTATTATTCACTTGTTAAGTATGATGTTATTATTCACTTGTTAAGTATGATGGTTTTTGTATTTTAATAGTAGAGAGGTGTACCCGCGCAATGCAGCGGTAACGGCGTTGGAGGTGGCAGTGTGTTTATTAGTATAAAAGTTATTGATGTAAAGCAATAGTGTATTTATTTTAAGGGTTGAAAGATGTATGTTATAATTAATTTCATTAAGGTTATTATAGGTATATTAGGTGAATATATTTAATTTATATCCAAAGAAAGTAAGGTCATATATTTAATGGAATGAAATTTACAAAACCAACAATAGTTAGTGGAGTGGTAAGATTGGTGTTTTAAAAGGCATATATTCATGTTCGAGTTTTGCCCACAACAACAAAAATTGATTTTTCAACATTTAATAAATCTGGGGGTATTTTTGACTTTTCAAACGCTGAAAAGTTAAAGGGAAAAAAGGCTATTTGCTTTATAAGGGATTAAAAATAGTTATCTATAATACCTAATTATTTTAGTTTTTTTTTTTTTATTTGAGCTTAAAGCATGTATTTTATTTAACTATTTAGTATTTAGTACCATTTTTAAATGTAGGCGTATTTTGTGATTATAACAGTCTTAATAACAACATTTTATGAAAAAATAGGTTGACTAGTCAATTTGGTTTAAATGGTTTTTGGTATCCTACCGGTTTAACTAAAATACCAATTTTTGAAATATCGATATCTTCGTACTTTTTCAATCATGTACTTTGGATCATCATATTGCCTATAGTTTGATGTTTCTCTTACATTTTTCATAGTTAGATGTTCAATTTTATATGAAATATTGTTAGTTCTTCATATTGTAATATATAAAATAAAAATAAATATTTCACTTAGAAAGGGAGACAAAAACAATAATGATCTAATTAGACACTAGCAAATGCTGTTTAAAATTTTTTTTAATCGAGAAGGAAAAATTAAGCATAAATGTTGAATGAAAGGGGTTCTAGAATTTAAGGTTTGGTCTGAAAATTATATTAGCAATTTAGCATTACACAAAGTTTTTTTTATTCATATTATTGCATGTAATTTAAATTATTGTTTTGCTAGTCAACTTGACTGAGATATAGCATATGACCTTCGAAGCCATCAACAATAATTGAATATTGAATAAACTTTTTTCATTACTTTAATCCACCAACTTTCTCAATTGCTACATGCCAAAAACGATAAAATTATTTATATTAAGGGTTTTGTTAATAAACGGTTGTGAGTATAAATTATTTGGGTGCATTAAAATTTATACTTTGTTATGTGAAAATTCAGGGGATCGGTTTTTAATTTATAAAATACTAGTTCTTATGCGTGTAATAACCTACTAATGACAACCCTTAGGGCTGTCATTATCATTTTCCTTATATTAATCCCGAAAAAAGGTAATTAGATGAGAACTCTTTGATTTTATGTACTATTTAGTACTCACTAATCCCCCAGCCAGACTAATGACTATTGAGCTATTACCCAGTGGTTAGTATCCAAGAAAAGAACGTTTGCCTTTAGTCACCAACCAATACAACTATTTCCTTTTTCAACCGATACAATTAAGTTATTAATATGGCAAAATTGTTTAGAAAATACTTTAATTGTTCCAAAAACTTTTATGGGGGTTGGAACAAAAAATGTGTTTTTTGTGGGTTAAAACTTGGCAAAAATATTTATCGGGTCTTCGTTATCTTTTAGACGGAATGTTCCGTCTATTCCATCTAAAAGTTAACGGAGACCCCCCAACAGATGTTTTTGCCAAGTTTTAGCCCACAAAGCACATAGTTTGCAATTTATAGAACAAAAAAACTTTGAAAGAAATGGTTTATGTTACTCGTATATTTGACAATCAACGTAAACATTTACATCAACATTACCTTACCTATAATATAGTATAATTAATACGTACCAACTTATGTATACTCGTTTATCTTATTTATTATTTTTAAAAACATCTTGTGTTATGGATACTGACAAAACTATTTTTTTTCTTTTAATTATTAAAATAATAACTTAACTTGGATACGATATGACATAACGTACGTTAACTTGTAAATATATGATAATATGATATAAGAATTCTCGTTGACCTAAGTGTAATTGTTTTGAGCAATGCAAACATAAGCCAAATAACCCAAAATTATACTCCACATTATTATCTTAAAGTAAATTATGTCACTACTAATTACTAAGTCGCTAATGCTAACTGCTGACTAATCATTACTAACTCGTTGTTTAAAAATAAATTTGATAAAGTAAGAGAATTTATGCATTCCTAACAAAATAAGATATTGAACTCACCAACCGTAGGATTATACGTTTCTACGAATGTACATCATTACAATAACTCAAATATATTAATAAAATCTAAACAAATTGCCTTTTACATGTTACTAATATTATTAATGATAATGGTTATGAACAATAACCATGATCATTAATAATATTAGTTTTTTTTATTAGAACATTATTCATGTTCTTATTATAAGAGAACTTATAAAATAATTTTTTTTTAAAGCGTGAATCGAATACCACAATGGGAGGTTTAGACTATGTTGTTTTAACCAGATCCATGCTACAGAGCCTCCCCTCACCCAATACCTAGTAAGAGGAAAAAAATCCCTATTAATTTGTCCGAAGACACGGCAATTAATAAGGGTAAATCTTGTTCCCTTAGGACTCGAGCTCAATTTCACTGAATCTAAGATTTTATTGGAAGGACTTCTCGTTTTTACTGGACTATTAACCCAATGACTATAAAATAATAAAATAGTTACCAAATGAGTTTGGTATCATTAGAACATCGAGATGATGCATTTTATTTCTTATATATCTTATTATTTTACAACCCAATGTTAGTGTTTTCTTCGTTTAGAACTTACTTATTTGCAATTATGATTTAATACACTTTAGAACCACTTACAAAGTGGCTTAATAGGCTAATAGTTGATATTTGGATCAAACATTTTTACAAAACATCTTAGCTCGAATCTCACTAGATGCAATCTTAAAGGTGGTTAGCTTAAAGTTCAAAAACCTTCACCGTAATCGAATGGGAAGAACTTTATCCGTAATTTTTTCTTTAGATATGAGTAAAAATAAAAAACCCCATCATCACCTCATTTTCTATCGGTGAGAATGTGAGATCCCTCAATCCCGCTATTAAGTCGTCCAAATCATGTTATATAAAGACCAAGAAGAGAAGAAAAAAAGTTACTCGTATTTCATTAATGTATGTCATGTGTATCCCATTTGACAAGAAATTTTTTGTGCAACATTGTATTTTAAAAATTTAAAAATACACGTGGTGTATGCTGATAGGATATTTTTGTATACTACAAAAACGTAAGCTTGGAGCAACCCTTTAAACACCGCCCCTTTCATTCCATCACCCAGTATTAAACTACACAAAAAGTATATTTTATTCTATCAAAAGTCTTCACAAATTTACGAGGTGTTTGGTCTAACTTTTAACAAAATAATTTATCCTCATAATATATTTCTCTAATTAGTTTTTTTATTTAATTTTTTTTTTTCACATCGAAAGATAACATAGAAATAATATAAGTAATTATAAGATTCTATAACACATTATTAGTTTGGTGGCTCTAATTTCCATTTTCCCAACTTATATCATTCCGAGAAGGCTAACACGACCAGGGCATTAGCGGCGACGTCTCCGATAATGCTACGGGGCCCCCATGTCAGTTATGGCTAATCTGACAGAGTATAAGTGTCCCCCTGTCAGTAACAGAGTATTAGCGGCGATGTCGCCGCTAATGCCTGTGATGGTGCTGTCAGTAATTATTGCTGGCATGTGGGGTCCGCCACGTCACAAGCATTAGCGGCGACGCCCTGGTCGGGTTGACCTTTTGCCTGGTGGTGTTACCCTTAGCCATATCATTCATTTCCCATTGAACACATTTTTTTTTCCGAATGATCAATCAAATTACCATTAGTCACCAAAACATCATCATTTCCCACTCAACTCATTATTACACCAACTCCTTTACAAAAGATCAAATCTTTTTCAAAACCCATTTCCAAGTTTTTATTTTTAGCCAAAATCCAAATATCAAAGGTTCAAATTCTTGATCATATACACTATGATCACTTCAATACAACAATCTCAGTTTCTGGGATGTAATTCCAATCTTGTTAAACATCCAAGAAACACCTTTACAAAATTGTCTGTTTTACCATCCATTTCTATGCAAAAAGTTTCCAAATTTAGTAACTTTTCGGTTTCAAAACCTTTGCATATTTCTTCATTTGAGACTGTTGGTTTACAAAAAAGGAAAGTTTTGGTAAAAGCATATGATGCTGATAAATCAGAAGGTGAAGAAGTAGTTGTTGGGAAAACTGAAGCTGCAAGAAAAGTGAAAATTGGATTTTATTTTGCAACATGGTGGTTTTTAAATGTTATTTTTAATATTTATAATAAAAAAGTTTTGAATGCTTTTCCATTTCCATGGTTAACTTCAACTTTATCACTTGCTGCTGGATCTCTCATTATGTTAATTTCCTGGGCTACAAAAGTTGCTGAAGCACCAAAAACTGATCTTGACTTTTGGAAGTCTTTGTTCCCTGTAAGCACCTTTTTATTTAAATGAGTTTTAAACAATTCTGTGTTATGGGTTTAGTTTAAATATGTGATTTATATATGGGGTTGGTATAAAGTTTTGATATTTATTGTGTATGTTTATATGGGTGTGAAATCTTGAATTTTGTTATTATGTGTGTTTAGGTTGCATTGGCACATACAATTGGTCATGTAGCAGCAACAGTAAGTATGTCAAAGGTTGCTGTTTCTTTTACTCATATAATCAAAAGTGGTGAGCCTGCTTTTAGTGTACTAGTTTCGAGGTTTATTTTGGGCGAAACGTTCCCTATGCCGGTTTACTTGTCACTTGTGCCGATTATTGGTGGTTGTGGTCTTGCTGCTCTTACTGAACTCAACTTTAACATGACTGGTAAACTAATCACAAGTTTCTTGAAATATGATCTGTTATTAGATGAATTTTGCATAGCTTATAGTTTGGTTTCGTGTTTTGACTTTGCAGGATTTATGGGAGCCATGATTTCGAATTTGGCATTTGTGTTTAGGAACATATTTTCAAAGAGAGGGATGAAGGGGAAATCTGTTAGTGGGATGAACTACTATGCTTGTTTATCATTGCTATCTCTCTTGATCCTTACTCCATTTGCAATTGCTGTTGAGGGTCCAAAGCTATGGGCTGTTGGATGGCAGAATGCAATTACTGAAATTGGACCCCATTTCATTTGGTAAATTCACATGACTTCTACCAACTCTATTTGTCCTTTTTAATTTGTTGCTCAATCAAATCCAGTCTATTTTCTATCACTGTTATGGAACTAGGCGATCATTTTAGGCCCCTAAAATTCTAAGGCCTCAATATTTTGTATATTAGACTTAATGTTTGGATTTTGGACTAAGTACCATTATATAATTTGCATTGCAGTAACACTCTTATTAATTTTTGCATCAACATCTGCATCTTTTTTATTACTAGTAGTTTAATAACAAAAGTCGAGCTACTTTTGTTTTTGTTTTTTGTTTACTTTAATTTATATGGTAATGAACTAGACCCCAAAATTGATCTCGTTTAAGGCCTCCAAAAACCTTAAGCCGCCACTGATCACGCCACTGATCACTGTATCAAATATCTTTTCTGACTTCAATTCTTCACTAAAGGAATCTTGATTATATAATCCTTTTAAATGGATAACCGACTCATTATAGTCCCATACCAACCAGTCTCACGGTCAACGGTCAACATGAGAGAAGATAAATTATGCAACACTATGGTCAAAGGGACATGGGGCGAGTTTTGAAACCCCCGACTCTGTGTTTATGTTACATGTGCCCACCACTATATGGATACCATAGTGGTGACTATATGGCCCTTTAACCCTCATTTGGGCATGTGTTTTGGTGTATATCCAGTTGCGCGCCTTTGTTTTTCGATAAGTTACAACTAAGATACAATAGGGTTGCTAAATGATCCTACTAGTTCCCAACGTTGTGGTAGATAGGTTGTTTTGCACTTGGTATGAGCCGGAAATAGCATATCAATTCGTTGAAGCATCCGTGACTTGGAAGGTGTTTGGATGCGTGTTTTAAATTTGACTATCACCCCTCGAATACTTTACATTAATAATTCGTTGTATAAACCTAGGGATACATATGTAGCTTTAAATTGAGATCAACACTCAGCTCTTTAACCTCCATCATCAGCCAAATAAGCATAATCACTTCTACCTGAACGCCCAAATCTCACTCAGTTTAACGCACATCCAACATCCTGTCAAAGCTATATTCTTATTCTTCAAAATCTTGTTTCTTCTTATAACTTGAATCTTTAGTTGCAAGGACAAGGGAGCAACCTTCCTTTATTCACAAGCTTTAATCCTTACTGTATTTCTTAAAAGGCATAGTTTGTACTGTAATTTTTATAAACTAGTGGTTTAACTTTCTTATAAGATACTTCGTTTGATGTTTTTGATTTTCTTACAGATTTGATACTTTGTTAGTTTGTTTGATATTTTTGAGATTAGACATAATCTCGAATTCTTTCTTATGTTTGGCTGGATGTTTGAAAGGTATTTTTTGTTGCTTGTTTTTTGCATGATAGGTGGGTGGCAGCTCAAAGTATTTTCTACCACTTGTACAATCAAGTTTCCTACATGTCTCTCGACGAAATCTCTCCTTTGACGTTTAGCATTGGAAACACAATGAAGCGTATATCTGTCATAGTTTCCTCCATCATCATTTTCCGTACACCTGTCCAGCCGGTCAACGCTCTTGGAGCCGCAATTGCTGTCTTTGGAACTTTCTTGTATTCTCAGGTAATTTCTATGTCTGTTATCTATGAAATGTCTTATATTTGTCTTTCAAGAGCCGACCGCATGAAACCTGCATGTAGTAGCAAAGCTTTGTCCACTAGTCTAATGGTTTGTGTTCTTTTGGACCACATATGCAGCAAATTGTCTTTTGATATTGATGTTTATGAGTAAAAACAAAAAAAATGCTGTTGCAGTTTGCCATGATATAATCTATAGTTTTTTTGCATTTTTCAGTTTACATTATTGTTTAAAAAGTAACAAACTTTGGTATAATTTCTATTTTCACGACGCCATGAGATTTAAATATGGTCAAACTTATCTCGACATGTCAAGTGCCTCATCAACAGTTTACCAGGTTATAAATACCCCAAAAGATAGTTTTTAAAACTTATACAACATTAAAATTTTTAAAGCCTTCTTATGGGTGAAACATAGCTTGCCGAGACAATTAAAAGATAATTATCGACATTGTAACATGTTACATGATATAACTTTCAGCCTAACCATTTTAGTCTCGTTACTACTGATGTTTAAGACGTTTTATTTCCATTTTCAGGCAAAGCAATGAAATTGGATGAAGAACAGAGTTTTTTGTTTGTACCATAAACAAGAGGAGACTTTTCATTTTGTAGATAATAAAGATGATAATAAGGAAATGGCTTAGTTGCATGTTATGAACAAGGACAGTAGTCGGTTGGATATCTTCACTCTTTTTAAACCAACAAAGGCAAGATGAATGAGCATCATCAATATTTTTTCTTTTCATTCTGTCTATATATTTATGATATTAGTTGGCATTTTATTCTCATTTCTTTAGGTAATTATTAAAGTAAACATGATAAAGGAAAATGATCTCATTACAAGTTTTCTAAGAAACCTTTATTCTCTAAGAAAGTATACATGACAACTTTTTTTGTTTTTTTATATAAAAAGACATCTCCAAAAGCATAATATTTTCTGGTAATCCAACTTTCTGAGGGGTTGAGTTCTTGAGATCAAACCTGCAAGTGTTTTATGGCAGTATGCACATCTTTGTCTCCTCTACCACTGCAATTGACAACAACTTTGGTTCCATATGGTAGTGTCGGGCACAATTTCTCCAGATAAGCCAGTGCATGCGATGTTTCCAGTGCTGGGATTATACCCTCTAGTCTAGACAGTCTCTTAAAGGCTGCATATATAATCACCCAAAATTAGTAAGCATAAGGAGATCGAAACTATGAGATGGCGTAAATCTTGTGTAGATGTAACCGAAAATTGAACGTTACGTGGTCTGTTCTAAGGTTATCGAAATTTGGGGTTTTGTTTTTATTACCTTTTGTAGTTAGCCTTTGAATACATTATCGCATCTGTTAATATAGTTTTTGCTATCATACTAGAGAGATTTACAGACTTCGGGTCTGACAAAAAATTTGACTCATAACCCACCCCACTTTGCCAGTTTGCCACCACTCTTCATCACAAATTTGACACAGATAATATATACCTTCCAATGCCTCTTCATCAGTGATGCTATAGTATTCCGCACGGCCTAGATCTTTCAGAAAGCTGTGCTCCGGTCCAACTCCAGGGTAGTCCAACCTACATGACAAACAATATAACCTTAAGAGGAAAAAACACTCGAGATAATATATTAAAGGCACCAGTTTAATAGCTTTACCCCGCACTTATAGAGTGAGGCTCAATTATCTGGCCGTCATCATCCTGCAACAAATAGCTCATGGCTCCATGCAGGACCCCGACCTCTCCTTTGGTCAATGTAGCTGCATGTTTTCCACTGTCTAGTCCAAAACCCGCAGCCTCCACACCGATTAATCTAACATCTTTATCATCGACAAACTCATGAAAGAGACCAATGGCATTTGACCCACCACCTACACAAGCAACCAATACATCTGGCTTTCCGCCCCATTTTCCCAATGCCTGTTTTCTTGTTTCTTTACCAATCACTGCATGGAATTCCCGCACCATCATGGGGTAGGGATGTGGCCCAGCAACTGAACCCAATATGTAATGGGTTGTTTCAACATTGGTCACCCAGTCCCTTATGGCTTCTGATGTAGCATCCTTCAGTGTGGCTGTGCCAGAATGAACTGGTCTAACCTACATGATATAGCAACTGTTGTGAATTATGAACAGAAGAAAAATAATTAGATGAAAAGAAAACATGGAGCTACTCCCTATATACATACACACACATACATATCGTAGAGATTGTATTCTACATTTAATACTGACCATAGATATACCAGATTTGATACAACAATCATGCCTAGGTATAGCTGGCTCGACTTGAGTAAGCATATAGTCATGCGAAATTAGTACGTAATGGCAATGAGATATAAAAGTATGAGGTCAGGGGCACCCTTTACTACATCTGTTAATGAGATGTTGCCCTAAGAATCAGGAAATGAATGAAAGTCAAACTCCCATCCAAGCTAACAGTAATGCCAAAATCAGGTAGAAGCGGCAATTTCGACCCAATCACTAACAAATGGGTTGTGTTTATCCAAAACTGGTCAAATAAAAAAACTAGCTAGACAAACCAAACCGACCTTTTACCCAATCAGGTAGAAGCCTTCTTCAACCCATACGAACGTTAACCCGACCTTTTACCCAATCAGGTAGAAGCGGCAATTTCGACCCAATCACTAACAAATGGGTTGTGTTTATCCAAAACTGGTCAAATAAAAAAACTAGCTAGACAAACCAAACCGACCTTTTACCCAATCAGGTAGAAGCCTTCTTCAACCCATACGAACGTTAACCCGACCTTTTACCCAAACTGCCCATCTTGCCACTTCTAGTTATGCCTTGACTCCTTGAGTAATTAAATTATAAGCGATGCCCCTTGGTTACATAGATACATACATACATAACAATTGTGTACATGAAGCATTTAGATGATATAAGTTAGACAAACCAGGTACTTCATTAGACATCACACATGATGGGGTTTGACAGGTTCGCTTCAGATCCGAAACTAAGTGAATGTTAGTATGTGCATTTTTGTAGTGCATATTATGACCCGCATAATCAAAATTACATAACCAATTTCTTAATGCTTGGACACTGAGGTAAGTTCACATTTAACTCTAAACGGTTGGATAATCTAAAATCAGAGAGAGACTGGCAAACAAACCTCTGCTCCAAGCAGCTTCATTCTGAACACATTAAGTGCCTGTCTTTCCATATCTTGAGCACCCATATAAATAATACATTGCAACCCAAAACGAGCACACACAGTGGCGGTTGCAACTCCATGCTGCCTAGCCCCAGTTTCGGCAATGATACGTTCTTTACCCAACTTCTTGCTAGCAAAGCTTGGGCAACCGCATTGTTGATCTTATGTGCACCTGTATGGTTCAGATCTTCCCTCTTCAGGTAAACTTCTGGTCCTTCACCATTTGGACGTTTATAATGTTCTGTAAGTCTTTCAGCAAAATAAAGAGGGGTTTCCCTACCATTATAGTCCTTCAGTATGGAATTTAACTCCTGCACTTGCATCAATCATCGAAATTGTTTATAGCAATCCTTTTTTCAATAACACAGAAACTAAGGAATCAATTGCAAAACATGAACTGAAAAATAAGGACTTTCTAGAGTACAAAACTTGCATGTTAAGTTTCCATAGCATAAAAGCACTAGCCACGATATTACTTGCTTCACATTACATTGGGACTAAAGCCTGCAAATTTTGACCCATTCACTTATATACAAGTAGATTCAGGTTATGTTATATCTGTAACGGGTCAAAATGGTTAATACTTAAATGTGACTATAAATGTTTTTTAAATGCAAAATAAAAAAATAAAAAAAAGAACGAATTGCATTTTTGGTCCCTGTGTTATCACACATTTTGCAAATTTGATAATAAAGTGTGAAAAGTCGCGAAACCCATCCCTGTCATATCACACCTGTTGCAATTTTGGTCCAAAACTAACGTGCCGTTAGAATTCAGTCGTTAATGCCCCCATGTGCTTGTCACATGGGGGGTAGTTTCGTCCATTTGTTGCTCATAGGACCATTTCTGCAAAAAAAAATATTTTGTATAAATCTAAAAAAAATTATTTTGTATAAATCTAAAAAATTATTTTTATATAAATCTAAAAAATTATTTTGTATAAATCTAAAAAATTATTTTTATATAAATCTAAAAAATTATTTTGTATAAACACAATCGAAATAAACAATCTGATCTCATTCTCTTGTTCCTTTTTCAACTCCGATCCAAACCATGCCTAAAAGGAACAAGAGAATGAGATCAGATTGTTTATTTCGATTGTGTTTATACAAAATAATTTTTTTAGATTTATATAAAAATAATTTTTTTAGATTTATACAAAATAATTTTTTTAGATTTATATAAAAATAATTTTTTAGATTTATACAAAATAATTTTTTTTAGATTTATACAATTTTTTTTTTTTTGCAGAAATGGTCCTATGAGCAATAAATGGACGAAACTACCCCCCATGTGATTGTCACATGGGGGCATTAACGACTGAATTCTAACGGCACGTTAGTTTTGGACCAAAATTGCAACAGGTGTGATATGACAGGGATGAGTTTCGCGACTTTTCACACTTTTGTATCAAACTTGCAAAATGTGTGATAACACAGGGACCAAAAATGCAATTCGTTCTAAAAAAAAACAAAAAAAACTGTCTAAACCATTTCTTTCACTAATAATATTTATAGAAGCAATATATCTTTACACTAAGCAAGTGTTTTAGATTTCTTATTTGAAATATTTATCTACTTTGAATATAAGCAAATACCAACATGCTTATTTTATAAGCTCATTCATCTTAATCTTAATCTTAATTACCTTAACTAATCTTAATCTTAATCTTAATCTTAATCTTAATTAACTAATCAAATCTTAATCTTAATCTTAATCTTAATCTTAATCTTATCTTAATCTTAATCTTAATCTTAATCTTAACTTAATTTAATCTAATTACTTAACTTATCTTTATAATCTTCATCTTAATCTTAATCTTAATTACCTTATAAAGCATTTAGCCCTCCTATTGTCTCAAAAAAGAACTGGATTTACCCAAACTACCCATCCGCTTTATTCACTAATTTAAATATCTCCACCTAATATACCTATAATACCCTTAATGAAATTATTAACAACATAAATCCCCCAACCCTTAAATTAACTACAATACTGTAAAAATATTATTATGAACTCAGATTATCAACTTATTAATCAAGAACAAACCCTAAAATTATTATGGTTAAGTAATAGAGAAAATTATTATTACAACCCGATCGAAATAATCATCAATATGATGATTATAAAACAGAAAATATATATATATCGATGTGATATATATATATAGATACAGAATATGAATATATGAGAGAACAATATAGATCGGAAAAATACAAAGAAAAATTATGATTGAGATTAACCCTAAATCAGATATAAGAGGGTTTATATATGTCTTCAAGTTTACGAAACAGTCCCTCATCTTCTTCCTCTTTGCATTTCTTTCTTAAACTTGTAATGTCCAGAAATAGCCCTTGAACTTCATCTTTTGTTCACTTACAATCCTACACATCTAAACATCATAACATAAATAAAAATGAACTTGTAACTTTGAACATCCCCCCTCAAGTTCATCCCTTAAACATATTAATCATACCAAGATTTCTGGACAGAAAAGAATGTTGTTTAGAATTTAAACTCTTAGTGAATAAATCTGCAAGATTAAGTTTAGACTTAATTTTTTTCATACAAATTGTTCCAGAATAGATTTTCTCTCTAACAAAATGCAAATCAATCTCAAAGTGTTTAGTCCTTTCATGAAAAACTGGATTAGAAGCTATTTGAATTGCAGATTTACTATCACTGTAAATATCAACAGGAATTTGAGTTTGTAAACCAAGATCATTTAACAAATTCATAAGCCAAGTAATTTCACAAGTTGTTGCAGCTAAAGCCCTATACTCTGCTTCAGCAGAAGACTTAGCTACAACAGTTTGTTTCTTACTTTTCCAAGAGACTAAAGTGTTACCAAGAAAGACAGAAAAACCAGTAATAGATCTTCTAGATGTTAAACATCTAGCCCAATCTGAATCAGAATATCCAGTGAGAGAAGAAATGTTGCCTTTTTGAATATGTAAACCCATACCTAGTGCTTGCTTAAGATATCTCAAAACTCTCAAACCTGTATTGAAATGCTCTTGTGTAGGAGCATGCATAAATTGAGAAAGACATTGAACAGCATAACTGATGTCAGGCCTAGTTAATGTTAAAGTAAATCAATTTTCCAACCAACCTTTGATAGTTGGTAATATTTTCAAGAACCTTAGAACCATCAGGTTTGAATGTAAAATTCATTTCTAAAGAAGTATGCATTGGTTTACACCCACGCATACCACATTCATTCAATACTTCTAAACAATACTTTCTTTGAGATAAACACAAACCACTATCAGTTTCCAAAACCTCAATACCCAAGAAGTACTTGAGTTTTCCTAAATCTTTAATTTTAAATTTGTTGTTCATAAATAGTTTAAGTCTTTCTATCTCAGTTTTATTACTTCCAGTAACAACTATATCATCAACATAAACAAGCAGAGCAGTAAAGCTATCATTAGAACTTTTAGTAAACAAAGAATATTCTGATTTGCTTTGAACAAAACCAAATTCAATCAAAGCACTACATAACTTAGAATTCCAGTGTCTAGGAGCTTGTTTCAGCCCATACAAAGATTTATTGAGTTTACAAACCATATTCTTGTCATTTGAATAACCTTGAGGAATGTCCATATAAACATCCTCAATCAAATCACCATATAAGAAAGCATTATTAACATCTAATTGAAATAAAGGCCAGTTTTTAGAAACTGCAACAGTTAACAAGCACCTAACAGTTACCATTTTCACAACTGGTGAAAATGTTTCATCAAAATCAATGCCAGCTTTTTGACTATAACCTTTTGCTAAAAGTCTAGCCTTATATCTCTCAATTTCACCATTTGCCTTGTATTTTATCTTATATATCCATTTACAAACAATAGTTGTTCTGTTATTAGGCAAAGTAGTAATAGTCCAAGTATTATTTCTGTTTAAAGCTTCCATTTCTTCATTCATAGCATTTATCCAATTAATATCTTTACTAGCTTCATTAAAAGAGGAAGGTTCAATACTTTTATTCAAAGAAGTTGCAAAACAATGCAAATCAGGTGACAAATGAGAATAATTTACCACTTTATTTAAAGGATACTTGACTTTCCCTTGAATTTCAAAATCTTGTAATCTTTTAGAAAGAACAGATTGTCTAGCAGATCTTCTTAAAACATTTTCATTTGTATTAAGATCATTTAAATTGCCCTCAGGTTGTATATCATTATTCATATCTTGTAACATGATTGCAGGCTCAACCACATTTCTAACATTCTCATTTGAATCATCTGACAAATAATGCTCAACAGAATTCTCAGTAGATCTAACAGAACTGCCAGGAGAATTGTCATGCAATTGTCCTTGAATGATTTCATTTGGACTGTCAAGAGAATGTAGGAGCTCACCTCCAATGTTAACATCATTTTCCTTATGATTAAGTGTATCAAATTTATCAAAAAAATTCAATTGATTTAAAGATTCTGACTGAAGTTTAGAAATTTCTTTTTTCATTGTAAAAGGAAACACATTCTCATAAAATCTTACATCTCTGGAAAACACATAAGACTTTGACTCAAGACTATAAAGTTTATAACCTTTTTTACTATTTGAATAACCAACTAACACACATTTTTCCGCTCTTGATTCAAATTTGTCAGAAATATTCAGTTTTGTTGCAAAACATAAACAACCAAAGACTCTTAGATGATTTAAAGAAGGTTCATTTGCATACACTTTTTCATAAGGAGTTTTTCCTTTAAGAACAGAGGAAGGAGTCCTATTAATCAAATAAGTAGCAGTAAGCACACAGTCACTCCAAAGATATAAAGGTATTCCCCCCTGAAACATAAGAGACCTAGCACATTAAGAAGGTGTCTATGTTTCCTTTCTACAATTCCATTTTGTTGAGGACTATAAGAATTAGAGGTCTGATAAACAATTCCCTTTGAATTAAATAAATGAGCCATTTGTTTATTCAAAAACTCTGTCCCATTATCACTTCTAACAATTTTAACTTTTACTTCAAATTGAGTATTTAATAATTCCAGAAATTGTTTGACATTTTCAAACACTTCAGTTTTATTTTTTAGCATAAAGGTCCAGACTGCTCTTGTAAAGTCATCTACAATTGTTAAGAAATACTTAAACCCTTCTTTGCTAGTAATTTTATATGGTCCCCAAACATCTAAATGAATTAAATCACCCAAACCAACAGATTTATGATCACTCAAAGGGAAAGGTTCTCTGGTCTGTTTAGCTTTATGAAAGACATCACATGGTCCAATTACATTAGAAGGAAGATTCAGTTTTTTAGAGAAAACAAATAATGCTTGATCAGCAGGGTGACCAAGTCTCATATGCCACAACAGTTTAGACTCACAAGGAACAGAAGCAGAGTTGCACATAACAGAAGAAGAAGTAAGAGGAAGATCATCATAAACATATAAGCCACCCTGTTCACTACCAGTCCCCAGCACAGTCTTTTATTGTAAATCCTGAATATAGCAAGTACTAAGATCAAAACCTATGAACAAATTATTGTCCCTAGCTAACTTATGAACAGACATAAGATTTACATTATAATCTGGTACTACAAGAACATCAAACAAAACAATTCCATTTTTAAGATGTAGATTTCCAATTTGTTTTACAATAGCACAAGTACCATTTGGATGTCCAATTTTTAATTTCAAATCAGAAATATCAACCACATTGGTTAAATTCTTTGCAGACATAGTCATATGTTGATTAGCACCACTATCTATGATCCATTTAATCAAAGCATTAAACCAGAAAGAATTGCAACTAAGAAACCAAGAATTACTGCATATAGGCATACCTGCCATATTGGCATGCAGACTGGGTGAAGAAGAAGGCTTGGTATCTAACAAACTAAGCAGTTTAGCCACTTGATCAGAAGTAAGAGAATTAGAAGAAGTAGAAGCAATACCAGAATTATCACAAGAATTAGAACCAGAACCAGTTTTATCAATATTAACATTATTATTAGAAAACCTGTTAAATTGATTTGAAGAGTTCTTATTTTTTAGCACAAAACACCTATCAATAGTATGTCCAATCCTATTACAATGTGTACAATGAAGATTAGGATTAGGAGGCCTCAAAACTCTTTGATTTTGATCAAAAGTTTTTCTTGATTCAAAATTATTATCATAAGTCCTTGAGTTTTTATTTCCTTTAAAACCATTATTTCTATTAAAATTTGATTTAGCAATGAAAGCAGAAGAAGAAGGAACAGATTTATCACCCATCCCCCCTTTATGAGATTCTTCTCTAGAACAAATATTGTAAGCAGTTTTAACAGTAGGCAAAGGATCTCTCATAAGAATATTAGATCTAACAGACACATAAACATCATCCAATCCCATTAAAAACTGCATTAATTTCATAAGATCAGCATGTTTTTGAATTTCAGGAGCAGCAGGACATGAACAAGCAGGTAAATGAATCATAGCATCAAATTGTTTCCATAAAGCAGAAAGTTTATGATAATAGTCAGACAGAGAAGATCCATTTTGAGCAAGACAATTTAACTTTTGATACAAATTAAAAGTAACAGATCCATCAACTTTATCATAAGTATCTTTAAGTTCTTGCCAAACAACACAAGCATTTTTAGAATAAATTTGACCTAGATATAATTCTTGTGAAACACAACCTAAAATCCAGTTAAGAACAACAGCATTGCATCTATCCCATTGCTTAGCTAAAACAGGATTATCAAAATTTTTTAAGCATGTACCATCAATAAATCCAGTTTTATTCTTAGTTTCCAAAGCCAATTCAATTGCACAAGCCCATACTTTATAATTTTCAGTTCCAAGCAATTTAAAACCATTATTTCTATTAAAATTTGATTTAGCAATGAAAGCAGAAGAAGAAGGAACAGATTTATCACCCATCCCCCCTTTATGAGATTCTTCTCTAGAACAAATATTGTAAGCAGTTTTAACAGTAGGCAAAGGATCTCTCATAAGAATATTAGATCTAACAGACACATAAACATCATCCAATCCCATTAAAAACTGCATTAATTTCATAAGATCAGCATGTTTTTGAATTTCAGGAGCAGCAGGACATGAACAAGCAGGTAAATGAATCATAGCATCAAATTGTTTCCATAAAGCAGAAAGTTTATGATAATAGTCAGACAGAGAAGATCCATTTTGAGCAAGACAATTTAACTTTTGATACAAATTAAAAGTAACAGATCCATCAACTTTATCATAAGTATCTTTAAGTTCTTGCCAAACAACACAAGCATTTTTAGAATAAATTTGACCTAGATATAATTCTTGTGAAACACAACCTAAAATCCAGTTAAGAACAACAGCATTGCATCTATCCCATTGCTTAGCTAAAACAGGATTATCAAAATTTTTTAAGCATGTACCATCAATAAATCCAGTTTTATTCTTAGTTTCCAAAGCCAATTCAATTGCACAAGCCCATACTTTATAATTTTCAGTTCCAAGCAATTTAAAACCAATTAAAGGTGTACTGGTAGTATCACTAGCATGCAGATACAAAGGATCACCAAAATCCAATTTGCTAATTTTAGTTTCAGGCTCATTAAGGAAATTAAGGAAATCAGAATGTTCAGAATGAGCATCTTCACCATTATTGTTGTTGTTATTATTATTATTATTATTATTATCATTATTATCATTATTATTATTATTATTATTATTATTATTATTATTATTATTATTATTATTAGCATCCATTGCAAATAAGAACAAAAAACAGAAATAACAAATAATACTTCAAGTAGCAAATAAGAAACAGATAAGATAGATTTAAACACACACAGAAAATTCAGATAATAACAATTAAACACAGAAAATATCACAAATATCTTCTTCTCAAATAAAAAACAGTGCAGAAAATAGATCTTAACCTCACAAACGTGTCAGTGACAGGATTCCTAACCTCTCGTATGAAGGCAGGTCAAGTATTAACACGAATGTTTTTACGAGATTGAAGATAAAGAAATTTTGATATATATATATAAAATTTGTTTGAGAAGAAAATATAAGCAGAACCAAACAAATAATAGAATAGAAAGGGAGAAGAATACAATACAGTGCTATTAAGCCGATGGTAGAGGAACCCTAATCCTTCTCTTGATTCACTTAGTCAAGAGAAGTAATCAGGATCTGAAATCAAAACCAGAAAACCCTAATTTTTTTCTTTGATTAAAAATTAGGCAAAACAACCAGAAACACAGCGGAAGAACTTAGATCGAGATTTCCAGAAGAAACCCTAACTTTTACCAGAATGAACAAACCCTAAAATCAAAAATCTAGGGTTCCGAAGAGGAATACGCCCTAGATCTGATTAGATCGAACAATTAATTGAATCAATAACCACCGATTAGGTAACCTGTCTCTGATACCATGTAAAAATATTATTATGAACTCAGATTATCAACTATTAATCAAGAACAAACCCTAAAATTATTATGGTTAAGTAATAGAGAAAATTATTATTACAACCCGATCGAAATAATCATCAATATGATGATTATAAAACAGAAAATATATATATATCGATGTGATATATATATATAGATACAGAATATGAATATATGAGAGAACAATATAGATCGGAAAAATACAGAGAAAAATTATGATTGAGATTAACCCTAAATCAGATATAAGAGGGTTTATATATGCCTTCAAGTTTACGAAACAGTCCCTCATCTTCTTCCTCTTTGCATTTCTTTCTTAAACTTGTAATGTCCAGAAATAGCCCTTGAACTTCATCTTTTGTTCACTTACAATCCTACACATCTAAACATCATAACATAAATAAAAATGAACTTGTAACTTTGAACAATACCTCATTTTATATCAAATACTTTTATATTAATAACCACGCCACTACCACCACCGCCGCCACCACCACCGCCGCCACCACCACCGCCGCCACCACCACCGCCGCCACCACCACCGCCCGTCGCCACCGCCACCACCACTGCACCGCCGCATCGCGCGGGCATATGACTATTCTACATTAAGCAGATAAATAGTTTTAAGACTATGTTAGGAATTGCTTATATCTCTTTCCAAAATAACAAGCAATAAGCAATCAAATAAGAATGATCAAACACCTCCTAATATACTTACAAAAAAGCTACAAACTTTTGAACAATAATGTTGTGGGTCAAACCAATACTAACCCGACCCGTTTCAACATGTACTTTAAATTACCCATTTTGTCATATTACAACAAAAAATCAAAAATGACCCCTTTTGCGGACTCTAAATTTGTGACCATCAATCATAACAAAGCACAATCAATTAGTTGAGTTAATAATATATTAAAAAAAAAAAGAGACCCTTGTTCAAGTTAACAAAAAGGTCTCGACTTTCAAGCCTTTACTCAAATGTACATTGTCTAATTGGTATTTTTCTTGACCAGAATAATGCACAAAATAAGTTTCGAAAAAAAAACAAATAAAATAATAATTAAAAAAGTAACCTGAAAATCATGGTCAGAAGACAGTGCATTAAAAGCCAACTCAAGTTCAGACAAAGCATACATTAATGTCTCAGGAACATATTTGCCACCAAATTTACCAAACCGGCCAAGAGAATCCGGTCGAAGATGGACCGCCGGTTCATCACGACCCACAACCACAACCACCTCCTTTGATTGGCTATTGGTCATTAAACAAGAAACTGAAAATGATTTCGAAATGGGTGTCCAAGATTTGAATATGGCGGGGTGGTGTGTTGGATATGATGTGTAAAGTTTTTTAAAATATGAAGAATTTTGAGGTTTAACAATGGCGGTGGATGATGAATGTGTACATGCCATTTTTGTGGGTTCCTTTTTTTTTCCTTCTTATTTGGGAATGGAGGTATGTATAGAAAGGTGGTGATGACTGATGACACTATTTTGTTGGTTGGTGACTGGTGAGTGTTGTGAGTTTAGATGTGGCGTGTCAAAGCACACACCTTTCCGTTCAAACTATTCTTTTTGTCTTAAATTTACGAGCATGGTACCCGCACAATACAGCAACGGTAATGGCGACGACGGTTTAGTGGTGTTGGGGACGGGGTGGTGATGACATCGACAATTGGTGTCGAGTGGTGTAAGTTGATGTAAAGATAATTGTGGAAATATTTTATAAGATAAGGACTTAGAATGTAAATTAGCAAGATAAAAGTTTAGAGTGTAAATTAATTCATTAAGGACAAATTTGGTAATCTCTAATAACCATTTCCATAGAGGGTGTTTATTAAGGGCAATTTTGTACTTTCGTATGTAACTATTGTATAACACTTTCTATTTTTTGGGGGTTGATAATATTTATAAAGGAGTATAGATAAGTTTAACAATTGGTTAAGCATACAAGCAAACGAAATTTATGGGTTCGAATCCTAGAATTGAAGGGCGCACAAAAAACACCTTTTGTTTCCATTTTTGTTTTTCAAGAAAACATGAAAAACAGATAACGCGTTCTAATCATAGTTTTCTAAGAATGTTTTTCAAAAAAACAAAAAACAATGTTTTCTACTTTTCAATAGAAAACTTGAAAACATGTTTTTCTTGTTTTCCATTTTCGTTTTCAATTTCTTCCCTCCCCCTCCCCTCACTTATCAAACATGTTTTATGGTTTTCTAATTAGAACGCGTTTTTAAAATTTTTATTTGTTTTCTAGAAAATAAAAACCCATTTCAATTTCTAGAAAAATTAGAAATGAAAAACTAAAAAACATTTTTTACAGCCAAACGAGCCCGAAATGTTTGTAGGATTTTTTCTTGAAAAATTATCTTTAGGACAATATAATCTTGTATGATGAATTTGAAGTGATTCAAAATATACCGTTTTAAAATAAAAAACAAGTGTATAAATTAAATATTTTTTAAGTAATAATGACATGCTATTATGATCGTCTATTCTTTTATAAAATATTTTTTTATTTGAAGATATAAATATAAATTTTGAAACGATGAAATAGATGATAACCTAGTGTATATAAAAGCTAATATATTTTTCCAGCGATAAATTCAATTAAGTAATTCTACCGCTAGAAGGAAGCACATTAGGAACAAGGGTGCAATCGGCACTTTTCATCGGCAAGTACTATCGGCAATATTTGGCAAGTTGGCTTCATTACACCTTTCACATTGACATATTTTGGCAAGGAGCATCGGCAAGCAACATCGGCCATATATAGCCGATGCATGTGACCGTTGGTAGCAATTAAAGTGAATGTTGGGAGCATATGATTGGTTGTGCAAAAAGCAAAAAAAAGACAAATAATATAATATAAATAGTACCGATGGAGCCGATTACACCTTATCACATTGACAAATTTTGATAACTTTTAGCATTTTCATTAGGAAGACACATGGCAAGTTTTGTATGGCTCATTATTTTGCCAAAATGCAACACCCTTTCCCAACATAAAACCTCAAGTAGAACTTATTAACATTAAATCCAAATAATTATATGTGTAAAACTTTAATTACATTACTTTTATTGTTCATTTAACTATTGAAGTAGAAGATATGAGAGTAACTTTTTAGATGCATGATGTATTTGAAATGAAAACTTTCCAATTTTCGATTCTTGAATTTATATCTATAACTACTTATAAAATAAACTAGGTATTCTATTTCGGGAGCTCTTAATCTCTTAAAACATTTATAGCATACATCTTTTATCTACTAAATTACCTTCATTAACTCCTTAAATCACATAAAATATCTATTTTACTCGCCGCCGTTGCCACTACAAGTCGCCACCGCCACCACCGACACGCCGCCGCCTACACCGCGTATTGCGCGGGTATTCGTCTAGTTGCTTTATAACTGAGATGGGAGATCTCTTAATTTTTAAAGTTTCTAAAAACTTTTTTTTAAAAATGTTTTGTATAGAATTTTAATTTTTAAACATTGTCATATTTATATTAATTTTGTAAATAATTTACTTAGTTATTTATATATTATTTTATTAATAAATAATAAATACAACATATACAAATGTTTTTCTTTAGACCATCTAAAGTCGAACTTTACCGTGGGTTTTCCAGTCTTACGAGTTTACTTACAGATAATTTAAAAATGAAGAAATTGTCACACCCCACCAAAACACTTACTGAGTTTTGGCTATCAAGGGATCACAACACATATTATACAGAGAACAAACATTAAATATGTCGTTTTATTTATTAAAACAAAATATCATTGTTTTTAATACATAAATCCTACAATAAAAGTAAATCCAAATTACATACGAGTTCATAAGAGATTCCTATCTACGAAGGTACTTATGAAATGATGTGACAAGAGGGGGATGTGTCACTTAAGGTACTATCCCCGACTCGTCTTCTGGTTACTTGTAACATCCGTAAATTTTGACCCGTTGACTTTATGTGTAATATGACTAACAATACATGTAACACCCCAACATGGCGGAATCATGGGGTATCACTTAGAAAAGCACAGCATGACATGAGAATTATGTAGAGTCAAACTATATGCATTCAATAGATTGAAACAATCCACAAGCTCATTACAATAATCAACATTCATCAAAATACACACTCAATCCATACTTAAAAGAAAAATGTTCAAACGATAGTAGTTGATCCTAAGCATAACCCGTTAAAGGGAAATAAGGATCACGGATCCAGAAAGTCCAAAGATAGTCCAAACCCTAGCAATGCAAGCATCTATTCATCCATTCTGTCTCTGATTAACTTGATTACCTGAAAAGTGTACTAAAGAGCGTCAACATAAAGTTGGTGAGTTCGTAGGGACAAGTAACAAGGAATAACCGTGTCGGATAACAACCGTTAACAATAAATGAGGATTAGAAGAACTAATCACATCCAAGGAAAACCTATAAGGTTTCACATTATCACAATTCAATATAAGTCAACGTTCAACAACGATTCCATATAACATTCAACAACGTTCCATAACAATCAATAACATTCAACAACGGTGCGGCTTACATAGTTAATAATTAACAATGCGCTAACGGTGCGACTTATATAATAAGTAATGCGCTAACGGTGCGACTTATATAATAAGTAATGCGCTAACGGTGCGACTTATATAATAAGTAATGCGCTAACGGTGCGACTTATATAATAAGTAATGCGCTAACGGTGCGACTTATATAATAAGTAATGCGCTAACGGTGCGACTTATATAATAAGTAATGCGCTAACGGTGCGACTTATATAATAAGTAATGCGCTAACGGTGCGACTTATATAATAAGTAATGCGCTAACGGTGCGACTTATATAATAAGTAATGCGCTAACGGTGCGACTTATATAATAAGTAATGCGCTAACGGTGCGACTTATATAATAAGTAATGCGCTAACGGTGCGACTTATATAATAAGTAATGCGCTAACGGTGCGACTTATATAATAAGTAATGCGCTAACGGTGCGACTTATATAATAAGTAATGCGCTAACGGTGCGACTTATATAATAAGTAATGCGCTAACGGTGCGACTTATATAATAAGTAATGCGCTAACGGTGCGACTTATATAATAAGTAATGCGCTAACGGTGCGACTTATATAATAAGTAATGCGCTAACGGTGCGACTTATATAATAAGTAATGCGCTAACGGTGCGACTTATATAATAAGTAATGCGCTAACGGTGCGACTTATATAATAAGTAATGCGCTAACGGTGCGACTTATATAATAAGTAATGCGCTAACGGTGCGACTTATATAATAAGTAATGCGCTAACGGTGCGACTTATATAATAAGTAATGCGCTAACGGTGCGACTTATATAATAAGTAATGCGCTAACGGTGCGACTTATATAATAAGTAATGCGCTAACGGTGCGACTTATATAATAAGTAATGCGCTAACGGTGCGACTTATATAATAAGTAATGCGCTAACGGTGCGACTTATATAATAAGTAATGCGCTAACGGTGCGACTTATATAATAAGTAATGCGCTAACGGTGCGACTTATATAATAAGTAATGCGCTAACGGTGCGACTTATATAATAAGTAATGCGCTAACGGTGCGACTTATATAATAAGTAATGCGCTAACGGTGCGACTTATATAATAAGTAATGCGCTAACGGTGCGACTTATATAATAAGTAATGCGCTAACGGTGCGACTTATATAATAAGTAATGCGCTAACGGTGCGACTTATATAATAAGTAATGCGCTAACGGTGCGACTTATATAATAAGTAATGCGCTAACGGTGCGACTTATATAATAAGTAATGCGCTAACGGTGCGACTTATATAATAAGTAATGCGCTAACGGTGCGACTTATATAATAAGTAATGCGCTAACGGTGCGACTTATATAATAAGTAATGCGCTAACGGTGCGACTTATATAATAAGTAATGCGCTAACGGTGCGACTTATATAATAAGTAATGCGCTAACGGTGCGACTTATATAATAAGTAATGCGCTAACGGTGCGACTTATATAATAAGTAATGCGCTAACGGTGCGACTTATATAATAAGTAATGCGCTAACGGTGCGACTTATATAATAAGTAATGCGCTAACGGTGCGACTTATATAATAAGTAATGCGCTAACGGTGCGACTTATATAATAAGTAATGCGCTAACGGTGCGACTTATATAATAAGTAATGCGCTAACGGTGCGACTTATATAATAAGTAATGCGCTAACGGTGCGACTTATATAATAAGTAATGCGCTAACGGTGCGACTTATATAATAAGTAATGCGCTAACGGTGCGACTTATATAATAAGTAATGCGCTAACGGTGCGACTTATATAATAAGTAATGCGCTAACGGTGCGACTTATATAATAAGTAATGCGCTAACGGTGCGACTTATATAATAAGTAATGCGCTAACGGTGCGACTTATATAATAAGTAATGCGCTAACGGTGCGACTTATATAATAAGTAATGCGCTAACGGTGCGACTTATATAATAAGTAATGCGCTAACGGTGCGACTTATATAATAAGTAATGCGCTAACGGTGCGACTTATATAATAAGTAATGCGCTAACGGTGCGACTTATATAATAAGTAATGCGCTAACGGTGCGACTTATATAATAAGTAATGCGCTAACGGTGCGCTATGTAATATGTATCCGTAGGATATATAAAGTATTCCTCTGATATTTCTAAATCCTTTTGAAGTATTTTTAAATAATAGGATTAATACGAAGAATGTATTAATCTTGTAACGAATAGATGTTTTCAATAGCAGAGATATGAAAAGATACTTTGAATGGTATGTATTATAATCAATACAAAATGTATTGATTACAATTGAAGAGATACCTTAAATGGCAGGAAAAACCAGCATTTTATTTCCAAGTTGTGTTAGGGTTGGCCTTGGGTCGTGAAGAATACCGGGGCGAATTAAGTTGCTTAGTGAATGCTTATGCAAACTTTTCGCGAACTACCTTCCATTCCTCCAGCATAAGCCAAAGAGGCCCAAGGTGCAATCACTTTCGGAAACATTGTGCGGTTAAAAGCGTATCAAGGATATATTCTATCCATAAATCAAACAATTCGAAAATACGAAATAATTCACAGATGGTGAATAGTAATTATATGAATTAGGATAGTTAGGTATATAACTATGCCCTTGTTTATATACCATAATAAGTATTTAAAATGATTTAATAAAAGTTTTACGATTTCTCGTACTTTCGCTAATAATTCATTTTTCGCAATAGTAACAATATTTCAATATTCATATATAAAAGCGATAGTTACCGTATTTAAATGCAATTATGTATCAATTGAGTATAAAATTTAGTTGACAAGCATTTCAATACATAACATATATTTCTAAAATCATAGAGCAAAGTATAGTAAGGTTTTATAAAAATACTTACAAGAAAGGAGAGTTTATGAACTCTAAGATCAAACTTTCGACGTACGAAGAACACGACTTCTGATTCAAATGAAATTCTTTCAAGACTTGGACTTGTTTACTTAATAATTGAAGATTATTCCCAACCCAAATTGAGTATTATAACTAGAACTTTTGAAGATCTTAGAGAGATTTGTTGATAACAACTTCTCTTGACGATTTTCGGCGAACTTTGAGATCAAAGCGACTTTGCTTATACTAGAACAATCAAGTGTTCTTTGAAACTTATAACAAGAAGGGGGAAGATGATTTTAGACTTATAGAATGCTAAATAGAGAGAGAATGAAGTTTAAGGTGTGAGTTTTTATGATAACTTAAGCCTAGTATTTATAGTAAATAAAATGGAGTTAAATATAATAAAAATGATGTACATTCTTGACTTTGTAACCTCATGGACGAATTTGATGATCAAAATACAGCTATGAGTCACTCTAATATGTGGTAAATTGAAGTAGCAAAGTTGTAATGAAAGAGTGTGGTGTCATGGAAGTTAAAACTTAAAGATTTGTCATAAAAAATCCTTGAAAATTACTATATTGAAGTTGATATTTTCACTATTTGGGGGCTGCATTTTTATAAAATTTTTAAGTGTTATTTTGTGAAATTTAAAACCATATTAAGGTATCTTAAATCTAGTTATTACGTTCTAGCAAGTTTCAAGCCAAACCGAGAAAGAATCGATCGAAAAAGCAACGTTTTACATATATATCCATAAAAGTTTTGTCGGATGTCTACTAGTAACATTATTCAACTAATAAATCAAATATAGCTTGTGAAAATTTCACGAGTATTCCTACTTTCCATAAAGTATGTCGGCTTTGTCCTATTAATGGAATTATTAGATAACCACCGACACTGTGCCACCGACACTGTGCCACCGACACTGTTTACCGTACATTATACTTAAGGTTTTGTATATACGTTTTTCCTGTTACTACAGTTACTCAATCATTTTCTATAATATAATTTTTATAACACGTATGGGCCAATATCACGGTCTTGTAATCATGGGCTTAATTCTAGAAATCCAATTATGACATTATAACTGGCCCAATTTACAGATAGACGAACACAATTAGACTCAAAGTTTTCGTTTATTAAAGTAGTTAATCAAATTACAAGTACAGCCAAACGGGTAAAAATCACGAATGTTACATTATTCCCCCGTTAAAAGAATTTCGTCCCGAAATTTGAATCTAACTAGACTCGTTAAACAAATGAGGATACTTGGCTTTCATAGAATCTTCACGTTCCCAAGTAAACTCGGGTCCACGTCTAGATTGCCATCTTACTTTGACAATCGTATATCGAGTATTCTTTAGCTTTCTAGTTTGTCGATCTAGGATTTCTATTGGTTCTTCCACAAACTTCAACGCTTTATCAACACGGATTTCTTCGAGGGGCACGTGAAGTGTTGGATTTGCTAAACACTTCCGAAGATTACAAACATGAAAAACATTATGAACTCCACTCAATTCTTGAGGAAGTTCTAATCGATATGCAACCGGACCAATACGCTCCAAGATCTTGAACGGGCCAATGTACCGTGGCCCCAACTTGCCACGTTTCACAAAACGAACCACACCTTTCCATGGGGACACTTTCAATAAAACAGAATCACCAACTTCAAATTCGAGGGGTCGTCTTCTAACATTAGCATATTTCAATTGTCGTTCTCGGGCCACTCTTAACTTTTCTTTGATTTGCGAGATCACTTTCGTCGTTTCAATAACAATTTCGGGTCCAACGAGTTGGCTTTCACCAATTTCTGCCCAAACTAGCGGTGACCTACAATCTCTCCCATATAATGCTTTAAATGGGGCCATTCCAATGCTAGCATGATAGCTATTATTGTAGGAGAATTCAACCAAAGGAAGATGCACATCCCAATTACCACCAAAATCAATAGCACAAGCTCTTAACATATCTTCCAATGTTTGAATCGTTCTTTCACTTTGACCATCAGTTTGTGGGTGGAACGCCGTACTTATACCGAGACGAGTACCCATAGATTTCTGGAACGCCTTCCAAAATTTTGAAGTAAATCGAGCATCCCGATCGGATATCACGGAAATCGGCACTCCATGCTTGGATATCACCTCTTTGATGTACAAACGTGCCATGGTGTCAAATTTATCATCTTCCAATGTTTGAATCGTTCTTTCACTTTGACCATCAGTTTGTGGGTGGAACGCCGTACTTATACCGAGACGAGTACCCATAGATTTCTGGAACGCCTTCCAAAATTTTGAAGTAAATCGAGCATCCCGATCGGATATCACGGAAATCGGCACTCCATGCTTGGATATCACCTCTTTGATGTACAAACGTGCCATGGTGTCAAATTTATCATCTTCCCGAATGGCTAAGAAGTGAGCCGACTTAGTCAACCGGTCAATTATTACCCAAATAGTGTCCCGACCACTACTCGTCCTAGGTAACTTCGTGATGAAGTCCATAGCAATTTCTTCCCATTTCCACACCGGTGTTACTGGTTGGACTAGTAAACCCGGTGGTTTCTTGTGGTCGGCTTTCACTTGTAAACAAGTGAGGCATTGACTAACATACCTAGCAATGTCCGTCTTCATTCCCGGCCACCAATACAAATCTCTTAATCCAAAATACATCTTGTCGGAACCCGGGTGAACCGAATAAGCCGACTTATGAGCTTCATCCATCAATTTCAATCGCCATCCTCCAAGAATGGGGATCCACAATCGATCAACAAAATACAAACCATTATCGTTCTTCCTATCAAACTGTTCTTCTAGACCGTGTAAAGCTTCATCGGTGAAGTTCTCCGGTCTAGTTGCCAATTCTTGAGCTTCGATAATGGAGTCACGGACACTCCTTAATACAGTGAAGCTCATGGCTTTAACTCGTCTTGGCTTCATACGTTCCTTTCGACTCAAAGCATCGGCTACCACATTTGCTTTACCCGGATGATACCGGATAACGCAATCATAATCACTCAACAACTCAAGCCACCTTCTTTGCCTCATGTTCAGGTCATTTTGAGTGAAAATATGTTGAAGGCTTTTGTGATCGGTATAGATCACGCTCTTGGTGCCATACAAGTAATGCCTCCAACATTTCAAAGCAAATACCACTGCTCCCAATTCTAAGTCATGGGTCGGATAGTTCTTCTCATGCACCTTCAATTGTCTTGATGCATATGCTATCACCTTATCCCGTTGCATTAAGACACAACCCAATCCTTGCCCAGATGCATCACAATATACAACGAAATCATCGACTCCATCGGGCAAGCTCAAGATGGGTGCATCACACAATTTGTCCTTTAACAATTGGAATGCTTGTTCTTGCTTTTCACCCCAATCAAACCTTCTTTCTCGTTGAGTCAACAAAGTCAAAGGTTGGGCGATTTTTGAAAAGCCTTCAATAAATCGTCTATAATAACCCGCCAAACCAAGAAATTGGCGAATTTCGGTTGGTGTTTCGGGGCGTCTCCAATTCTTTACTGCTTCAACTTTACTTGGGTCCACATGAATTCCTTCTTTGCTCACTACGTGACCAAGAAACTGGACCTCTTCAAGCCAAAATTCACATTTGGAGAACTTGGCATAAAGCTTTTCTTTCCGGAGTAACTCTAAGACTTGTTTCAAATGTTCCAAATGATCTTCTTTGGTTTTGGAATAGATGAGAATGTCATCGATGAAAACAATGACAAATTGGTCCAAGTAGGGCTGACACACTCGGTTCATCAAGTCCATGAACACAGCTGGTGCGTTAGTCAACCCAAAAGGCATCACCGTAAATTCAAAGTGTCCATATCTCGTTCGAAAGGCGGTTTTTCTTTCCGGAGTAACTCTAAGACTTGTTTCAAATGTTCCAAATGATCTTCTTTGGTTTTGGAATAGATGAGAATGTCATCGATGAAAACAATGACAAATTGGTCCAAGTAGGGCTGACACACTCGGTTCATCAAGTCCATGAACACAGCTGGTGCGTTAGTCAACCCAAAAGGCATCACCGTAAATTCAAAGTGTCCATATCTCGTTCGAAAGGCGGTTTTTGGAATGTCGTCTTCATGAACACGTAATTGATGGTAACCCGACCGCAAATCAATTTTGGAAAAGAAACGAGCACCTTGGAGTTGGTCGAATAAATCATCAATCCTAGGAAGAGGATAACGATTCTTTACCGTTAATTTGTTCAATTCTCTATAATCGATACACATTCGGAATGTGCCATCTTTCTTTTTAACGAACAAAACCGGTGCGCCCCAAGGAGATTGACTAGGGCGAATGAAACCCTTCTCTTGAAGTTCTTTGAGTTGGGCGGCCAACTCTTGTAATTCGGTCACGGCTAAGCGATAGGGTGCTTTGGCCACGGGAGAAGCATTTGGGATAAGATCAATACGAAAATCGAGTTCACGAGATGGAGGCAAACCCGGTAGGTCATCCGGAAATACATCCGCAAAGTCTTTAACTACGGGCACGGTTTTCAATTCAATCTTTGTGATCTTAACACTATATACATTCCCATCCCATAGTTCGGTCGTTTCGCCTTGAACCACTAATTCTTCCCTATTTTCTAACGGAATTCTCACAGTTCGGCTACCACAATCAATTACCGCGTTCATGGCCGATAACCAATCCATACCCACAATCACATCAAAACTACCGATATCAAAAGGCATTAAGTCAATGTAAAATGGGTGATCACATAAATCTAACACACAATCACGAACAACTTGACTAATCCTAGACAATCCACCATTTACCATTTCAAGTTCAAAACAATAGGACAACAGGCTAGGATTAGCATCGATCAACGGAATAAAATCATTGGAAATGAGACTATAATCGGCTCCAGAATCAAATAACACGGTAGCATATTGGTGATTGAGGAGAAAGGTACCTGCTACGACATTAGGATCACTACGAGCCTCGGCCGCATTCACGGCAAAAGCTCTTCCACGGGGGGCCAATTGTTGGCGAGGAGCTTGAGGAGGTTGTTGCTGTTGTCCTTGGTTTCCTCGGTTTTGATTCGGACCGGCAATTTGCAACTGGTTAGGATGCACGGTCACTTGGACTTGTTGGCCAATAAGATGTGGGCACCGGTTGCGGTAGTGGTCTTGGCTACCACATTCATAACAAGAACCCGGAACCATCGGGGGACGTATAGCATTAAGGGGAGCAACATTTAAAGGACCATTCCGGGGGTTAGTTGGACAAAATCTTGAGGTGTGTCCCGGTAGGTTGCAATGAAAACAAGCATCACAATTCACAGTGGGCCAATGATGGCGATTACACCTAGGGCATAAAGGACTACCCCCTGTGTAACCAACCCGTTGAGGACCCTTTGTTGGTACCACCGCCGCAAAAACCTTTCCACCACGACCATGGCGCTTATTATTACGCCGATCATCTTTCTTGGTGCCGCTTGACTCGGCAACATCCTTCCTTTTATTGTCATTCTTGTTATCGTTCTTATTTAACTTACCACCTCTAATGAGTTCCAAGGTTATACTAGCAGTACGGGTGGTTGCCTCTTTGTAAGTCAAAGGCATGGTGGGGTGAGAGACAAGCACTCTCACTTCATGTGGCAATCCCGCAACATACTTCTCAATCTTAATCTCTTGGGGTCTCACATAATGAGGAATGAGCCTCGAGAGTTGGCCAAAACGGCGTGTGTAACTCTCGTAGTCTCCTCCCTTCATGGCAAGTTTAGAAAATTCCACTTGCAATCTCCTCAGTTCATGGGCCGGGCAATACTTAGTAGTTATCATATTCTTGAACTCTCCCCATACAAGATTATTAGCCGCATCAATCCCCAATTCATCGACTTCTTCGTTCCACCACTCAAGAGCCCCACCTTTCAACATACCAGAAGCATAAGTGATTCTTTGGTGGTAGGCACAACCACTTCGAGCAATGATGGATTCAATGCTCTCTAACCATTCCAAGCAACCCGTAGCACCACTTTCTCCATTAAATTCCGGGGCTCCACAAAGTTTGAAGTCTTTAAACAAGCATCCCGGTTGACGAACATCATAACCCGGTCTAGGTAAAACTTCTCCTACACCTACTCCGTTTACATTTACGTTTTCTTGTTCATTTTGTATGGGAACCGCTTCATCTTCCGGTTCTTCTTGTTCATTATTATTTCCCATGGCCGCTTGAATTCGGGCCATAAGATCCGGCATGAGGTCATTTAGAGCTTGTGTGACAACCTCAGCTGTTATCGGGGGATTAGGATTACCCCGACCACCTCTGCCACCACGACCTCCACGACCACCTCTACCACCACGATCACCAACTACTTCTTGTTCAATCGGGTTCTCGGGTTCATTCTGAGGTCCATAGTTAGTGTTAGCTCTCCTTGTTCTAACCATTTTCCTGGACACGTGTGTTAGATCAGTAAGTTAGTTTTCACACGAATAATCAAAATCGTCCGTCAAACATTACATACCTAAATCCTTCTAAATCATTGCATGAATATAGTTATCTCTACAGGGGTATTATCATGGAAATAATCTAAGGCTTCAGCAATCGTATAATTTACAATCAACAATACAATCACGAAAACATTCAACACTATATAAAAGGGTCAAGTCATAACAAGGTGGGTAAAGCATAGTCCGAATTTTAACCTCAACATTCAATACATTAAAAGTGTTTGTATACAGGGTGTACCATCGGCTAACCCTCCATAATCAACATTCATCAAAATACACACTCAATCCATACTTAAAAGAAAAATGTTCAAACGATAGTAGTTGATCCTAAGCATAACCCGTTAAAGGGAAATAAGGATCACGGATCCAGAAAGTCCAAAGATAGTCCAAACCCTAGCAATGCAAGCATCTATTCATCCATTCTGTCTCTGATTAACTTGATTACCTGAAAAGTGTACTAAAGAGCGTCAACATAAAGTTGGTGAGTTCGTAGGGACAAGTAACAAGGAATAACCGTGTCGGATAACAACCGTTAACAATAAATGAGGATTAGGAGAACTAATCACATCCAAGGAAAACCTATAAGGTTTCACATTATCACAATTTAATACAAGTGTTTGTATACAGTTACCATCGGCTAACCTCCATAATCAACATTCATCAAAATACACACTCAATCCATACTTAAAAGAAAAATGTTCAAACGATAGTAGTTGATCCTAAGCATAACCCGTTAAAGGGAAATAAGGATCACGGATCCAGAAAGTCCAAAGATAGTCCAAACCCTAGCAATGCAAGCATCTATTCATCCATTCTGTCTCTGATTAACTTGATTACCTGAAAAGTGTACTAAAGAGCGTCAACATAAAGTTGGTGAGTTCGTAGGGACAAGTAACAAGGAATAACCGTGTCGGATAACAACCGTTAACAATAAATGAGGATTAGGAGAACTAATCACATCCAAGGAAAACCTATAAGGTTTCACATTATCACAATTCAATACAAAACGTGTTTGTATACAGGGTGTACCATCGGCTAACCCTCCACTAATCAACATTCATCAAAATACACACTCAATCCATACTTAAAAGAAAAATGTTCAAACGATAGTAGTTGATCCTAAGCATAACCCGTTAAAGGGAAATAAGGATCACGGATCCAGAAAGTCCAAAGATAGTCCAAACCCTAGCAATGCAAGCATCTATTCATCCATTCTGTCTCTGATTAACTTGATTACCTGAAAAGTGTACTAAAGAGCGTCAACATAAAGTTGGTGAGTTCGTAGGGACAAGTAACAAGGAATAACCGTGTCGGATAACAACCGTTAACAATAAATGAGGATTAGGAGAACTAATCACATCCAAGGAAAACCTATAAGGTTTCACATTATCACAATTCAATACATCAACGTGTTTGTATACAGGGTGTACCATCGGCTAACCCTCCATAATCAACATTCATCAAAATACACACTCAATCCATACTTAAAAGAAAAATGTTCAAACGATAGTAGTTGATCCTAAGCATAACCCGTTAAAGGGAAATAAGGATCACGGATCCAGAAAGTCCAAAGATAGTCCAAACCCTAGCAATGCAAGCATCTATTCATCCATTCTGTCTCTGATTAACTTGATTACCTGAAAAGTGTACTAAAGAGCGTCAACATAAAGTTGGTGAGTTCGTAGGGACAAGTAACAAGGAATAACCGTGTCGGATAACAACCGTTAACAATAAATGAGGATTAGGAGAACTAATCACATCCAAGGAAAACCTATAAGGTTTCACATTATCACAATTCAATACAAGTCAACGTTCAACAACAACGATTTCATATAACGTTCAACAACGTTCCATAACAATCAATAACATTCAACAACGGTGCGGCTTACATAGTTAATAATTAACAATGCGCTAACGGTGCGACTTATATAATAAGTAATGCGCTAACGGTGCGACTTATATAATAAGTAATGCGCTAACGGTGCGACTTATATAATAAGTAATGCGCTAACGGTGCGACTTATATAATAAGTAATGCGCTAACGGTGCGACTTATATAATAAGTAATGCGCTAACGGTGCGACTTATATAATAAGTAATGCGCTAACGGTGCGACTTATATAATAAGTAATGCGCTAACGGTGCGACTTATATAATAAGTAATGCGCTAACGGTGCGACTTATATAATAAGTAATGCGCTAACGGTGCGACTTATATAATAAGTAATGCGCTAACGGTGCGACTTATATAATAAGTAATGCGCTAACGGTGCGACTTATATAATAAGTAATGCGCTAACGGTGCGACTTATATAATAAGTAATGCGCTAACGGTGCGACTTATATAATAAGTAATGCGCTAACGGTGCGACTTATATAATAAGTAATGCGCTAACGGTGCGACTTATATAATAAGTAATGCGCTAACGGTGCGACTTATATAATAAGTAATGCGCTAACGGTGCGACTTATATAATAAGTAATGCGCTAACGGTGCGACTTATATAATAAGTAATGCGCTAACGGTGCGACTTATATAATAAGTAATGCGCTAACGGTGCGACTTATATAATAAGTAATGCGCTAACGGTGCGACTTATATAATAAGTAATGCGCTAACGGTGCGACTTATATAATAAGTAATGCGCTAACGGTGCGACTTATATAATAAGTAATGCGCTAACGGTGCGACTTATATAATAAGTAATGCGCTAACGGTGCGACTTATATAATAAGTAATGCGCTAACGGTGCGACTTATATAATAAGTAATGCGCTAACGGTGCGACTTATATAATAAGTAATGCGCTAACGGTGCGACTTATATAATAAGTAATGCGCTAACGGTGCGACTTATATAATAAGTAATGCGCTAACGGTGCGACTTATATAATAAGTAATGCGCTAACGGTGCGACTTATATAATAAGTAATGCGCTAACGGTGCGACTTATATAATAAGTAATGCGCTAACGGTGCGACTTATATAATAAGTAATGCGCTAACGGTGCGACTTATATAATAAGTAATGCGCTAACGGTGCGACTTATATAATAAGTAATGCGCTAACGGTGCGACTTATATAATAAGTAATGCGCTAACGGTGCGACTTATATAATAAGTAATGCGCTAACGGTGCGACTTATATAATAAGTAATGCGCTAACGGTGCGACTTATATAATAAGTAATGCGCTAACGGTGCGACTTATATAATAAGTAATGCGCTAACGGTGCGACTTATATAATAAGTAATGCGCTAACGGTGCGACTTATATAATAAGTAATGCGCTAACGGTGCGACTTATATAATAAGTAATGCGCTAACGGTGCGACTTATATAATAAGTAATGCGCTAACGGTGCGACTTATATAATAAGTAATGCGCTAACGGTGCGACTTATATAATAAGTAATGCGCTAACGGTGCGACTTATATAATAAGTAATGCGCTAACGGTGCGACTTATATAATAAGTAATGCGCTAACGGTGCGACTTATATAATAAGTAATGCGCTAACGGTGCGACTTATATAATAAGTAATGCGCTAACGGTGCGACTTATATAATAAGTAATGCGCTAACGGTGCGACTTATATAATAAGTAATGCGCTAACGGTGCGACTTATATAATAAGTAATGCGCTAACGGTGCGACTTATATAATAAGTAATGCGCTAACGGTGCGACTTATATAATAAGTAATGCGCTAACGGTGCGACTTATATAATAAGTAATGCGCTAACGGTGCGACTTATATAATAAGTAATGCGCTAACGGTGCGACTTATATAATAAGTAATGCGCTAACGGTGCGACTTATATAATAAGTAATGCGCTAACGGTGCGACTTATATAATAAGTAATGCGCTAACGGTGCGACTTATATAATAAGTAATGCGCTAACGGTGCGACTTATATAATAAGTAATGCGCTAACGGTGCGACTTATATAATAAGTAATGCGCTAACGGTGCGACTTATATAATAAGTAATGCGCTAACGGTGCGACTTATATAATAAGTAATGCGCTAACGGTGCGACTTATATAATAAGTAATGCGCTAACGGTGCGACTTATATAATAAGTAATGCGCTAACGGTGCGACTTATATAATAAGTAATGCGCTAACGGTGCGACTTATATAATAAGTAATGCGCTAACGGTGCGACTTATATAATAAGTAATGCGCTAACGGTGCGACTTATATAATAAGTAATGCGCTAACGGTGCGACTTATATAATAAGTAATGCGCTAACGGTGCGACTTATATAATAAGTAATGCGCTAACGGTGCGACTTATATAATAAGTAATGCGCTAACGGTGCGACTTATATAATAAGTAATGCGCTAACGGTGCGACTTATATAATAAGTAATGCGCTAACGGTGCGACTTATATAATAAGTAATGCGCTAACGGTGCGACTTATATAATAAGTAATGCGCTAACGGTGCGACTTATATAATAAGTAATGCGCTAACGGTGCGACTTATATAATCAATACAAAATGTATTGATTACAATTGAAGAGATACCTTAAATGGCAGGAAAAACCAGCATTTTATTTCCAAGTTGTGTTAGGGTTGGCCTTGGGTCGTGAAGAATACCGGGGCGAATTAAGTTGCTTAGTGAATGCTTATGCAAACTTTTCGCGAACTACCTTCCATTCCTCCAGCATAAGCCAAAGAGGCCCAAGGTGCAATCACTTTCGGAAACATTGTGCGGTTAAAAGCGTATCAAGGATATATTCTATCCATAAATCAAACAATTCGAAAATACGAAATAATTCACAGATGGTGAATAGTAATTATATGAATTAGGATAGTTAGGTATATAACTATGCCCTTGTTTATATACCATAATAAGTATTTAAAATGATTTAATAAAAGTTTTACGATTTCTCGTACTTTCGCTAATAATTCATTTTTCGCAATAGTAACAATATTTCAATATTCATATATAAAAGCGATAGTTACCGTATTTAAATGCAATTATGTATCAATTGAGTATAAAATTTAGTTGACAAGCATTTCAATACATAACATATATTTCTAAAATCATAGAGCAAAGTATAGTAAGGTTTTATAAAAATACTTA
Organism: Erigeron breviscapus; assembly: GCA_034093135.1. Classification (NCBI taxonomy): domain Eukaryota; kingdom Viridiplantae; phylum Streptophyta; class Magnoliopsida; order Asterales; family Asteraceae; genus Erigeron; species Erigeron breviscapus. Next base: position 85,436,514 of record CM067174.1, read on the forward strand.
CAAGAAAGGAGAGTTTATGAACTCTAAGATCAAACTTTCGACGTACGAAGAACACGACTTCTGATTCAAATGAAATTCTTTCAAGACTTGGACTTGTTTACTTAATAATTGAAGATTATTCCCAACCCAAATTGAGTATTATAACTAGAACTTTTGAAGATCTTAGAGAGATTTGTTGATAACAACTTCTCTTGACGATTTTCGGCGAACTTTGAGATCAAAGCGACTTTGCTTATACTAGAACAATCAAGTGTTCTTTGAAACTTATAACAAGAAGGGGGAAGATGATTTTAGACTTATAGAATGCTAAATAGAGAGAGAATGAAGTTTAAGGTGTGAGTTTTTATGATAACTTAAGCCTAGTATTTATAGTAAATAAAATGGAGTTAAATATAATAAAAATGATGTACATTCTTGACTTTGTAACCTCATGGACGAATTTGATGATCAAAATACAGCTATGAGTCACTCTAATATGTGGTAAATTGAAGTAGCAAAGTTGTAATGAAAGAGTGTGGTGTCATGGAAGTTAAAACTTAAAGATTTGTCATAAAAAATCCTTGAAAATTACTATATTGAAGTTGATATTTTCACTATTTGGGGGCTGCATTTTTATAAAATTTTTAAGTGTTATTTTGTGAAATTTAAAACCATATTAAGGTATCTTAAATCTAGTTATTACGTTCTAGCAAGTTTCAAGCCAAACCGAGAAAGAATCGATCGAAAAAGCAACGTTTTACATATATATCCATAAAAGTTTTGTCGGATGTCTACTAGTAACATTATTCAACTAATAAATCAAATATAGATTGTGAAAATTTCACGAGTATTCCTACTTTCCATAAAGTATGTCGGCTTTGTCCTATTAATGGAATTATTAGATAACCACCGACACTGTGCCACCGACACTGTTTACCGTACATTATACTTAAGGTTTTGTATATACATTTTTAGCCTTTTCAAGAAGTTACAGGTCTTAGAACGACTTAAAACGAGATTCGGGTCAATTTAGGGTTTAACTAGGGTTTGATCGATTTGGAGAAATTGATGATGTTACAGATGGAATTACGGGTTTGGGCAGGTGTATTTAGGTGTTAGAAGGTCAAATGTATCATCAAAACGAGTCCTTTAACCTTAGATATCGATTTAGGGTTTTAGGTTCTTGAAATAGGGTTTTGGTTCATGATTTTCTACATAAAATGTTCTTGGTCGTGTTGCTGCCCAGTAAGGGGCGTAACCTACGCTCCATGGGGGCGTAGGCTACGCTGGGTGTATTTTCTATGGGCGTAGGTTATGGCCCTTTGGGGCGTAGCTTACGCCGAATGCCCCATCTTACGCCAAAACCTCCTGTTTACGCCACTCAAGACGCCAAAAGAATTGCACTTTAGAGAGCACCATACCTTACGCCCCCTTTACCCTAAAATTTTACAAAGGGCGTAACCTGTTAGAAATCCAAAAATGGTGTTAAAATGCAATTATTTTAATAATGGAAGGAGTATTAGTGAAAGTTAGTCAAGTGTATAAATACTCCTTTCCATACCCAAAATTGTAAGCTTTTTCCCATTTTCCATAATTAATTCCAATAATTCAACATTAATTCTCTCTCATCTTCATCCCTGACCTCCATACACACACAAACACCTTTTCACACACTAACTCCATTTTTGCACAAATCGAGCTCAAATTTCTACTTAACAATGTTGAAGGCTTACCTGACTATAAGTATGAAAGTGAGCATGTCTGTCCTTCTTGTGCTGTTGGGAAGATTAAGAGAGTTTCTCATAAACCGAAGAAATCTCCAAATTCTTTAGCACCTCTTCATTTGCTTCACATGGATCTTTGTGGGCCGATGAAAGTTCAAAGCCGAAATGGGAAGAAATACATCCTGGTTATTGTTGATGATTATTCAAGATATACTTGGATTAAGTTCCTAGCATCCAAAGATGAAACAACTCAGATGTTGATAGATTTCATCACCAATACTCAAGTAAATCTTCAACTTCCAGTTCGTTACATCCGTTCGGATAACGGTACTGAATTCAAGAATGCTGTTTTTGATGAATTCTGCAAATCCAAAGGTATTTCTCATCAATTCTCAGCAGTTCGCACTCCACAACAAAACGGTGTTGTTGAAAGGAGAAATCGATCGCTGGTGGAAGCAGCAAGGACAATGCTTGCTTATTCCAAATTACCATCCAATATGTGGGCTGAAGCTGTTGACACTGCCTGTCACACTCAGAATCGGTCCATCATCAATCAGCGTTTTGAAAAAACTCCTTATGAGGTTGTTAACAAACGGAAACCCAACATCAACTACTTCCACATATTTGGGTGTGTTTGTTACACGTTGAATGATCGGGAGAATCTTGGAAAATTCGAGAAGAAAGGTGATGAAGGATATTTTGTTGGTTATTCCAAAACATCTATTGCCTACCGAATCTATAATCGTCGAACAAACACAATTCAAGAGACGATGAATGTGTGGTTCGATGAGATGTCAGGCATGATTTTTGAGCAAGAAAGCTTGCTACCAACAAGTATGGATTCAAGTGCTTCAAGTAATTCTACAAGGAACTCTACCTTAGCTTCTAAATTCAAGAAGTTTTCAACTCCAACCAGTGATGAATTAGATATTCTTTTTGAAGAATTCTATAAGTCAAAACCGATTCATGATCAAGAACCTCCAGACATCGTTGAACCAATTCAAAGCAATGAACCTCTTCATAACAACGATCCAGTTTCTAACAACACTCATGAATCGTCATCAAGTTCTTCTGAGCAAAAATCATCTTCAAATGATTCTATTCCACCATCCTCTCCTGAGAATCCTACTCAATTGAATGTTCAAGAACAACCTTCTCAATTCACTCAGACAACAAATCCCCTGAACACTCCAAATGTGTATGTACCACTTGACTTTGATCATCCAGCATATAAGGAAAGGGTTATACCAAGTTATGATTCCATCTCTCAACAAACTTCAAGTTTCAATGATGGTGATGTTGATCTTCAACAACAAGATCCTCTTCCTCATGCTCACAAGTGGATTCGCATGCAGAAAAATCATCCTACTGATCAAATAATTGGAGATCCACAAGCAGGAGTAACTACTCGTACTTCAGTGAATGAGTGTCTCGTTGCACTTTCTCTTAGCAATATCGAACCCAAATCAGTATCTGAAGCTCTTCGAGATCCAGAATGGGTTAAGGCAATGCAAGAGGAACTCGCACAATTTGAAAGACTGAAGGTATGGAGATTAGTTCCAAATCCTAGAAAAGATGATCCAATCGGAACGAAGTGGATATTCAAAAACAAAAAGGATGAGAATGGAGTAGTAGTAAGAAATAAAGCTCGACTTGTTGCAAAGGGTTATTGCCAACAACCTGGTGTTGACTTCGACGAAACTTTTGCTCCAGTTGCAAGAATGGAGGCCATTCGAATTTTCTTAGCTTATGCCGCATTCCGAAACTTCACTGTGTTTCAAATGGATGTGAAAATTGCTTTTCTGAATGGTGACCTCAAAGAAGAAGTTTACGTTGATCAACCTGAAGGTTTTGTTGATCCTCAAAGACCAAACCATGTCTACAGGTTAGACAAGGCTCTCTACGGTCTTAAGCAAGCACCCCGAGCATGGTATGATTCTTTAACTACTTTCTTACTTAAAGGAGGATTTACCAAAGGCATAATTGACCCTACCTTGTTCATTCGCAAACAAGGTAAGCATGTTTTACTTGTTCAAATATATGTTGATGACATTATATTTGGGTCGACCAGTCAAACATTTTGCCGAAACTTTTCATCTCTAATGGTCAATCATTTTGAAATGAGCATGATTGGGGAAATGAATTACTTTTTGGGTCTTCAAATCAAACAATTACCAACTGGTATTTTTATATCACAAGGTAAATACATAAATGACATGTTGAAAAAGTTTGATATGACTTCATGTTCTTCAATTTCTACCCCAATGGCTGCTCGAACAACCATTAATACTGATACAAATGGGAAACCATTTGACCAAAAGAGATATAGAAGTATGATTGGTTCATTGTTGTACCTAACAGTATCTCGCCCAGATATAATGTTTGCAACATGTATGTGTGCTAGATATCAAGCTGCTCCAACTGATTTACATTATCAAGCTGTGAAACGAATCTTTCGTTATCTGAAGGGTACACCCGATTTAGGTCTCTGGTATCCAAGGGATACTGGATTCAATCTAATTGCTTATTCAGATGCAGATCATGCTAGGTTGTAAACTAGATCGCAAGAGCACTTCCGGTACTTTACAGTTTTTAGGAGATAAAATTGTGAGTTGGTCTTCCAAGAAACAGAACTGTGTTTCACTATCAACGGCTGAAGCAGAATATGTGGCTGCGGCTAGTTGTTGTGCTCAAGTTTTATGGATGAAGACTCAACTAACTGATTATGGTCTGAAATATGATCATATTCCTATCTATTGTGATTCTCAGAGTGCCATTGCCATTGCAGTCAACTCAGTAAACCACTCTCGATCAAAGCATATTGATGTTAGATATCATTTTCTCAAAGATCATATTGAGAAAGGTGACATCGAACTCTACTTTGTGGGAACTGAATTTCAACTCGCAGATTTGTTCACAAAACCATTGGACGAAAAGAGGTTTAATTTTCTGATCTCCAAGCTTGGTATGTTAAATCTTAAACCTTAATCTTTTTCATTTGAAGGAATTCTTGACACATTTCAGAAAACAAAATACAAAATTGAAAAATTACAAAAATTAACAAAAAGATTTTTTAGTGGCTTGTATATACTATGTATGCAACCCGTTCTTAAATGCTATATTTATTTGTACAGTGTTTTTACATTCTAAGTTTTTGTTATTATACATATAAATTGATATAAGATAACTTGGAATCGAACGCCTTTGTGTACTTCCAAGTGTTCTTATATGAATATGTATGTGTAGTAGCAATCAAGTTTTTCCAAATAAAGTTTTTTCAAACTCTCAATTATTGATATGAGAAAGCGAGGGATCGAACGCCTTTGTGTACTCTCTTGCTGTCTCATCTTAAACAATTGGAAGTTAACCTTTGTTTAAAAATTTTATTGCCTCCAACGTGTTGTTGTAAGTTGCGACGGATTGAACGCCTTTGTGTACTCCCTAGCTGTCTTACATTCAACATTGTTGTTGAAGCAAAATTTTTTCCGAAATATCACAACAAAGATTTTACTCATGTTTGAACTCACAAAAACCAATTTTTGCTCCACCTTTCTATGAAAATTTTTGATCTATTCTTGCATAGATTAAGGAGGAGTTTGTGATTTCAACAACCTTCAAAACTTTGTTTTTCCAATGACTTTCAATCACATGGAGTTCGGTGATTAGTGTGCACATGAGTGATAAGTATTTCTCAAATTATACTCCATGAATTTCATCATCGCCGATGAGTTCTAACCCCGGAGTATTCACTTCTTTCATTAGATAGTGAGGGTATTTTGAGTGATGTTGTTTTCGTGCAAATAGGATGGAGGGAGTAAAGTCGAAAAGTGAGAGGTTAAGGTGATATGTTGCGAGAAAAGGGTTAAAAGAAATGATACCCTTCCCCAAATTCTCAAAAAGCCGGGTAAAACACGCACCTATCAGATTTCATTTGTTGATATCTTGATAATGAAGAAGTCTTCATGGACCCAGTGAAGCAATGCACATCATTCCTAACCACTCAAGTATTTCTTAACAAATGCTTGTTTCATTCCTCACGGAGATTTTCTCATTTCTATTGACTCTTCATTCGGAAGATGTTGATATTGAAAAAGGGCGACATTCTGCTCCAGTCCCCGACTTCATTTGATCATGATGTGTCTAGAGCTACTTTGATTGATCATTGATTTGATTATCATTCATTCTTTTTAGGACACACTAGCTTCATGTCTTTGTGATATAATTGCTTATCTTTGTGATATAGCCGGAACATTTGTAGTGATATCTTAATTGATATTCCACGATGATCGAATGGAAATCCTACCAATGCTAACATCCTTTCCAACATTGAACGTAGGTCTCACATTTTCATTTATGAATGTGTTGAGTTAACAAGAAGTCTATGTGACCTCGGATGTTATTTCCCAAAAAGTCTTTAAGGATAAAATTGTGGTTATCAAATGCTTCGGTAGTGTTAACCATGATTTATATTCTTTGAAGCAATCTAGTGGTTGAAAAGCCGCAGACCGAACTATGTTAGAGACTTGTTTTATGCATATCTCAATGATACATAGGAAATCCGACAAATGTTATACATTTCAATCGGTTATTTCATTAATCCTTTCGATTTTTGAACATGCTAACGGATCATTCTTATCCGGTTTCATTTCTCTTCACACAAACACAGAAAACACCAACACCATGATATAACGTTTGTTTCAACAACTTCAATCTTACATTTTAGTCACTCCTAGGATTTCTTGGGTTGGGCTAATGGTTTGGATTGATGTTTTGATGGTTGACGTTTCTTCATGTGATCATGTTATTCCTGTTGACACTTAATCAATCTCATATGTGCATAATGACATTGATTCCCAATTTTGTCATTATGAGGGGGAGAAAATATTATGATTGATTGATTTACTGTTTGATAAGGAAACAAGAAGAAAAGTTTGTGTGTGGTTGTTTCAATAGGTTCAGAGACTTATCAGAGTTTGTGTATAGGAGGAGAAAATTCTTAAAGATATGTCAATAGTTTCAGATTTTCTCTAGATTTTAGTTGATTGAGACTTTTGTTTTAAAGTGGGAGAATTTGAATTGACTTCAGAGATAAGAATGAAATCAAAGATGAAAAGATTTTCACTCAAGATGCTTCAAAAGTTCAAAAATGCTCCAAAATGTGTATAATCATGGATTGAGGGGGAGCATGAATACTTCATAAGAATTTCATCCAAACTTCATTCAAATACTTACTCTCCAAAGTGTAGGAGTTGATGTGACAAAGATCAAAGCTTCAAAAGAGTCTTCATCAAACATTCTTCATTCAAGATCTTCAAGTCATACAACAACATTTTGTCAAGAAACTCCAATGCATACATCAAGGGGGAGAGTTCATATTCATGAAACTTCATTTCAAAAAGATGAGATTCATTCAAGGATTAAAACTGAAGAATCGAAAAGTTGAATTTCATTCGAGAATCAAAGATTGATACAGTCAAAACCAAGATTCATCTCTTCTGCATTTCAAAAGACAACTCTGATTCATGATTCATCAATTCTCGAAGATTCAAGCCAAACATGCTTTCATTATTCTCTGTTCTAAAAGAACATTGAGAATCCTCACATGATTTAACTTCAAGAAGTTCAGGACCAAGACCAAGACTGAATCAAGTTCTCCAAAGACAAAAGAGAAAGCTTTGAAGACTTGTTTTCAACACACCTATTGTCTTCACCACCGGGCTCATCAATTTCATTCCTACAAGACAAGATAACACGTACTTCATTCATTACAATAAATCACTAAGGGGGAGAATGTTAGAAATCCAAAAATAGTGATAAATTGTAATTAAGATTAGAAGACATTCTTGTTGTTAAGTCATAGATAAATGATTTCTAAGGTTGAGGGGCTAATTGTGATAATTAGCATAGTTGTATTGTTAGACTATATATAGCCCTCATACCTTAGAAATCAAAAACAACAATTCATTTTAACACACATTAATCCCAATCTTTCAGTTGAATCAATCATTCTCTCTCAAAACACACACACACACACACCAAGAACACACACTATCAAACCGCCATTGTTGAATCGAATTCAGTGGTAGAAATCGTGTTATAACAAGTGGTATCAGAGAAAAATCAGTTAATCTGAACGATCCATAGCTCGATTTGTTGCAATTTTCATTCAATTTTCAAATTTTTATTCAAAACCGTTTTTCACTGTTCTTCAATTTTTCACCTCTCAAATCACATAAAATCACACTTATTTGTTCATCAATAGATTCGTGATAGTTGTAAACATAATCCTGTCAAGTTTCAAGTTCCAATTCGATCTAAATCTCGAGTTTGAATTTTGTTAATCGGTGTGTTGCTAAGGTGAAAACAAACAGTTTGCAAGTGAATTCGTGATCTAACTCCTAGTAAATCGAAAGTTATTGAAGCTTTGCCATGTCGTTAATGGAGAAAACTGCTGCTGTTCATGTTCATGATGGAGAAGATGACTTCAGGACGATCTTGTTCCTGATTTTGTATTGATACGATCTCCAGTAGTATTTTTGATCTAGAACGATCTTCTCAAGATCGTTTCTTCAAGCGTTTCATTTCAAGAGTTTCATTTCAAGACCGTTTCATTTCAAGATCGTTTCATTTCAAGACCGTTTCATTTCAAGACCGTTTCATTTCAAGACCGTTTCATTTCAAGACCGTTTCATTTCAAGATCGTTTCATTTCAAGACCGTTTCATTTCAAGACCGTTTCATTTCAAGACCGTTTCATTTCAAGATCGTTTCATTTCAAGATCGTTTCATTTCAAGACCGTTCATTTCAAGACCGTTTCATTTCAAGACCGTTTCATTTCAAGACCGTTTCATTTCAAGATCGTTTCATTTCAAGACCGTTTCATTTCAAGACCGTTTCATTTCAAGATCGTTTCATTTCAAGATCGTTTCAATTTCAAGACCGTTTCATTTCAAGACCGTTTCATTTCAAGACCGTTTCATTTCAAGACCGTTTCATTTCAAGACCGTTTCATTTCAAGACGTTTCATTTCAAGACCTTTCATTTCAAGACCGTTTCATTTCAAGACCGTTTCATTTCAAGACCGTTTCATTTCAAGATCCGTTTCATTTCAAGACCGTTTCATTTCAAGACCTTTCATTTCAAGACCGTTTCATTTCAAGATCATTTCATTTCAAGACCGTTTCATTTCAAGATCGTTTCATTTCAAGACCGTTTCAAGACCGTTTCATTTCAAGACCGTTTCATTTCAAGATCGTTTCATTTCAAGACCGTTTCATTTCAAGACCGTTTCATTTCAAGATCGTTTCAATTTCTGCTTCTCAAGATCGTTTCATTTCAAGATCGTTTCATTTTCTCTCTCAAGATCGTCTTGACAAGTGGTTGTGTTGTGAAGAGTTTGATTATGGCTAACTAATCCAGAAGGATTGGTTTGGTCAATTCAAATTCTTGGAAAGAAAGACAAGACGATCTTCACCAAGATCGTCTCATCATTCTGAAGCTAAGACGATCTTCTTCAAGATCGTCCCATTTCTTTTTGAACATAAGACGATCTTCTTCAAGATCGTCCCATTTCTTTTAAACCTAAGACGATCTTCATCCAAGATCGTTCCAGTTCTTTGAATCATTTCATTCCAAAACATATTAGCTCAAGATCGTTTCATTTCAAGACCGTTTCATTTCAAGATCGTTTCATTTTTCTTCTCAAGATCGTTTCATTTCAAGACCGTTTCATTTCAAGATCGTTTCATTTTTCATACTTAACCAAATTTCACAAAAATCACCTAGGACGATCTTACCTAAAACGATCTCACCCAGGACGATCTTCTCAAGATCGTTTCATTTTCTGCTTCTCAAGATCGTTTCATTTTCTGCTTCACAAGATCGTTCCAATTCCAATTCCAATAAAAAAAAAAAAAAAAAATTTTTGCCCAGGATCTTAAAAAGGGATAATTCATGAAGATTTAAAATTTGATAGCATTAAAAAAAAAAAATTTCAGGCCAATTTTCATCCGTTATCGACGCGGTTTTGGCGAAAATTTTTAGAAATTATCAAATTTTTCCTATGATCATGATATCCAAAGTTTACATGAAATTCTAAGTTTCGTGAGAACATATTTCGGCGGCAAAAATTTGGAGGGAAACCTGAAGTACAAAATCTCCAAATTTCAATTTTAATTCTTTCACTTCAATTTCAATCACAATTACCTTTTCATTTCATTTCACCCTTTGCTAAACAAAATGTCAAGTCCAAGTATCTCAAATTCAGTCAAAAATGATTTCGTCTTCAATTTGTGGTTAACTTCCTCACCCAAGACACCTACTTTATCTGAAGAGAAACTTCATAAAGGTGGACTGTGCTCATGTTGTATGACTACTCATTTGCGATCTGAAACAACTCCTTGTCAAGTGATGAAGATATTGATTCATTCGATTGCCACTGAAAATGTCAAGTTTCAAGAGGAAGTAGTCACGTTACAAGCTGAGAATGTCAAACTGAAAGAACAAATGATCTACTATCGAGCTGGAAATGTGAGACTTACAAATGAGATGAAAGAACTTCAAGTTGAATTTGGAGACCTTGCAGTTTGGAATGAAATTGACAAACAAACTTTGAAGAAGAATGATGAGTTGATGTCACAAATGAAAGCTGCGATAAAAGAACTTCAAACAGAATTGAAAACTTCCAACAAGAAGCTGAATGATAGTATCTTGGAAAGCAAATCAAGAGAACTTATTTTGCAAGAAAAGATTTCAAGTTTTCAATCTCAGTCAAAAAATGAGACATCTATATTCTTAACCATGGAGAGCAAGTTTATTGATGAGATGAACAAAGTTGAGAAAGAGAGACAAGATGTTTGCAACAAAATCAAGACTCTTGAAGATAATTGTTTGCAATATCAATCAAATGAAACATCTCTACGAAAGAGAATCTCTAAACTTGAGATGGAATTGCAAACACAATCAACATCTTGTGACACTCAAAGTGATGATGGCTCAGTTTATCATGATGCAAGTCCAATATTTCCAACTGAACTTGATGCTTCAAAGAAAGTTTGCACTGAGTCCATCCCAAAAAACTCAAAGATCAAAGTTTCATCACCTGCTGAACGTAAAGCTTCTCAATTTACTAACTATGCCTTATTCAAGGATAGAAAGTATTCTTCGAAGCCTACTATTGATGGAACACAGACTCTCATTCCATTCTTGACATTTGAAGACAATACCAAGTTCATCTCTCAAGCAAAAGCTCAGTTGCCCAAGATCAAATGGAAACCTATCTACAAACCAAAGTCAACTGAGTCAAAGACAATCAAATACTCACTTTGGCAACTCTATGAACTTGCACCAAAACCAATTACCGTGCAAGAAGTGAATGTCTTTGCATCTCCACTGCGTCCACAAAAACTCAACTTTTCAACAACCTCGAGTTTTCACCTACCATGGACTGCAGATTCTATTCGTCGAATCGATGACACGTACATTTGGAATGTCAAGACAAAAACCGTTGGGCCTACACAAAAATGGGTCCCAAAGGTTGTTTGTAAGTAATTCGATGAAATGGCTTATACACATGTCAGTGTATAACCCGGGCTAAAGATGTTGTTTATTGGACTACTACTTCATAATGGTTGATTCCCCAGTTTCGAATTCAAAGAGACATGATGAACATGTTGTCACACATTCATCATGAGGGGAAGAAAGAGGATAATAAAGTCAAACAAGTGTGTGTGCTTTCTTGAATTTTGATGGGGAGAAAGAAGAATTCATCAGTTGAGGGGAAGAAAGATAAATTGTTGACTAAAGTGATCCCGAAAGATAAATTGTTGACTAAAGTGATCCCCAAATTAAGTGTTGATTAAAGTGATCCCCAAATTATTCTTTGAAGATAGTTATCGCCAACGTGGTGGGTACGCCGCGGGTACACCCTATACATAAGCGTTGGTGGTACGCAAATATGATTGTTTGATCGAGGGGAAGTTTGTGATGAAAAAGATGTTTGTCCAAATGCTTCAAGAGAAATATTCATTAATTAAGGGGAAGTGTGACAAAGTTAAGATTGTCAAGAAGATGCTTTCATGTTCAAATCTAAAGAGCCAAGATCAAGTTTCCGCAATGCTCATACTCTGAGAAGTTCAAGACTTAAAGATACATCTTTAAGGTAAGTGTGAAGATTAAAGACGTAAAGCCAAGTTTGATGGAAGATCTTGAAGACAATGAGAAAGCTTCGAAGACCTTCATCAACAAATTCGTATTTATAGATGATATCTTGCATGAATTACATTTCAACACCAAGGGGAAGAATGTTAGAAATCCAAAAATGGTGTTAAAATGCAATTATTTTAATAATGGAAGGAGTATTAGTGAAAGTTAGTCAAGTGTATAAATACTCCTTTCCATACCCAAAATTGTAAGCTTTTTCCCATTTTCCATAATTAATTCCAATAATTCAACATTAATTCTCTCTCATCTTCATCCCTGACCTCCATACACACACAAACACCTTTTCACACACTAACTCCATTTTTGCACAAATCGAGCTCAAATTTCTACTTAACATAACCTACGCCAGTGTAGGGCGTAGCTTACGCCAGTTGTACTTTTCAGATTTTCTTGTTTGACCTAAAATGACTTTCTGGACCTTTTTACGCGTCGAGCCTTGATCTAATTCACTTCTTATCTTATGTAACAATGAATAAGAGTCTTAGAAGTCATTTATCGTTGAGAAGCACTTTAGAAACCTAATTAGGGTTTTGTCGAGAAATTGATAAGTTATGTATACGTGTTTATGTATGTTGATATGAATGTATATGATCGATATTTAGGTGTTGGACGTGAAGTGAACATTGTACGACAATAACTCGACTTTATATCGACTTAAATTTCCATAACCAATCGAGGTGAGTTTCGTAACTCCCTACTCCTTTGAGATTCGGGCTGAAAAGTGTAAAACTTGCGTGTTTACTTACGTTGTTGATTAATTGATTGATTGCATTAAATGTTGGATTGATGAGACAATTTATCACGTTTGAATGACTTGGTTTATGTTTTGTTAAGTATTTCATTAATATTAGGATAGACGTACATACATGGAAGTCGGTTATGCCTTCATGGGTTTTAGATGTGGTGGGAAGGCTGCGGGTGACCCTATATATAAGCATCTGGGACTCGAAGAATGGATAATCCTCTTAAGTGTATGTACGTATAGTTGGTTTGAATTGTGATTATTGGTTTATGATTGACGAATATTGATTGTTGGTTTATGACAGACGATTTGTGATTGATGCATATACGATTGATTGTAAGCATGCATACGTAGTTACATAAGCCCTCGGTTGAGGACTCAAACATCCAAGTGTATAGATGTATACACTTAATCTATGAGATGTTGGTGACATGACTCCGAGTATATAGACATATATATCTCGATGATTTTGAGATACAGCCTTGTTCATTGTGATGACAGGCGGGTATCGTTGCATAGGTGACTTGAGTTCACGCATAAGATAGGCATGTTGGCTTATTTATGCATTCGGCACTTACATTGATACTTATATCATTTGTGCACTCCTATTACACGCTTATTTGCTTGTGTAATCTTGTTGTTGGAAGTTATTGTGTTACTTAGAGGCTCGCTGTAAGTCATGTCTAGCCTCTACTCGTATATTGTGATTACTGACGATGGTTCCTTATGGACCATTACTACGAACTCACCAACCTTGTGTTGACTATGCTTAGTACACTTTTCAGGAAATTAGGTTATCCCCGGACGTGGAGTTTGATTGTTGCTTGCTGTAAACCCGGGCTTTGGACTTTATGGATCAAGGATTCATTGGCCTTCTTTTTGCTTTATACTTAGGACCGATTTGCCATCTTCTGGATGTTATTTTGTTAACTTTGATGGTTATTTGCTCCTTATGTATTTTGGTACTTGTTTCGTATTGTAATGGATTCACTGAATCTTTATTTGCATTTAGTTCTTGTTCTATTGTAATTCCACCTTGTGCTATATGATTTCCGTGATATTTTGAGCCTCGGCTTGGGGTGTTACAGAATGGTGGCCCATGCGTGGTCGTAGAGAATTAGGCGGTTTGACCTAGACTACGACTTAAGTTAAAACTCTTCATATAGCATGCATGGTTAGGAAATTCGTGTGCAATGTGAATTATGTAAATCCCCGTGTGAGTTCGTAGTTAAGACCACTTGTGTGATAGCTTGAATTCAATGTGATGAATGTGGAATGCTGTTAATATGGTTTATTGTTGTTATTGGTTGGAGCTAATTTGATGATTTAGGGCAAAATGAAGTTATGCCATTAACTTAGTATAATATTGTGGCAACCCTAAAAGAACCCGATCAACTCTTTTATGGTTATCCAACATTATAACAAGTTAATGACATCGTGGATTGCGCACGTGTGGCTTAAAGTATAACAAGGAACCGATATGCTTAATGGAAGTTGATTAGGTGGAGGGTTAGCCATTGGTACACCCTGTATACATACCCGGTCAATAACTAGAGAGCATATCGAATTCGGATTATACTTTAAATCATTCATGTTAGTTGTTTGATTGCATGATGTTATGAGCATGATTACATGAGTTAATGATAGACAATTGTAATGAATTTGACATGATGATATGCTAAGTAACAATCCCATAGGATTCCAGCACTCTTGCCTTAGCTTAATGATATGAAATGAGTATGTGGTATCGGTATGAGAGCATTGACTACTTGTGTGACTAACATGTGAGCATTTGAGACTAACTCTCGGGTCAACGTGTCACTTGTTTTATAGAAATGGTGAGACCAAGGAGAGCCGGAACGAACTATAGGGCCGAAGAGGAAGAACCTCAACCGGAAGCTCAACCGGAGGTACAAGGAGGTAGAGGTAGGGGCCGTGGTAGAGGCCAAGGAAGGGGCCGTGGTGAAGCTCCCGAGCCAAACTTGGCTGAGGTGATCGCTCAAACGGTCACCAATATCATGCCGACCATTATTGCTCAAGTCACGGCAAGTCTTGGGGGAAACAATGCGGCTCCAAACAATGGGCCTCAAAACAATGAAGCCCCAATTAATATGAATAATGAAAATGCTCAACCTCATGCTGTGGAGGAGGAAGAAGAGGAACCAGTGGGAGTTGATAACCGTATGCCCATGTATAATCAACATGTAGGATACCGACAGGGGTGTATATTTAAAGACTTCAAAAGCTGTGGGGCACCGGAGTTTGATGGAAGAGGCGGTCCCACATAGTGTATAAGGTGGTTTGAGGAGATCGAGGCAGTGATTGAAAGAAGTCATTGCACCTATGACGATCGGATTTCTTATGCATCCGACATGTTTAGACATGACGCCTTGAGTTGGTGGAACCAAGAGATAACTTTGGGGCGGACTTATAACTTGGAATGGATCGATTTCAAGAACAAAGTGAAGGCAAAGTTTTGTCCTCCCTATGAACTACAAAACTTGACCATTGAGTTTGCTAATCTCAACATGGAGGGAGCCGATTACAAGAGCTATGTTAGACGATTTCAAGAGTTGTCTACCCTCATTCCTCACTTGGTGGATTCCGAGTCTCGGGCCATCGAGAAGTTTGTATTGGGCTTGAATCCTCAAGTCCGATCTTACGTGAATTCTAACATGCCTACTTCTTTGGCCGATGCGGTTAACCGGGCCGGTAGCGTGACCGAAGACTTGTTGAGGAGCGGTGTTTTAAGCAAATCCTCAACATACAAGAGGAAGGAAGTGGGAGAGTCTAGCGGGGTAAAGAAAGTGGGAAGGTTTGACCCCAAGAATGCAAATAGGGGTAGAATAATGGCGGCGGTGGAACCAACTAGGAAAGCTTATACTGGGACTCATCCTTTCTGTGGGAGATGCAACAGGCATCATCCCGCCAATGTCCAATGTGGAGCATGCTTTAACTGCAACCGAGTTGGGCACGAATCCAAGAATTGTAGAGCTCCAAGAACGGGCCCAATGAATGTGGCTCCTATTCGGGTCGTCCCTCCTCAAGGTAATCAACGAAGAGGTGAATGTTTTGAATGTGGTAGTCGTGACCACTATCGTAATAATTGTCCTCGATGGGTGGGACAACAAGTTCAAGTAGCTGTCCACCCCAACCAACTACAAATGGTCGGGCCTAACCAAAACCGGGGACAACAAGGCCATCAAGTGCAACCACGCGGCCGAGCCTTTGCGGCCAATGCAAATGAAGCCCGTAATGACCCCAACGTGGTAGCAGGTACCTTTCTCCTTAATGGTCACTATGCAACAGTTTTATTTGATTCCGGAGCCGATTATAGTCTCGTGTCCTCTAACTTTGTTCCTTTGATTGATGTGCATCCTTGTGCTCTAAACTATGTGCTTGACATTGAAATGGTAAACGGGTCACTAACTAAACTTAGTCAAATAATACGTTATTGTGTCTTGACCCTAGACGATGTTGAATTCTTCATAGACCTTATGCCTTTCGATATTGGGAGTTTTGATGTCATTGTGGGTATGGATTGGTTGACGGCGGTAAACGCGACTATTGTTTGTGGTGAGAGATTTGTTAAGATACCTTTGACTAACGGTAGAATTCTTAGGGTTCAAGGCGAAATCTCTGATTCCTCAAATTCTAAGGTCTTTAGTGCTACCATCACAAAGGTAGAATTAAAGACTGTTCCTATTGTTTGTGAATTTCCCGATGTTTTTCCGGATGACTTACCGGGATTACCTCCAACTCGTGAACTTGACTTTCACATTAATCTTATTCCCGAAGCCGCGCCCGTAGCAAAAGCTCCTTATAGACTAGCCTTAACCGAAATGCAAGAGCTACAAACTCAACTCAAGGAACTCCAAGAGAAGGGTTTCATTCGCCCTAGTCAATCTCCTTGGGGTGCTCCTGTTCTCTTCGTCAAAAAGAAAGACGGGTCCTTCAGAATGTGTATTGATTACCGGGAATTAAACAAGCTCACTGTGAAGAACCGGTATCCCCTCCCTAGAATCGATGACTTATTTGATCAACTTCAAGGTGCTAAGCACTTCTCTAAAATCGATCTTCGCTCGGGTTATCATCAACTCCGGGTACATGAAGATGATATCCCCAAGACGGCTTTTCGCACAAGGTATGGTCATTTTGAATTCACCGTGATGCCCTTTGGGTTGACTAATGCACCGGCGGTGTTCATGGACTTGATGAACCGGGTGTGTCAACCATACTTAGACAAGTCTGTCATTGTGTTCATTGATGACATACTTGTATACTCGAAGACAAAGGAAGAGCATGTTGAGCACTTGCGCGAGGTGCTCGAACTACTAAGGAAGGAGAAATTGTATGCTAAATTCTCCAAGTTTGAGTTTTGGTTGGAAGAGGTCCACTTTCTTGGTCACTTAGTGAGCAAGAATGGTATTCACGTGGACCCAAGCAAGATTGAAGCGGTCAAGAATTGGAGAAGACCCGAAATGCCATCCGAGATCCGTCAATTCCTTGGATTAGCGGGTTACTATAGAAGATTTATTGAAAATTTCTCCCGTATTGCACAACCACTCACTCTCTTGACTCAAAAGGAGAGAAACTTTGAATGGGGCGAAAGACAAGAAAACACCTTCCAAACTCTTAAAGATATGCTATGTGACGCTCCTATTTTGACGCTACCGGATGGAATTGAAGATTTTGTTGTTTATTGTGATGCCTCGGGACAAAGGTTGGGTTGTGTTCTTATGCAAAGGGGTAAAGTCATTGCTTATGCCTCTCGTCAATTGAAAGTGCATGAGAAGAACTACCCGACACATGATTTGGAATTGGGAGCGGTTGTGTTTGCTTTGAAGTGTTGGAGACATTATCTCTATGGCACCAAATATGTGATTTATACCGACCACAAAAGTCTTCAACACATCTTTAACCAAAGTGAATTGAATATGAGGCAAAGGCGTTGGCTTGAACTATTTAGTGATTATGATTGTGACATCCGTTATCATTCGGGCAAAGCAAATTTAGTAGCCGATGCCTTAAGTAGAAAGGAGAGAGTGAAACCAAGACGGGCTAAAGCTATGAGCCTCACGGTGGGGCCAAATATCCGTGACCGGATCATTGAAGCCCAAATTCAAGCCACCCTACCGGAAAACTTTGGAAACGAGAACCTAGATGGCATGGAACAACAATTCGATAGAAAAAGTGATAATGGGCTATACTTGGTTGAAAGACTTTGGATTCCTATTTTCGGTAACTTAAGAACACTTATTATGAATGAAGCTCATCAATCGCCTTATTCGGTCCATCCCGGGTCGGATAAGATGTACTTTGATTTGAAAAACTTGTATTGGTGGCCGGGCATGAAGCGTGATGTGGCTAAGTATGTGAGTGAGTGTCTTACTTGCTTACAAGTCAAAGCCGATCACAAGAAGCCACTCGGATTGTTAGTACAGCCGGTGATGCCCGAATAGAAGTGGGAACATATTTCAATGGACTTCATTACTAAACTACCGAAGACGAGAAGCGGTCGTGACATGATTTGGGTGATAGTAGATCGGTTAACGAAGTCGGCTCACTTTTTAGCCATTCGTGAAACCGATAAATTTGACACATTGGCTCGTTTGTACATCAAGGAAGTAATATCTAAGCATGGGGTGCCGATTTCTATCATTTCAGATAGAGATGCCCGTTTCAAATCAAACTTTTGGGAAGCTTTTCAAAGAGCAATGGGTACTCGACTCGACATGAGCACGACGTTTCATCCTCAAACGGATGGACAAACCGAGAGAACCATTCAAACCCTTGAAGACATGTTGAGGGCTTGTGCAATTAATTTTGGTGGAAGTTGGGAAGACCATTATCCACTAGTTGAATTCTCGTACAACAATAGCTATCATGCTACCATCCAAATGGCGCCCTTTAGAGCATTGTATGGTAGGATATGTCGTTCTCCTCTAGCTTGGGCGGAAATTGGTGAGAGTCAACTCATCGGGCCGGAAATTGTAGTTGAAACGACAAAAGTGATTTCTCAAATTAAGGAGAAGTTGCAATTGGCCCGTGAACGTCAAAAGAAGTATGCCGATGTGAGGCGGAGACCGTTAGAGTTTGAAATTGGTGATTATGTACTTTTGAAAGTGTCACCTTGGAAAGGTGTTGTACGTTTTGTGAAGCGGGGTAAACTTGCGCCAAGGTATATTGGTCCTTTCAAGATTCTTGAACGGGTTGGAAAGGTTGCCTACCGATTAGAATTACCACAAGAGCTTAGTGGGGTACATGATGTGTTTCATATTTGTAACCTACGTAAGTGTTTGGCGGACCCTACACATCATGTGCCCATGGACGAGATTAGGGTGGATTCGAATCTTAATTTTGTTGAAGAGCCGGTAGAGATCTTGGACCGTCAAGACAAGAAGCTAAAGAATAAACGCTACACGATTGTTAAGGTTAGATGGAATGCTAGACGTGGAGCCGAGTTCACTTGGGAGCGAGAGGATCATATGAAAACTAAGTATCCGCATTTATTTAGTAATTAGTGTTTTGTTGAATTTCGGGACGAAATTCTTTTAACGGGAGGATAATGTAACATCCGTAAATTTTGACCCGTTGACTTTATGTGTAATATGACTAACAATACAAGTTAATGAAGTATTTGGGTCGTTTTATGAATTAAATGACAATGTGTTATAGTCGGGTCGATAGTGTGATTAATCGGTGTTTAAATGTATAACGACGTGTATTTTGGCTTGAGAAGGAAACGGGTCGGCCCGTGGGTCATCCACGACCCACCAGCCCTTTATGACCCATCTCCTTTCCCTTATCTCATTCTCTACCACACAACTCTTTCTTTCTTCTATCTTTCTCTCTAAGTAAAAGCAAGACCATCCAACCCATCTCATATCTCTCATTCTCTTGCATCCATTTGGTGTTTTGGGTTTAGATTAACTCAAGAATCATTGTCATCTTCATCTCATTATCGTCTAAGCAAAGGATTTCATTTCTTAGTTCAAGGTTTTACCCATTTTGCCATAAATTGGGTTCTAGCTTGAGAAGGAAGTTTTGGTAAGTCTAATTCATCCCATTTGCATCTATTTATGTTTGTTTATGCATTTCTAGCCTTTTCAAGAAGTTACAGGTCTTAGAACGACTTAAAACAAGATTCGGGTCAATTTAGGGTTTAACTAGGGTTTGATCGATTTGGAGAAATTGATGATGTTACGGATGGAATTACGGGTTTGGGCAGGTGTATTTAGGTGTTAGAAGGTCAAATGTATCATCAAAACGAGTCCTTTAACCTTAGATATCGATTTAGGGTTTTGGGTTCTTGAAATAGGGTTTTGGTTCATGATTTTCTACATAAAATGTTCTTGGTCGTGTTGCTGCCCAGTAAGGGGCGTAACCTACGCTCCATGGGGGCGTAGGCTACGCTGGGTGTATTTTCTATGGGCGTAGGTTATGGCCCTTTGGGGCGTAGCTTACGCCGAATGCCCCATCTTACGCCAAAACCTCCTGTTTACGCCACTCAAGACGCCAAAAGAATTGCACTTTAGAGAGCACCGTACCTTACGCCTCCTTTACCCTAAAATTTTACAAAAGGCGTAACCTACGCCAGTGTAGGGCGTAGCTTACGCTAGTTGTACTTTTCAGATTTTCTTGTTTGACCTAAAATGACTTTCTGGACCTTTTTACGCGTCGAGCCTTGATCTAATTCACTTCTTATCTTATGTAACAATGAATAAGAGTCTTAGAAGTCATTTATCGTTGAGAAGCACTTTGGAAACCTAATTAGGGTTTTGTCGAGAAATTGATAAGTTATGTATACGTGTTTATGTATGTTGATATGAATGTATATGATCGATATTTAGGTGTTGGACGTGAAGTGAACATTGTACGACAATAACTCGACTTTATATCGACTTAACTTTCCATAACCAATCGAGGTGAGTATCGTAACTCCCTACTCCTTTGAGATTCGGGCTGAAAAGTGTAAAACTTGCGTGTTTACTTACGTTGTTGATTGACTGATTGATTGGATTAAATGTTGGATTGATGAGACAATTTATCACTTTTGAATGACTTGGTTTATGTTTTGTTAAGTATTTCATTAATATTAGGATAGACGTACATACATGGAAGTCGGTTATGCCTTCAATGGGTTTTAGATGTGGTGGGAAGGCTGCGGGTGACCCTGTATATAAGCATCTGGGACTCGAAGAATGGATAATCCTCTTAAGTGTATGTACGTATAGTTGGTTTGAATTGTGATTATTGGTTTATGATTGACGAATATTGATTGTTGGTTTATGACAGACGATTTGTGATTGATGCATATACGATTGATTGTAAGCATGCATACGTAGTTACATAAGCCCTCGGTTGAGGACTCAAACATCCAAGTGTATAGATGTATACACTTAATCTATGAGATGTTGGTGACATGACTCCGAGTATATAGACATATATATCTCGATGATTTTGAGATACAGCCTTGTTCATTGTGATGACAGGCGGGTATCGTTGCATAGGTGACTTGAGTTCACGCATAAGATAGGCATGTTGGCTTATTTATGCATTCGGCACTTACATTGATACTTATATCATTTGTGCACTCCTATTACACGCTTATTTGCTTGTGTAATCTTGTTGTTGGAAGTTATTGTGTTACTTAGAGGCTCGTTGTAAGTCATGTCTAGCCTCTACTCGTATATTGTGATTACTGACGATGGTTCCTTATGGACCATTACTACGAACTCACCAACCTTGTGTTGACTATGCTTAGTACACTTTTCAGGAAATCAGGTTATCCCCGGACGTGGAGTTTGATTGTTGCTTGCTGTAAAACCCGGGCTTTGGACTTTATGGATCAAGGATTCATTGGCCTTCTTTTTGCTTTATACTTAGGATCGATTTGCCATCTTCTGGATGTTATTTTGTTAACTTTGATGGTTATTTGCTCCTTATGTATTTTGGTACTTGTTTCGTATTGTAATGGATTCACTGAATCTTTATTTGCATTTAGTTCTTGTTCTATTGTAATTCCACCATGTGCTATATGATTTCCGTGATATTTCGAGCCTCGGCTTGGGGTGTTACATTACTCTTCTTGATCATCTACTTCTTACATGATATTATAGCATGAGCTCACAATACCGAAGCTTAACATTTTTACCTTTAGCCCCATGCATAATACTTTCATTCCCAGGTATTATAGATAAAATATCATGCACACATTTGACCATTTAGTCAAGTTAGCGCTACTAACTCAGGGCTAATTCACCTACTTATCTGTTCTTTTCACTTACCCCTTTCACCTACATTATTTCACCTACAACTTTCACCAACCATTTGTAACAATTCACCTACTTATCGGTTCTTTTTGTCCACCCCTTTCACCCACCTTTTACAAATGGTCTTAGAGAATAGGGATAGCAGCATATATACATCACAATAGAATAATCTTGCTTCCAAGTGTCGAGGAGCTTGATGGAAGCTAGCTCAAAGTGTATTGGGCGGAGGATTGGAAAAAGTTTGTTGTTTTCCGTTTTGTCCTCCCACATTAATTAGTCTATATATACTAGCCTCATACATGTTAGCACAAAAATGGCAAAGTTCTAGTTTTCTAGGATGGAAAGCCTCACATGAATGTTTGTCCATTGTGTTTGTGCTCTCTATGTGGACGGCTGGAAAGTGAAAAAGAGAAACGCTTTTGTTAGTTGTTTCCTTCTTTATGATATCTTAATACTATTAGCTAGGTTCTCTATGCATGCAAGAGGGGTAGGAAGATGATGAGTTAATGTTTATTGTAAACTACATAGAACCTTGAATATGAAAGTACCTTGACTACTTCCTTTATTTGTGCATCATAGTTACAGTGAATTCTCATGACTCGTATTCGTGCTAAGTTGTGAGCATGCAACTATGATCAAGGCCATTTTGCCAATTTGTTTGGATAGCAGAGAAAAGAAACGTATCTAGTATAATGGCATAGGTATAGATTTAATCAATAAAAATCTACTTTACATAATGTATAGTTGTGATTATAGTCATACTTCAATTATTTAACTAGTTATTTTCTACATATGGATAAATTAAATTATTGGGTTTTTTCCTGGATTTAGAGTAAACTGGGGTACCAAAGGGATCCGTGCAGTTAAATTAGCTAGTTAACTGGAAACTTTTCACTAAGGTCTGTGCTTATAAGGCAGAGCTTCTTGGAGCTTCTTGTCTGCCAATTCAGCACCACATCATCCAAGACTCTCTTCAGGACTCATCCCTCCCTATAAGAAAAACTTCTTGGAACTTCTTCGCCACATCATCAATTAATTTATAATTTATCTCACACACAAATACACCTATATATACCCCACACATATATAAAACAAAAAAAAAAATTGTTGTCGACCCCACCTCTTCTGCGTCTTCCAACTTCTCCATCAAGAAGTTTTTCCCAGACGCACCCATTTAGACGCTCGGTGACGATAGCGTCTTGCTTCTGTTAGGATTCATAACTATTATCAAGAACAATTACACGAGTACGCAGCGGAAAGAATCATATGTAATATAATTAATTAACAAAGTAAAAGTGAATGTGTACCTTTTAGCTTAGCTTCCAATAACCAAATAATAATGATGATTATTATTATTTAGGGTTTAAAGTAAAACCCCTTTACGATCGCACACTTGACACCCCTATGTATGTATGCTAGTACCCGATCACGAACTCACAACCCTTTGTGTATAACCCCTAAAAGTCGAACCAAGCAAGAAACCCAAAACCCTTTTTCCTTTTGTTGTAGTTCGACCGAACCAAGAGGGAGAGAAGAGAGAAAGAATTAGTTAGGGTTTTCAAATCTAATTGACTTGAAAAGTATGTTAAAACCCTTAAGCCTTAACCCCTATATATAGGGATAATTGTAAGGGTTTTAAACTTGGTGAACAAGTTTAGTCAAGGCTTTCCAAGCCTTGTAATTTTCGGCCCTATTAAGTGATAGTTAGGAAGTTTCCTTAATTCTTAATTTTCACTTAAGTCCTTCTCTTTTCAATATAATTAATTAATAAACGTATATTTAACTTTTTAACGATCGTTTATTAATCATTTCGTGAACATATTAATTAATATATTACATTAACATATTAATTAATTACATAGAGTATACGTGTCATTTCGTGTGACCCCGTAGGCTTAAATACTTTCCGGACATACGTTTATTTAACGTGATCATATTCCAACAGCTCCCACTTGAGCATGTTATATAAAGGCAATAACATTGGTTAGCGTCTAGCAACACGCCAATGCTCCCGAAAATATTTAAGTATAGTTTCTTAAAGTATTTTAAAACGATTTCTGTGTTTACTATCCCTTTGTTTCAGATACCTTTGTTAATTATGGATATGGATCAATTTCATTCCATAATTTAACGATTCTGTTTCTCATTTCCACAACTAATTAAGTTTACCAAATTAATCGAGACAACATCTGGAGTTCATTTGGGTATGGCCATACAAACATTTTAATTAATCAATGAGGGCGCCAAATGGTATCATTCTTCAATTGCAAGTTGAAGGAACAAATCCTATTTTGACTACACGTGTTAGTCATGTCATTTCACTACATTTCTGAAAATAGCCCTTTATTACTACCTTATTCACGATAGTTAGAACTATATCAAGAAAATGCAATCCATACATGCATAACCTGCTTGTATCTCAAGTCTAAGGATAAATAAAGCAACCATTTCACGAATTTCACTTAATGACGTCGATCCATAAAGTGATGATTCGTTAAGTGGGGTAGTCCAATATGCATCTTATGGATATCATGTGAGTTTGGTAGGACCATCTTCAAATATTCTTAAGAATATTACCAATCACTCAGATTTTGTCTTTATTTAACTATATTCCCATATAGTTAATCGACAATGGACATTTAGAATATTAAATATTCATGGATTTAAACATGAAAATATAGGATACAATTATATATTGAAATGAAAACAAACATACCAAGTACTTTAATTCATTTATTAAAATAATAATTGTTCAACATCCCTTATCCAAATACCAATCACAGATTTACATGGTATAACTAGCTAATTTAAGTCCTATGCCCTCGGCATGCTTATTGAGCTTTCCTTTTGACAATGCCTTTGTAAAAGGATCAGCTAAGTTATAATCTGTGTGAACTTTGAGTAAATTGATTTCACCTAGTTCGATTTGCTCACGAACATAATGATATCTTCTTTGATAATGTCTGGCACCTTTCTGAACTCCGGGTTCGTTGGCAATGATGATTGCACCAGTATTGTCACAATACATATCTAAAGGTGTGTTATTTGAGGGCATCACGTTAAGCCCAGAAATAAACTTTCTAATCCAGACTGCTTCCATGGCGGCATCTAAGGCGGCAATATACTCAGACTCTGTCGCAGACATAGCAAATGTGGTTTGCTTCTTGCTCTTTCAATCCACCGCACCTTCATTTAAAACTAAGACGTATCCCGACTGAGATTCTGTATCATCTTTATCAGTCTGAAATCCAGCATCACGGTATCCAGTCACTTTGAGCTCTGCATCAGGATTTCCTCCATACACCAGAAATAAGTCTTTAGTAGCCCGTAGGTACTTAAGAATGTTCTTCACAGTAGTCCTGTGATCTTCACCTGGATTCTGTTGATATCGATATTTTGCGCGAACGCTATGTCAGGTCTAGTGCATCTTACCGCATACATAATAGATTCCACAGCCGAAGCATAAGGAACCCTCTGCATACGCTCCACCTCCTCAGGTGTAGAGGCACCGTGTTTGCTAGATAAGTTAAGTCCTTCTTGCATGGGTACAAAACCACGCTTGGAATTCTCCATCTTGAATCGCTTCAAGATCTTATCAATATAAGCACTTTGACTTAGTCCAATCAACCGTTTACTTCTATCTCTATAGATCTTGATTCCAAGAATAAATGCTGCTTCTCCCAAGTCTTTCATAGCAAAACACTTTCCAAGATGGGATTTTACATCTTGCAACATTGGAATGTGATTTCCTATTATCAATATGTCATCTACATATAAGACAAGGAAAGTAACATTACTCCCACTAGCTTTGCGATATACACATGGCTCATCAGGATTTTGAGCAAAACCAAACTTTTTAATTTCCTCATCAAACCTTTTATTCCAACTTCTTGATGCTTGCTTTAGTCCATAAATGGACCTTTGAAGCTTGCACACTTTGTTAGGATATTTTGGATCAACAAAACCTTTTGGTTGTACCATATAAACTTCCTCGTCTAGATGACCATTCAAGAAAGCGGTTTTGACATCCATTTGCCATATCTCATAGTCATAGTACGCTGTTATGGCTAAGATAATCCTAATAGCTCTAATGTCCGTTATGGGAGAGAAGGTTTCCTCATAGTCAACTTTATAGAGCTGAGTATAGCCTTTCGCCACGAGATGAGCTTTATAGGTGTGTACATTTCCATCCATATCGGTCTTCTTCTTGAAGATCCATTTACACCCAATGGTTCTACCATTAGGTGGAAGATCAACCAAGCTCCAGACTTGATTGTCTTTCATGGATTTCATTTCCACATTCGCAGCTTCAAGCCATTTGTCAGATTCTGGATCTGATAATGCAGCTTTGAAATTAGGAGGTTCATTTAAGTCTCTTAATACGTGTTCTTCAGACTCAATATTAAGATTCAATCTTTCACGAGCACGTATTGTCCTTGAGGACCTACGAATTGGAATCGCATTATCTTCAACTTGAGGTTCATCACTTTGAACATTCCCCCCCCCCAAGTTGATGATCGCTAGTATTTTCAGAAGGTGACACATCTTTCTCTTGAGTCTCATCAAGTTCGACAATCCTCCCACTATTTTCTTGAGTGATGAGATTCTTTTCAAAGAACTCAGCATATCTAGCAACTTTAACAGTGTTTTCGGTAGGAAAGTAGAAGTAGTAACCCATCGTTTCCTTTGGGTATCCTACAAAGATGCACTTAACTGATCTAGGTTGAAGTTTGTCAGGCGTATCTCGCTTCACAAGTGCCTCACATCCCCAGACTCTTAAGTAAGACAAATTAGGGACACTTCCATGCCATAATTCATGCGGTGTCTTGTCAACCTTCTTGGTTGGAACCATATTGAGAATGCGTACAGCAGTCTCTAGAGCATAATCCCAAAATGAAAATGGGAGAGTAGTAAGGTTCATCATTGATCTCACCATGTCCAACAAAGTTCGATTTCTCCTCTCAGATACACCATTATGTTGTGGAGTATATGGAGGAGTAAGCTGTTGAATAATTCCACAAGCTTTTAGATAATCCTTAAACTCTTGGCTTAAGTATTCTCCACCTCGATCCGAACGAAGAATCTTGATGGTTTTACCGAGTTGATTTTCTACTTCATTTTTAAACTCTTTGAATGTTTCAAAGACTTCATGTTTATGTTTAAGCAAGTAAACATAACGATAACGACTGAAATCATCCGTAAAAGTGATGAAGTAGCTAGCACCTTTCCTTGACACATGTCTAAATGGGCCACATACATCGGTATGTATAAGTCCAAGTAGCTCTTTAGCCCTCTCCGGTTTATGCGAAAAAGGTTTTCTTATCATCTTGCCGGAAACACAAGACACGCATTTGTCAAATGATTCATCATTTGATTGTAAGATCCCTTCACGTTGAAGTCTTTCAATGCGTTTCTTGCCAACATGAGCAAGTCGACAATGCCAAAGATAGGTAGAGTCCAAGTTAGGCTTGACTCTTTTGCTAACATTATACATTGAATTATCATTTAAATCACAACCATGCATATCAATTTCATAAATACCATTACAAGCAATAGCATTAAAATAATGAACATTATTTCTAGAAACTGAAATACCATAATCATTAAAAACATTAATGAATCCGTTGTCTTTCAACAATGAAACTGAAATTACACCTCTAGTAATAGATGGTGCATAGTGACAATTGTCTAACACAATAACTAAACCAGTAGGTAAAACTAAATGAAAGTCTCCTATTTCTTCTACAGCTGCCGGTAGACCATTGCCCACGAACAGTTGTAAAGCTCCTGGCTTCAGTTTCTTCCTTCCTCTAAGCCCCTGTAAAGTATTACAGATATGAGTTCCACAGCCAGTGTCATAAACCCACGAATTACGCTTAGAAAAGGAATATAATTCAATTGTGAAGATACCTGAAGAACTGGCTAAACTAGCTTGCTTCTTCTTCTCGTTCAACTCAGCTAGATACTTAGGACAATTTCTCTTCCAATGTCCCACTTCAGCACAGTGATGACAAGCCTGGTCCTTAGCCGGATGCTCCTTTTTTCGCCGGAGGGGTCTTTTTAGGTTTTGAGACTGAAGCACCTTGCTTTCCCTTACCAACGTTCTTGCCCTTAGCTTTCGGTTGTTTTCCTTTCTGAACCTTTCCCCCCTTGATCATAAGAACTTGGGGTGTCTCAGATTTCTTGGGAAGGTTTTTCTCATACTCAATTAACATGGCATGAAGTTCAGCTATGGTTTTGTTCATACTGTGCATATTGTAATTGCGCACAAAACTCTCAAAATCCCTTGAAAGAGACTTAAGAATCATGCCAATAGCAATAGGCTGATGATACGCATAGTTTAACCTTTCCAAGTGCTCAAAGTATCTCTTCATCTTGAGTACATGAGGACTCATCGGTTTCCCATACTCGTGTTTCAAATCATGGAGTGACTCAACAAGTTCAAACAATTTAACTCCAGCTTGCTTTTCGTACATAGACTTGAGTTCTCTGATCATATCATACGGATTATAAGTCTCGAATTGCTTTTGAAGCTCGGGAGTCATGCTGCCTAGCATCAAACAAGCAACCTCATTATGTCTATCGTACTGAGTATTGTATTCTGCCAACTGTGTTGTAGTAGCAGTTGCAGCATCAGGGATAGCGGGCATATGTTTTTCAAGGACATCGGTTTTCTTTTCAGCTCTTAGAACGATTCTCAGCTGACGATACCAGTCATTGAAGTTGGTTCCAGAAAGTTTTTCTCTTTCTAGCATCGACCTGAAAGCCGATTGGTGTATGTTTTGTGAAGGATTTGTTGCCATCTACAAAACAGATTCAAGTTCAAGAATCAGTATTTTCGATAATAATCCTTAAGAAATATAATTACCCAATGTTAAATCATTTAACAATTAATTTCATTAAGGCTAGGATCCAATTGACATACTATCATTTCATCAGTTGATCTGCTAGAAATGACGTACTCAAAAGGTAAGTGACGATCAGTAATTGCATTACAAGTACAATTCCTAGATTTATGGGACTTACAACAACACTTATAGGGGTATTAAGTGTTTTGTAATCATGTTTTGTCCCATCTTATACCACGGGTCAAGGTCTCACCGCTTAACTCGTTTTAAGTCTCCCAATTAAGAACTTGTAAATAGTCTACCACCGTCTCACGATGAGTAGTAATTTATGTAACATCTCGAACTTTTAATTAACGGTTGACTTGTGTCGTTAAGTCAACACCTTGTGTCCGTTAAGTCTCTAGGAGATTTAATGCTTATATGTGATTAATGTGCTATATGTGTGAGGCTTCAATGCCTTAATGATGTATATGTTAATGTGTTTAAGATGTCAAAGATGATTAAATGTGTTTAATATGTCGAGAAGTATTCCCGTTAGGTTGTTTAAGCCTTAGATGTAAAGATGTAAAGTGGAGGGGCTTGAATGTAAGCTTTGAAACTTGGGTCCAGGTGGGGGGGGGGGGGGGGGGGGGGGGGGGGGGGGGGGGGGGGGGGGGGGGGGGGGGGGGGGGGGGGGGGGGGGGGGGGGGGGGGGGGGGGGGGGGGGGGGGGGGGGGGGGGGGGGGGGGGGGGGGGGGGGGGGGGGGGGGGGGGGGGGGGGGGGGGGGGGGGGGGGGGGGGGGGGGGG
>CM067174.1:85467089-85502089 GCA_034093135.1 Erigeron breviscapus
GGACTACTACTTCATAATGGTTGATTCCCCAGTTTCGACTTCAAAGAGACATGATGAACATGTTGTCACACATTCATCATGAGGGGAAGAAAGAGGATAATAAAGTCAAACAAGTGTGTGTGCTTTCTTGAATTTTGATGGGGAGAAAGAAGAATTCATCAGTTGAGGGGAAGAAAGATAAATTGTTGACTAAAGTGATCCCGAAAGATAAATTGTTGACTAAAGTGATCCCCAAATTAAGTGTTGATTAAAGTGATCCCCAAATTATTCTTTGAAGATAGTTATCGCCAACGTGGTGGGTACGCCGCGGGTACACCCTATACATAAGCGTTGGTGGTACGCAAATATGATTGTTTGATCGAGGGGAAGTTTGTGATGAAAAAGATGTTTGTCCAAATGCTTCAAGAGAAATATTCATTAATTAAGGGGAAGTGTGACAAAGTTAAGATTGTCAAGAAGATGCTTTCATGTTCAAATCTAAAGAGCCAAGATCAAGTTTCCGCAATGCTCATACTCTGAGAAGTTCAAGACTTAAAGATACATCTTTAAGGTAAGTGTGAAGATTAAAGACGTAAAGCCAAGTTTGATGGAAGATCTTGAAGACAATGAGAAAGCTTCGAAGACCTTCATCAACAAATTCGTATTTATAGATGATATCTTGCATGAATTACATTTCAACACCAAGGGGAAGAATGTTAGAAATCCAAAAATGGTGTTAAAATGCAATTATTTTAATAATGGAAGGAGTATTAGTGAAAGTTAGTCAAGTGTATAAATACTCCTTTCCATACCCAAAATTGTAAGCTTTTTTCCCATTTTCCATAATTAATTCCAATAATTCAACATTAATTCTCTCTCATCTTCATCCCTGACCTCCATACACACACAAACACCTTTTCACACACTAACTCCATTTTTGCACAAATCGAGCTCAAATTTCTACTTAACATAACCTACGCCAGTGTAGGGCGTAGCTTACGCCAGTTGTACTTTTCAGATTTTCTTGTTTGACCTAAAATGACTTTCTGGACCTTTTTACGCGTCGAGCCTTGATCTAATTCACTTCTTATCTTATGTAACAATGAATAAGAGTCTTAGAAGTCATTTATCGTTGAGAAGCACTTTAGAAACCTAATTAGGGTTTTGTCGAGAAATTGATAAGTTATGTATACGTGTTTATGTATGTTGATATGAATGTATATGATCGATATTTAGGTGTTGGACGTGAAGTGAACATTGTACGACAATAACTCGACTTTATATCGACTTAAATTTCCATAACCAATCGAGGTGAGTTTCGTAACTCCCTACTCCTTTGAGATTCGGGCTGAAAAGTGTAAAACTTGCGTGTTTACTTACGTTGTTGATTAATTGATTGATTGCATTAAATGTTGGATTGATGAGACAATTTATCACGTTTGAATGACTTGGTTTATGTTTTGTTAAGTATTTCATTAATATTAGGATAGACGTACATACATGGAAGTCGGTTATGCCTTCATGGGTTTTAGATGTGGTGGGAAGGCTGCGGGTGACCCTATATATAAGCATCTGGACTCGAAGAATGGATAATCCTCTTAAGTGTATGTACGTATAGTTGGTTTGAATTGTGATTATTGGTTTATGATTGACGAATATTGATTGTTGGTTTATGACAGACGATTTGTGATTGATGCATATACGATTGATTGTAAGCATGCATACGTAGTTACATAAGCCCTCGGTTGAGGACTCAAACATCCAAGTGTATAGATGTATACACTTAATCTATGAGATGTTGGTGACATGACTCTGAGTATATAGACATATATATCTCGATGATTTTGAGATACAGCCTTGTTCATTGTGATGACAGGCGGGTATCGTTGCATAGGTGACTTGAGTTCACGCATAAGATAGGCATGTTGGCTTATTTATGCATTCGGCACTTACATTGATACTTATATCATTTGTGCACTCCTATTACACGCTTATTTGCTTGTGTAATCTTGTTGTTGGAAGTTATTGTGTTACTTAGAGGCTCGCTGTAAGTCATGTCTAGCCTCTACTCGTATATTGTGATTACTGACGATGGTTCCTTATGGACCATTACTACGAACTCACCAACCTTGTGTTGACTATGCTTAGTACACTTTTCAGGAAATTAGGTTATCCCCGGACGTGGAGTTTGATTGTTGCTTGCTGTAAACCCGGGCTTTGGACTTTATGGATCAAGGATTCATTGGCCTTCTTTTTGCTTTATACTTAGGACCGATTTGCCATCTTCTGGATGTTATTTTGTTAACTTTGATGGTTATTTGCTCCTTATGTATTTTGGTACTTGTTTCGTATTGTAATGGATTCACTGAATCTTTATTTGCATTTAGTTCTTGTTCTATTGTAATTCCACCTTGTGCTATATGATTTCCGTGATATTTTGAGCCTCGGCTTGGGGTGTTACAGAATGGTGGCCCATGCGTGGTCGTAGAGAATTAGGCGGTTTGACCTAGACTACGACTTAAGTTAAAACTCTTCATATAGCATGCATGGTTAGGAAATTCGTGTGCAATGTGAATTATGTAAATCCCCGTGTGAGTTCGTAGTTAAGACCACTTGTGTGATAGCTTGAATTCAATGTGATGAATGTGGAATGCTGTTAATATGGTTTATTGTTGTTATTGGTTGGAGCTAATTTGATGATTTAGGGCAAAATGAAGTTATGCCATTAACTTAGTATAATATTGTGGCAACCCTAAAAGAACCGATCAACTCTTTTATGGTTATCCAACATTATAACAAGTTAATGACATCGTGGATTGCGCACGTGTGGCTTAAAGTATAACAAGGAACCGATATGCTTAATGGAAGTTGATTAGGTGGAGGGTTAGCCATTGGTACACCCTGTATACATACCCGGTCAATAACTAGAGAGCATATCGAATTCGGATTATACTTTAAATCATTCATGTTAGTTGTTTGATTGCATGATGTTATGAGCATGATTACATGAGTTAATGATAGACAATTGTAATGAATTTGACATGATGATATGCTAAGTAACAATCCCATAGGATTCCAGCACTCTTGCCTTAGCTTAATGATATGAAATGAGTATGTGGTATCGGTATGAGAGCATTGACTACTTGTGTGACTAACATGTGAGCATTTGAGACTAACTCTCGGGTCAACGTGTCACTTGTTTTATAGAAATGGTGAGACCAAGGAGAGCCGGAACGAACTATAGGGCCGAAGAGGAAGAACCTCAACCGGAAGCTCAACCGGAGGTACAAGGAGGTAGAGGTAGGGGCCGTGGTAGAGGCCAAGGAAGGGGCCGTGGTGAAGCTCCCGAGCCAAACTTGGCTGAGGTGATCGCTCAAACGGTCACCAATATCATGCCGACCATTATTGCTCAAGTCACGGCAAGTCTTGGGGGAAACAATGCGGCTCCAAACAATGGGCCTCAAAACAATGAAGCCCCAATTAATATGAATAATGAAAATGCTCAACCTCATGCTGTGGAGGAGGAAGAAGAGGAACCAGTGGGAGTTGATAACCGTATGCCCATGTATAATCAACATGGAGGATACCGACAGGGGTGTATATTTAAAGACTTCAAAAGCTGTGGGGCACCGGAGTTTGATGGAAGAGGCGGTCCCACATAGTGTATAAGGTGGTTTGAGGAGATCGAGGCAGTGATTGAAAGAAGTCATTGCACCTATGACGATCGGATTTCTTATGCATCCGACATGTTTAGACATGACGCCTTGAGTTGGTGGAACCAAGAGATAACTTTGGGGCGGACTTATAACTTGGAATGGATCGATTTCAAGAACAAAGTGAAGGCAAAGTTTTGTCCTCCCTATGAACTACAAAACTTGACCATTGAGTTTGCTAATCTCAACATGGAGGGAGCCGATTACAAGAGCTATGTTAGACGATTTCAAGAGTTGTCTACCCTCATTCCTCACTTGGTGGATTCCGAGTCTCGGGTCATCGAGAAGTTTGTATTGGGCTTGAATCCTCAAGTCCGATCTTATGTGAATTCTAACATGCCTACTTCTTTGGCCGATGCGGTTAACCGGGTCGGTAGCGTGACCGAAGACTTGTTGAGGAGCGGTGTTTTAAGCAAATCCTCAACATACAAGAGGAAGGAAGTGGGAGAGTCTAGCTGGGTAAAGAAAGTGGGAGGTTTGACCCCAAGAATGCAAATAGGGGTAGAATAATGGCGGCGGTGGACCAACTAGGAAACCTTATACTGGGCCTCATCCTTTCTGTGGGAGATGCAACAGGCATCATCCCGCCAATGTCCAATGTGGAGCATGCTTTAACTGCAACCAAGTTGGGCACGAATCCAAGAATTGTAGAGCTCCAAGAACGGGCCCAATGAATGTGGCTCCTATTCGGGTCGTCCCTCCTCAAGGTAATCAACGAAGAGGTGAATGTTTTGAATGTGGTAGTCGTGACCACTATCGTAATAATTGTCCTCGATGGGTGGGACAACAAGTTCAAGTAGCCGTCCACCCCAACCAACTACAAATGGTCGGGCCTAACCAAAACCGGGGACAACAAGGCCATCAAGTGCAACCACGCGGCCGAGCCTTTGCGGCCAATGCAAATGAAGCCCGTAATGACCCCAACGTGGTAGCAGGTACCTTTCTCCTTAATGGTCACTATGCAACAGTTTTATTTGATTCCGGAGCCGATTATAGTCTCGTGTCCTCTAACTTTGTTCCTTTGATTGATGTGCATCCTTGTGCTCTAAACTATGTGCTTGACATTGAAATGGTAAACGGGTCACTAACTAAACTTAGTCAAATATTACGTGATTGTGTCTTGACCCTAGACGATGTTGAATTCTTCATAGACCTTATGCCTTTCGATATTGGGAGTTTTGATGTCATTGTGGGTATGGATTGGTTGACGGCGGTAAACGCGACTATTGTTTGTGGTGAGAGATTTGTTAAGATACCTTTGACTAACGGTAGAATTCTTAGGGTTCAAGGCGAAATCTCTGATTCCTCAAATTCTAAGGTCTTTAGTGCTACCATCACAAAGGTAGAATTAAAGACTGTTCCTATTGTTTGTGAATTTCCCGATGTTTTTCCGGATGACTTACCGGGATTACCTCCAACTCGTGAACTTGACTTTCACATTAATCTTATTCCCGAAGCCGCGCCCGTAGCAAAAGCTCCTTATAGACTAGCCTTAACCGAAATGCAAGAGCTACAAACTCAACTCAAGGAACTCCAAGAGAAGGGTTTCATTCGCCCTAGTCAATCTCCTTGGGGTGCTCCTGTTCTCTTCGTCAAAAAGAAAGACGGGTCCTTCAGAATGTGTATTGATTACCGGGAATTAAACAAGCTCACTGTGAAGAACCGTATCCCCTCCCTAGAATCGATGACTTATTTGATCAACTTCAAGGTGCTAAGCACTTCTCTAAAATCGATCTTCGCTCGGGTTATCATCAACTCCGGGTACATGAAGATGATATCCCCAAGACGGCTTTTCGCACAAGGTATGGTCATTTTGAATTCACCGTGATGCCCTTTGGGTTGACTAATGCACCGGCGGTGTTCATGGACTTGATGAACCGGGTGTGTCAACCATACTTAGACAAGTCTGTCATTGTGTTCATTGATGACATACTTGTATACTCGAAGACAAAGGAAGAGCATGTTGAGCACTTGCGCGAGGTGCTCGAACTACTAAGGAAGGAGAAATTGTATGCTAAATTCTCCAAGTTTGAGTTTTGGTTGGAAGAGGTCCACTTTCTTGGTCACGTAGTGAGCAAGATGGTATTCACGTGGACCCAAGCAAGATTGAAGCGGTCAAGAATTGGAGAAGACCCGAAATGCCATCCGAGATCCGTCAATTCCTTGGATTAGCGGGTTACTATAGAAGATTTATTGAAAATTTCTCCCGTATTGCACAACCACTCACTCTCTTGACTCAAAAGGAGAGAAACTTTGAATGGGGCGAAAGACAAGAAAACACCTTCCAAACTCTTAAAGATATGCTATGTGACGCTCCTATTTTGACGCTACCGGATGGAATTGAAGATTTTGTTGTTTATTGTGATGCCTCGGGACAAAGGTTGGGTTGTGTTCTTATGCAAAGGGGTAAAGTCATTGCTTATGCCTCTCGTCAATTGAAAGTGCATGAGAAGAACTACCCGACACATGATTTGGAATTGGGAGCGGTTGTGTTTGCTTTGAAGTGTTGGAGACATTATCTCTATGGCACCAAATATGTGATTTATACCGACCACAAAAGTCTTCAACACATCTTTAACCAAAGTGAATTGAATATGAGGCAAAGGCGTTGGCTTGAACTATTTAGTGATTATGATTGTGACATCCGTTATCATTCGGGCAAAGCAAATTTAGTAGCCGATGCCTTAAGTAGAAAGGAGAGAGTGAAACCAAGACGGGCTAAAGCTATGAGCCTCACGGTGGGGCCAAATATCCGTGACCGGATCATTGAAGCCCAAATTCAAGCCACCCTACCGGAAAACTTTGGAAACGAGAACCTAGATGGCATGGAACAACAATTCGATAGAAAAAGTGATAATGGGCTATACTTGGTTGAAAGACTTTGGATTCCTATTTTCGGTAACTTAAGAACACTTATTATGAATGAAGCTCATCAATCGCCTTATTCGGTCCATCCCGGGTCGGATAAGATGTACTTTGATTTGAAAAACTTGTATGGTGGCCGGGCATGAAGCGTGATGTGGCTAAGTATGTGAGTGAGTGTCTTACTTGCTTACAAGTCAAAGCCGATCACAAGAAGCCACTCGGATTGTTAGTACAGCCGGTGATGCCCGAATAGAAGTGGGAACATATTTCAATGGACTTCATTACTAAACTACCGAAGACGAGAAGCGGTCGTGACATGATTTGGGTGATAGTAGATCGGTTAACGAAGTCGGCTCACTTTTTAGCCATTCGTGAAACCGATAAATTTGACACATTGGCTCGTTTGTACATCAAGGAAGTAATATCTAAGCATGGGGTGCCGATTTCTATCATTTCAGATAGAGATGCCCGTTTCAAATCAAACTTTTGGGAAGCTTTTCAAAGAGCAATGGGTACTCGACTCGACATGAGCACGACGTTTCATCCTCAAACGGATGGACAAACCGAGAGAACCATTCAAACCCTTGAAGACATGTTGAGGGCTTGTGCAATTAATTTTGGTGGAAGTTGGGAAGACCATTATCCACTAGTTGAATTCTCGTACAACAATAGCTATCATGCTACCATCCAAATGGCGCCCTTTAGAGCATTGTATGGTAGGATATGTCGTTCTCCTCTAGCTTGGGCGGAAATTGGTGAGAGTCAACTCATCGGGCCGGAAATTGTAGTTGAAACGACAAAAGTGATTTCTCAAATTAAGGAGAAGTTGCAATTGGCCCGTGAACGTCAAAAGAAGTATGCCGATGTGAGGCGGAGACCGTTAGAGTTTGAAATTGGTGATTATGTACTTTTGAAAGTGTCACCTTGGAAAGGTGTTGTACGTTTTGTGAAGCGGGGTAAACTTGCGCCAAGGTATATTGGTCCTTTCAAGATTCTTGAACGGGTTGGAAAGGTTGCCTACCGATTAGAATTACCACAAGAGCTTAGTGGGGTACATGATGTGTTTCATATTTGTAACCTACGTAAGTGTTTGGCGGACCCTACACATCATGTGCCCATGGACGAGATTAGGGTGGATTCGAATCTTAATTTTGTTGAAGAGCCGGTAGAGATCTTGGACCGTCAAGACAAGAAGCTAAAGAATAAACGCTACACGATTGTTAAGGTTAGATGGAATGCTAGACGTGGAGCCGAGTTCACTTGGGAGCGAGAGGATCATATGAAAACTAAGTATCCGCATTTATTTAGTAATTAGTGTTTTGTTGAATTTCGGGACGAAATTCTTTTAACGGGAGGATAATGTAACATCCGTAAATTTTGACCCGTTGACTTTATGTGTAATATGACTAACAATACAAGTTAATGAAGTATTTGGGTCGTTTTATGAATTAAATGACAATGTGTTATAGTCGGGTCGATAGTGTGATTAATCGGTGTTTAAATGTATAACGACGTGTATTTTGGCTTGAGAAGGAAACGGGTCGGCCCGTGGGTCATCCACGACCCACCAGCCCTTTATGACCCATCTCCTTTCCCTTATCTCATTCTCTACCACACAACTCTTTCTTTCTTCTATCTTTCTCTCTAAGTAAAAGCAAGACCATCCAACCCATCTCATATCTCTCATTCTCTTGCATCCATTTGGTGTTTTGGGTTTAGATTAACTCAAGAATCATTGTCATCTTCATCTCATTATCGTCTAAGCAAAGGATTTCATTTCTTAGTTCAAGGTTTTACCCATTTTGCCATAAATTGGGTTCTAGCTTGAGAAGGAAGTTTTGGTAAGTCTAATTCATCCCATTTGCATCTATTTATGTTTGTTTATGCATTTCTAGCCTTTTCAAGAAGTTACAGGTCTTAGAACGACTTAAAACAAGATTCGGGTCAATTTAGGGTTTAACTAGGGTTTGATCGATTTGGAGAAATTGATGATGTTACGGATGGAATTACGGGTTTGGGCAGGTGTATTTAGGTGTTAGAAGGTCAAATGTATCATCAAAACGAGTCCTTTAACCTTAGATATCGATTTAGGGTTTTGGGTTCTTGAAATAGGGTTTTGGTTCATGATTTTCTGCATAAAATGTTCTTGGTCGTGTTGCTGCCCAGTAAGGGGTGTAACCTACGCTCCATGGGGGCGTAGGCTACGCTGGCTGTATTTTCTATGGGCGTAGGTTATGGCCCTTTGGGGCGTAGCTTACGCCGAATGCCCCATCTTACGCCAAAACCTCCTGTTTACGCCACTCAAGACGCCAAAAGAATTGCACTTTAGAGAGCACCGTACCTTACGCCTCCTTTACCCTAAAATTTTACAAAAGGCGTAACCTACGCCAGTGTAGGGCGTAGCTTACGCTAGTTGTACTTTTCAGATTTTCTTGTTTGACCTAAAATGACTTTCTGGACCTTTTTACGCGTCGAGCCTTGATCTAATTCACTTCTTATCTTATGTAACAATGAATAAGAGTCTTAGAAGTCATTTATCGTTGAGAAGAACTTTGGAAACCTAATTAGGGTTTTGTCGAGAAATTGATAAGTTATGTATACGTGTTTATGTATGTTGATATGAATGTATATGATCGATATTTAGGTGTTGGACGTGAAGTGAACATTGTACGACAATAACTCGACTTTATATCGACTTAACTTTCCATAACCAATCGAGGTGAGTATCGTAACTCCCTACTCCTTTGAGATTCGGGCTGAAAAGTGTAAAACTTGCGTGTTTACTTACGTTGTTGATTGACTGATTGATTGGATTAAATGTTGGATTGATGAGACAATTTATCACGTTTGAATGACTTGGTTTATGTTTTGTTAAGTATTTCATTAATATTAGGATAGACGTACATACATGGAAGTCGGTTATGCCTTCAATGGGTTTTAGATGTGGTGGGAAGGCTGCGGGTGACCCTGTATATAAGCATCTGGGACTCGAAGAATGGATAATCCTCTTAAGTGTATGTACGTATAGTTGGTTTGAATTGTGATTATTGGTTTATGATTGACGAATATTGATTGTTGGTTTATGACAGACGATTTGTGATTGATGCATATACGATTGATTGTAAGCATGCATACGTAGTTACATAAGCCCTCGGTTGAGGACTCAAACATCCAAGTGTATAGATGTATACACTTAATCTATGAGATGTTGGTGACATGACTCCGAGTATATAGACATATATATCTCGATGATTTTGAGATACAGCCTTGTTCATTGTGATGACAGGCGGGTATCGTTGCATAGGTGACTTGAGTTCACGCATAAGATAGGCATGTTGGCTTATTTATGCATTCGGCACTTACATTGATACTTATATCATTTGTGCACTCCTATTACACGCTTATTTGCTTGTGTAATCTTGTTGTTGGAAGTTATTGTGTTACTTAGAGGCTCGTTGTAAGTCATGTCTAGCCTCTACTCGTATATTGTGATTACTGACGATGGTTCCTTATGGACCATTACTACGAACTCACCAACCTTGTGTTGACTATGCTTAGTACACTTTTCAGGAAATCAGGTTATCCCCGGACGTGGAGTTTGATTGTTGCTTGCTGTAAAACCCGGGCTTTGGACTTTATGGATCAAGGATTCATTGGCCTTCTTTTTGCTTTATACTTAGGATCGATTTGCCATCTTCTGGATGTTATTTTGTTAACTTTGATGGTTATTTGCTCCTTATGTATTTTGGTACTTGTTTCGTATTGTAATGGATTCACTGAATCTTTATTTGCATTTAGTTCTTGTTCTATTGTAATTCCACCATGTGCTATATGATTTCCGTGATATTTCGAGCCTCGGCTTGGGGTGTTACATTACTCTTCTTGATCATCTACTTCTTACATGATATTATAGCATGAGCTCACAATACCGAAGCTTAACATTTTTACCTTTAGCCCCATGCATAATACTTTCATTCCCAGGTATTATAGATAAAATATCATGCACACATTTGACCATTTAGTCAAGTTAGCGCTACTAACTCAGGGCTAATTCACCTACTTATCTGTTCTTTTCACTTACCCCTTTCACCTACATTATTTCACCTACAACTTTCACCAACCATTTGTAACAATTCACCTACTTATCGGTTCTTTTTGTCCACCCCTTTCACCCACCTTTTACAAATGGTCTTAGAGAATAGGGATAGCAGCATATATACATCACAATAGAATAATCTTGCTTCCAAGTGTCGAGGAGCTTGATGGAAGCTAGCTCAAAGTGTATTGGGCGGAGGATTGGAAAAAGTTTGTTGTTTTCCGTTTTGTCCTCCCACATTAATTAGTCTATATATACTAGCCTCATACATGTTAGCACAAAAATGGCAAAGTTCTAGTTTTCTAGGATGGAAAGCCTCACATGAATGTTTGTCCATTGTGTTTGTGCTCTCTATGTGGACGGCTGGAAAGTGAAAAAGAGAAACGCTTTTGTTAGTTGTTTCCTTCTTTATGATATCTTAATACTATTAGCTAGGTTCTCTATGCATGCAAGAGGGGTAGGAAGATGATGAGTTAATGTTTATTGTAAACTACATAGAACCTTGAATATGAAAGTACCTTGACTACTTCCTTTATTTGTGCATCATAGTTACAGTGAATTCTCATGACTCGTATTCGTGCTAAGTTGTGAGCATGCAACTATGATCAAGGCCATTTTGCCAATTTGTTTGGATAGCAGAGAAAAGAAACGTATCTAGTATAATGGCATAGGTATAGATTTAATCAATAAAAATCTACTTTACATAATGTATAGTTGTGATTATAGTCATACTTCAATTATTTAACTAGTTATTTTCTACATATGGATAAATTAAATTATTGGGTTTTTTCCTGGATTTAGAGTAAACTGGGGTACCAAAGGGATCCGTGCAGTTAAATTAGCTAGTTAACTGGAAACTTTTCACTAAGGTCTGTGCTTATAAGGCAGAGCTTCTTGGAGCTTCTTGTCTGCCAATTCAGCACCACATCATCCAAGACTCTCTTCAGGACTCATCCCTCCCTATAAGAAAAACTTCTTGGAACTTCTTCGCCACATCATCAATTAATTTATAATTTATCTCACACACAAATACACCTATATATACCCCACACATATATAAAAAAAAAAAAAAAATTGTTGTCGACCCCACCTCTTCTGCGTCTTCCAACTTCTCCATCAAGAAGTTTTTCCCAGACGCACCCATTTAGACGCTCGGTGACGATAGCGTCTTGCTTCTGTTAGGATTCATAACTATTATCAAGAACAATTACACGAGTACGCAGCGGAAAGAATCATATGTAATATAATTAATTAACAAAGTAAAAGTGAATGTGTACCTTTTAGCTTAGCTTCCAATAACCAAATAATAATGATGATTATTATTATTTAGGGTTTAAAGTAAAACCCCTTTACGATCGCACACTTGACACCCCTATGTATGTATGCTAGTACCCGATCACGAACTCACAACCCTTTGTGTATAACCCCTAAAAGTCGAACCAAGCAAGAAACCCAAAACCCTTTTTCCTTTTGTTGTAGTTCGACCGAACCAAGAGGGAGAGAAGAGAGAAAGAATTAGTTAGGGTTTTCAAATCTAATTGACTTGAAAAGTATGTTAAAACCCTTAAGCCTTAACCCCTATATATAGGGATAATTGTAAGGGTTTTAAACTTGGTGAACAAGTTTAGTCAAGGCTTTCCAAGCCTTGTAATTTTCGGCCCTATTAAGTGATAGTTAGGAAGTTTCCTTAATTCTTAATTTTCACTTAAGTCCTTCTCTTTTCAATATATTTAATTAATAAACGTATTTAACTTTTAACGATCGTTTATTAATCATTTCGTGAACATATTAATTAATATATTACATTAACATATTAATTAATTACATAGAGTATACGTGTCATTTCGTGTGACCCCGTAGGCTTAAATACTTTCCGGACATACGTTTATTTAACGTGATCATATTCCAACAGCTCCCACTTGAGCATGTTATATAAAGGCAATAACATTGGTTAGCGTCTAGCAACACGCCAATGCTCCCGAAAATATTTAAGTATAGTTTCTTAAAGTATTTTAAAACGATTTCTGTGTTTACTATCCCTTTGTTTCAGATACCTTTGTTAATTATGGATATGGATCAATTTCATTCCATAATTTAACGATTCTGTTTCTCATTTCCACAACTAATTAAGTTTACCAAATTAATCGAGACAACATCTGGAGTTCATTTGGGTATGGCCATACAAACATTTTAATTAATCAATGAGGGCGCCAAATGGTATCATTCTTCAATTGCAAGTTGAAGGAACAAATCCTATTTTGACTACACGTGTTAGTCATGTCATTTCACTACATTTCTGAAAATAGCCCTTTATTACTACCTTATTCAGGATAGTTAGAACTATATCAAGAAAATGCAATCCATACATGCATAACCTGCTTGTATCTCAAGTCTAAGGATAAATAAAGCAACCATTTCACGAATTTCACTTAATGACGTCGATCCATAAAGTGATGATTCGTTAAGTGGGGTAGTCCAATATGCATCTTATGGATATCATGTGAGTTTGGTAGGACCATCTTCAAATATTCTTAAGAATATTACCAATCACTCAGATTTTGTCTTTATTTAACTATATTCCCATATAGTTAATCGACAATGGACATTTAGAATATTAAATATTCATGGATTTAAACATGAAAATATAGGATACAATTATATATTGAAATGAAAACAAACATACCAAGTACTTTAATTCATTTATTAAAATAATAATTGTTCAACATCCCTTATCCAAATACCAATCACAGATTTACATGGTATAACTAGCTAATTTAAGTCCTATGCCCTCGGCATGCTTATTGAGCTTTCCTTTTGACAATGCCTTTGTAAAAGGATCAGCTAAGTTATAATCTGTGTGAACTTTGAGTAAATTGATTTCACCTAGTTCGATTTGCTCACGAACATAATGATATCTTCTTTGATAATGTCTGGCACCTTTCTGAACTCCGGGTTCGTTGGCAATGATGATTGCACCAGTATTGTCACAATACATATCTAAAGGTGTGTTATTTGAGGGCATCACGTTAAGCCCAGAAATAAACTTTCTAATCCAGACTGCTTCCATGGCGGCATCTGAGGCGGCAATATACTCAGACTCTGTCGCAGACATAGCAACTGTGGTTTGCTTCTTGCTCTTTCAATCCACCGCACCTTCATTTAAAACTAAGACGTATCCCGACTGAGATTCTGTATCATCTTTATCAGTCTGAAATCCAGCATCACGGTATCCAGTCACTTTGAGCTCTGCATCAGGATTTCCTCCATACACCAGAAATAAGTCTTTAGTAGCCCGTAGGTACTTAAGAATGTTCTTCACAGTAGTCCTGTGATCTTCACCTGGATTCTGTTGATATCGATATTTTGCGCGAACGCTATGTCAGGTCTAGTGCATCTTACCGCATACATAATAGATTCCACAGCCGAAGCATAAGGAACCCTCTGCATACGCTCCACCTCCTCAGGTGTAGAGGCACCGTGTTTGCTAGATAAGTTAAGTCCTTCTTGCATGGGTACAAAACCACGCTTGGAATTCTCCATCTTGAATCGCTTCAAGATCTTATCAATATAAGCACTTTGACTTAGTCCAATCAACCGTTTACTTCTATCTCTATAGATCTTGATTCCAAGAATAAATGCTGCTTCTCCCAAGTCTTTCATAGCAAAACACTTTCCAAGATGGGATTTTACATCTTGCAACATTGGAATGTGATTTCCTATTATCAATATGTCATCTACATATAAGACAAGGAAAGTAACATTACTCCCACTAGCTTTGCGATATACACATGGCTCATCAGGATTTTGAGCAAAACCAAACTTTTTAATTTCCTCATCAAACCTTTTATTCCAACTTCTTGATGCTTGCTTTAGTCCATAAATGGACCTTTGAAGCTTGCACACTTTGTTAGGATATTTTGGATCAACAAAACCTTTTGGTTGTACCATATAAACTTCCTCGTCTAGATAACCATTCAAGAAAGCGGTTTTGACATCCATTTGCCATATCTCATAGTCATAGTACGCTGTTATGGCTAAGATAATCCTAATAGCTCTAATGTCCGTTATGGGAGAGAAGGTTTCCTCATAGTCAACTTTATAGAGCTGAGTATAGCCTTTCGCCACGAGATGAGCTTTATAGGTGTGTACATTTCCATCCATATCGGTCTTCTTCTTGAAGATCCATTTACACCCAATGGTTCTACCATTAGGTGGAAGATCAACCAAGCTCCAGACTTGATTGTCTTTTATGGATTTCATTTCCACATTCGCAGCTTCAAGCCATTTGTCAGATTCTGGATCTGATAATGCAGCTTTGAAATTAGGAGGTTCATTTAAGTCTCTTAATACGTGTTCTTCAGATTCAATATTAAGATTCAATCTTTCACGAGCACGTATTGTCCTTGAGGACCTACGAATTGGAATCGCATTATCTTCAACTTGAGGTTCATCACTTTGAACATTCCCCCCCCCCCAAGTTGATGATCGCTAGTATTTTCAGAAGGTGACACATCTTTCTCTTGAGTCTCATCAAGTTCGACAATCCTCCCACTATTTTCTTGAGTGATGAGATTCTTTTCAAAGAACTCAGCATATCTAGCAACTTTAACAGTGTTTTCGGTAGGAAAGTAAAAGTAGTAACCCATCGTTTCCTTTGGGTATCCTACAAAGATGCACTTAACTGATCTAGGTTGAAGTTTGTCAGGCGTATCTCGCTTCACAAGTGCCTCACATCCCCAGACTCTTAAGTAAGACAA
Source organism: Erigeron breviscapus (assembly GCA_034093135.1). Lineage (NCBI taxonomy): Eukaryota > Viridiplantae > Streptophyta > Magnoliopsida > Asterales > Asteraceae > Erigeron > Erigeron breviscapus. The sequence continues at coordinate 85,482,500 of CM067174.1, forward strand.
ATTAGGGACACTTCCATGCCATAATTCATACGGTGTCTTGTCAACCTTCTTGGTTGGAACCATATTGAGAATGCGTACAGCAGTCTCTAGAGCATAATCCCAAAATGAAAATGGGAGAGTAGTAAGGTTCATCATTGATCTCACCATGTCCAACAAAGTTCGATTTCTCCTCTTCAGATACACCATTATGTTGTGGAGTATATGGAGGAGTAAGCTGTTGAATAATTCCACAAGCTTTTAGATAATCCTTAAACTCTTGGCTTAAGTATTCTCCACCTCGATCCGAACGAAGAATCTTGATGGTTTTACCGAGTTGATATTCTACTTCATTTTTAAACTCTTTGAATGTTTCAAAGACTTCATGTTTATGTTTAAGCAAGTAAACATAACGATAACGACTGAAATCATCCGTAAAAGTGATGAAGTAGCTAGCACCTTTCCTTGACACATGTTTAAATGGGCCACATACATCGGTATGTATAAGTCCAAGTAGCTCTTTAGCCCTCTCCGGTTTATGCGAAAAAGGTTTTCTTATCATCTTGCCGGAAACACAAGACACGCATTTGTCAAATGATTCATCATTTGATTGTAAGATCCCTTCACGTTGAAGTCTTTCAATGCGTTTCTTGCCAACATGAGCAAGTCGACAATGCCAAAGATAGGTAGAGTCCAAGTTAGGCTTGACTCTTTTGCTAACATTATACATTGAATTATCATTTAAATCACAACCATGCATATCAATTTCATAAATACCATTACAAGCAATAGCATTAAAATAATGAACATTATTTCTAGAAACTGAAATACCATAATCATTAAAAACATTAATGAATCCGTTGTCTTTCAACAATGAAACTGAAATTACACCTCTAGTAATAGATGGTGCATAGTGACAATTGTCTAACACAATAACTAAACCAGTAGGTAAAACTAAATGAAAGTCTCCTATTTCTTCTACAGCTGCCGGTAGACCATTGCCCACGAACAGTTGTAAAGCTCCTGGCTTCAGTTTCTTCCTTCCTCTAAGCCCCTGTAAAGTATTACAGATATGAGTTCCACAGCCAGTGTCATAAACCCACGAATTACGCTTAGAAAAGGAATATAATTCAATTGTGAAGATACCTGAAGAACTGGCTAAACTAGCTTGCTTCTTCTTCTCGTTCAACTCAGCTAGATACTTAGGACAATTTCTCTTCCAATGTCCCACTTCAGCACAGTGATGACAAGCCTGGTCCTTAGCCGGATGCTCCTTTTTTCGCCGGAGGGGTCTTTTTAGGTTTTGAGACTGAAGCACCTTGCTTTCCCTTACCAACGTTCTTGCCCTTAGCTTTCGGTTGTTTTCCTTTCTGAACCTTTCCCCCCTTGATCATAAGAACTTGGGGTGTCTCAGATTTCTTGGGAAGGTTTTTCTCATACTCAATTAACATGGCATGAAGCTCAGCTATGGTTTTGTTCATACTGTGCATATTGTAATTGCGCACAAAACTCTCAAAATCCCTTGAAAGAGACTTAAGAATCATGCCAATAGCAATAGGCTGATGATACGCATAGTTTAACCTTTCCAAGTGCTCAAAGTATCTCTTCATCTTGAGTACATGAGGACTCATCGGTTTCCCATACTCGTGTTTCAAATCATGGAGTGACTCAACAAGTTCAAACAATTTAACTCCAGCTTGCTTTTCGTACATAGACTTGAGTTCTCTGATCATATCATACGGATTATAAGTCTCGAATTGCTTTTGAAGCTCGGGAGTCATGCTGCCTAGCATCAAACAAGCAACCTCATTATGTCTATCGTACTGAGTATTGTATTCTGCCAACTGTGTTGTAGTAGCAGTTGCAGCATCAGGGATAGCGGGCATATGTTTTTCAAGGACATCGGTTTTCTTTTCAGCTCTTAGAACGATTCTCAGCTGACTATACCAGTCATTGAAGTTGGTTCCAGAAAGTTTTTCTCTTTCTAGCATCGACCTGAAATCCGATTGGTGTATGTTTTGTGAAGGATTTGTTGCCATCTACAAAACAGATTCAAGTTCAAGAATCAGTATTTTCGATAATAATCCATAAGAAATATAATTACCCAATGTTAAATCATTTAACAATTAATTTCATTAAGACTAGGATCCAATTGACATACTATCATTTCATCAGTTGATCTGCTAAAAATGACGTACTCAAAAGGTAAGTGACGATCAGTAATTGCATTACAAGTACAATTCCTAGATTTATGGGACTTACAACAACACTTATAGGGGTATTAAGTGTTTTGTAATCATGTTTTGTCCCATCTTATACCACGGGTCAAGGTCTCACCGCTTAACTCGTTTTAAGTCTCCCAATTAAGAACTTGTAAATAGTCTACCACCGTCTCACGATGAGTAGTAATTTATGTAACATCTCGAACTTTTAATTAACGGTTGACTTGTGTCGTTAAGTCAACACCTTGTGTCCGTTAAGTCTCTAGGAGATTTAATGCTTATATGTGATTAATGTGCTATATGTGTGAGGCTTCAATGCCTTAATGATGTATATGTTAATGTGTTTAAGATGTCAAAGATGATTAAATGTGTTTAATATGTCGAGAAGTATTCCCGTTAGGTTGTTTAAGCCTTAGATGTAAAGATGTAAAGTGGAGGGGCTTGAATGTAAGCTTTGAAACTTGTGTCCAGGTTTTAGGGGTTAATTAGATTAACCTAATTGATCATTATTCAGTTTCTAATCCCCTATTATTCTCTCCAAACCGTCCCCCCTCCTCTCCATTCGATTCCTTTGTAAAATCTTTCAAAACGTGTGATTTCGGGTGTGGTTGATCAAGCCGCTTGCATCTTTTTTTGCTATATCCAGGTAATTGATGATTAACCACATTGATTTCATGTTTTATGAGTCCTTTCAACCCATTGATTTTTGGTCTTAGGGTTTGGGTTGGATTTAATTACGTTTATAATCGATTTGTGGTAATTACGAGTGTTAAATCGGTTGTATAGTGTTTGTAAATGATTCAACTTTCAATAGGTGTTTTCAATGAGTCATTAAGGTCTTATTTTAAGTATATTTGATGTTCAAAAGACCTGGAGATGTGTTAAATTCGTTTGGGAGTCGAAAAGAGTTGAAATCAGAAATCTGGGTAGTCTGGTCTGCGATATCGCCGATATGCACCAAGGTACCTTCGTGACCACTGTTTGGTATTTTGGTACTGTACTGTGATATCGCCGATATCCACCAAGGTACCTTCGTGACCATTGTATGGTCCATTTGTTTAAGAGCACGATATGGCCGATACACACCACGATATTCACCACGATATCATACATTAGAATGTTCCAAAGTGTGTTTAAGTGTCTAGTTGACTCATACTTCAATCATTCTTGTACCATAGGTTTTCGGGAACACTTTTCAAGCACGGTAAACTCATTTGTGTTTGTTGGGTACAACATTGAGGTAAGATACAATACTTTGACACGCTGAGGGTTTAACAAAAACATGGTTTTCATATAATAACTTCCCCAAATGTTATCTTGTTTGTTATGGGTATTCGGGATTATACGGGAGGTGATATGGGCTATGTAGATGAATATTGAAGCCTGAAATGCTACCCCAATGATATGAGATGATATGTATTGTTATGAAATGATATGAGATGATATGTATTGTTATGAAATGATATGAGATGATATGTATTGTATGATATGCTATGAGATGATATGTATTGTTACGAAATGATATGAAATGATATGTATTGTATGATATGCTATGAGATGATATGTGTTGTTATGATATGCTATGAGATGATATGCTCTTTAGATGAGATGCCATGAAATGCTTTGAGATGTTATGAAATACGATAAGTAATAATATATGATATGAGATAAATGATATACAATGATAAACGATATGAGACGATAGATGATATGCAATGATACGCGATATGAGATGTAATGATATGTTATGAAATGTTATGTAATGTCTTGAGATGTATTGAAATGTGATTATATGTTGATGATAAATGAAATGTGCATGATTGTATGGCTTGTTCATCTAGTTCACTAGACTTATTAAGTTGCCATGACATGTGCACGTTTAAGGGCCCAAACGTTAAGATGAATATGTGATAAATGTTTAGGTAATGTAAACACCTAAACTATATGAGATGTGAAATCAAGCTCGTAATTTAGATGAAAGTGTTAAGCTTAACCCGTACTTGCCCTTGCCCGGCGGGTGCGTAGATGTGGTTGCTCGGGTGGCTCCTTGCAACATGGTCTTAGATGTGAAGAGTAATACGGGAGGTCTGACCAACCCCATTGTCTTGAACATTTGGATTACTCTGGGATTGGCTTGCCATTCCTTAACGACATTGATGTACAACCGTAAGGTTTGTCCATCTAGTCGGGTGTGACTTATGTCACCCTTACAAAGATGTATATGTTATATGAGATGCGTGACTTATGTCACAACTACAAAGATGTTTAGATGTTATATGTGAAGATGCAAAAGATGACTAGGCACATTTAGAATGACCCATCCTATATGAAAGATGTTTAATGCAAGATGTGATAAAATAGATGTGATGACTTGTGATGATATGTGCCTTAAAGATGAAATGTGACTTTTCTATAATGTTTAAATGGACAAATGTTTTATTAATGATGTGTTATCTTACTTAGCTAATTCGTTAGCTAACACTTGTTTATTGAAATGCGTTGTTCCCTGAGGTTTAGCAAGCTTGAGCTAGATGATGAATAAAGTGCGAGGCATGGGTAGATTACAAGGAAGCTGGCTTTAGAATACCCATAGTTGCTTCTCATATTAGACATTTGCAATTTGTCTAGAAATTGATGACTTGTAATTACTTAGATGTCGGTTATTTTATGTTGGGCAACCGTTGGATTTCCATTCGAACTATTCGTGATGACATTGCTAGTAACACCATTTGAAAAATGAACCAAACAGGTCCTTTTGGTTTGGTCTTTTAAAGTTTATTTCCGCTATCTTTTGACGCCGTTAGGCGATTTTTTTTTTGGAAATCCATATTTTTAAACGACGGGTGTTACAAGTGGTATCAGAGAAATGGTTTAAGTGAACCAATGACTATATGACCATAGGATTTGGACTTAAACCGTAAGATGGGACATGCTAGGCTTAAGTAGTAGTGCTTTAGCCTTGAGATGAAATGCCTTAGGATGGGTTTGGGATGAGTGAGAGTGTAGGATTAAGGCTATACGATAATTGTTTTGTTGATATGTCTTTTAGCCTTTATTCTCATGTTTCTCGCTTCTCCGTCGCTAGATTATTCAATTGCTACGGTATACGGTCCTCGAGGTGATGTGTTGTTTCCCTAACTGAATTTGATAAACGTGCACTGTAAAATTATGTGTGAAGTGATTGAAATGAAAGAAAGTTGTAGGACTAGGTGAAATGGTATTCCATCAATGTCCAACCCACGGGGCTTGTGACAAGGATCGTAAAGGAAATGAGACGTCGTATGCGTGAAGAAGGTCGCGTGAATGGATTTGGTGAAAAGAAGGCGATACACAAATGTGGTAACGAACACGTGTGTGAAGGGATACAATTACAATTATGGTCCGGAATATAATTGCAAGTGTATCACGACGCGAGAGTGTTGTGTGGCCATGCTTGTGTTGACCGTTGTTCAAGGTAACGAAGTTGGAGTTATTTCTATGTATTGTATCTTTATGTGTTGAGAGTAAACACCGTATTATAGCTCTAGTGACATGGATGCCTGAAATGTGTAAAATTGTTTACTCACGTCGATGAAAGGCGTATTTGTTGTTTCATTTTATGTGTTATATGCGAATACCCTATTGATGATGTCAAAGATGTGATGAAAGTGCTATATATATAAGTTAAGATATGATGGTAATGGAATGTATTTATCGCATGAATCTTATGAAAAGGAAATGAAGGTAATGTTCGTTGAGTATGTATGCAAGGTCTCCTTATATGGTGAATTTGATGCTAAGACGATTAACTAGTAATGATAATGTTGCATTAGTTCATGAAGGATACTTCGGTTACTTCCCCAAGATTGAAGTTGGATCCTCCCTATTAATTCTATTTGCCTTCTACGCTAGGAGGAATGAATTGAAGTTGACGATGGAGTAATTGGAAGATGTTGATGTTGTTCCATGTTCTTATCAAATCGTGAGTTTATGTGGAAGATGGTTTTATCTCTATTGACGCTTAATAAAGTTTTATAGAAAGGTCATTTCCTTGGCAACGATTATCAAGTTTATTCTATCGATGAACTGTTATTTTCTCGCCTGTGTGATTCAATTCACCTTTCGTTCCTAGTGTGGATATCGTTCATATATTATGATGCGTTTCCTGATGATCTTCTTTCCGACCGTGAGGTCAAGTTCTCTATTGAGCTTTGCCTGGTCTGTTGCCAAGGCACCTTATTTGTCTTGCTCCTACAGAAATGAAAGAGCTATTGTCTTTGATTCAATCATTGATTGATAAGGCTTTATTCATCCGAGTTTCTCACCTTAGGGAGCTCATATCTTGTTATAAAGGAAGAGTACGGTTCAATGCGTATGAGTATCGATTACCGGGAGCTTAACAAGCGAACGGTTAGGAATAAATATCCTCTTCCTCGTATTGATGATCTCTTTGATCAATTGCAAGGTGCATCCTACTTTTCTAAGATTGATTTACGTACCGGTTATAACCAATTGAAAGTTGAGGAGAAAAGTGTTGCTAAGACGACTTTCCGTACTCGATATGGCCATTATGAGTTTCTAGTCAATCCTTTTGGTTTGATAAATATGCCGACTGCTTTTACGGATCTTATGAGTCATGTTTGTCGTCCATTCTTGGATCATTTCATGATCGCGTTCATTGATGATATCTTGGTTTATTTAAAGACTTAAGTTGAACTTCGTGAGCATTTAAGGGCTGTTCTTGAAGTCCTTAAAAAGAAGAAGCTTTATGCCAAATTCTCCAAATGCGAATTCTGGCTTAAGGAAGTTCATTTCCTTGGGCATGTTATTTTTTCTTCGGATGGAATTAAAGTCGATCCTTCAAAGATTGAAGCCATATCAAAGTGGGAGCAGCCTAAGACTTCTACTAAGATAAAGAGTTTTCTTGGTTTAGCAGATTACTACCGGAGATTTATTCAAGATTTCTCTAGAATTGCTAAGTCTATGACCGAGTTGACGAAGAAAGGGCCGAATTTCTTGTGGACTGATTCACAAGAAATGGTGTTTCAGACGTTGAAAAAGAAATTGTGTGAAGCTCCTGTTTTATCCTTACCCGAGGGCATAGATGATTTGGTTGTGTATAGTGATGCTTCTACTACGGGTTTGGGTTGTGTTCTTATGCAGCGAGACAAAGTCATTGCTTATGCTTCATGTCAGTTGAAGCCTCATGAGGAGAATTATCCTACTCATGATTTAGAGCTTGTTGTGGTTATCTTTGCAGCGAAGTTGTGGAAACATTACTTATATGGCACTAAGTGCACTCTATTCACTGATCATAAGAGTTTGCAATATGTGTTTTCTCATAAAGATATGAATGTGAGACAAAGAAGATGGATGGAATTGCTTAAAGATTATGATTGTGAGATCAAATACCATCCAGGTAAAGCTAATGTTGTGGCGGATGCTTTGAGTCGAAAAAGGGCAAGCTACTAACAAATTATGTGCTATGATTACTCAAGTTGAATCTGGGTTGGTTGAACTTATCAAGTCAGCTCAGGTTGAAGCTCTTTTAGATGCAAATGTGAATGATAAAGGTATGGGTAAAAGAAACGACTTGAGATGGAGGCGAACAGTCATGGTTTTCAGACCTTTAAAGGTCAGTTTTGGGTACCTATGCTTGGTAGCAACCAAGAGTTGATACTCAAGGAATCTGTAGGTCCCATTAGTCAGTTCAAGCCGGTTCTACAATGATGGGTGCTAGGTTGAGGCATCTATATGGTGACCAAATGTGAAGATGGGTATTATGATGTTTAATTTCTTCAAAATGTGTTACTCGTGCTCAAGTCAAACCTGAGCGCGAAACGCTATATGGAAAGATGCAACGAATGGTTATTCCGAAGCAGAAATGTACTTAAATTACTATGGATTATGTGACGAAGTTGTTTAAAACCCCAAAGGGCAATGATGTGATATGAGTCGTTGTAGACTATTTGATAAAATGCTCCTTTCTCGTTACTCGTGAGTATGTGTTAGTGGTGAAGCTTGCCACTTTGTATATAGGTGAAGTGAGCATGGAGTTCCGTTATCTATTGTGTTTGACCTTCGTAAGAGGGTAAACTTTTGAAGATATATGATATGTGCTTGTGGATTGCTTTTGGATGACATCCATAGTACTTTCGTGAGTGTTGTTGAACATATGCCTTATTGATGAAACCAATGTGACTCCATTAGAAGACGTGAGTATTGGTGCTAGGAAATGATTGTAGATGTTCCAGTTGAGATTATTGGCCAGAAGTAAAAGAAGCTTCGTATGGAGTTAATTGAGCTTGTGCTAGTGAGATGGAATCATATTTACGGTTGAAGTTGATTCGGAACTATCCTCACCTGTTTGATGTTGAAGTGATTCCGAGGACGGAATCCTATTAAGGGGGAGGTAATTGTAACATCCCGAACTTTTAATTAACGGTTGACTTGTGTCGTTAAGTCACACCTTGTGTCCGTTAAGTCTCTAGGAGATTTAATGCTTATATGTGATTAATGTGCTATATGTGTGAGGCTTCAATGCCTTAATGATGTATATGTTAATGTGTTTAAGATGTCAAAGATGATTAAATGTGTTTAATATGTCGAGAAGTATTTCCGTTAGGTTGTTTAAGCCTTAGATGTAAAGATGTAAAGTGGAGGGGCATGAATGTAAGCTTTGAAACTTGTGTCCAGGTTTTAGGGGTTAATTAGATTAACCTAATTGATCATTATTCATTTTCTAATCCCCTATTATTCTCTCCAAACCGTCCCCCCTCCTCTCCATTCGATTCCTTTGCAAAATCCTTCAAAACGTGTGATTTCGGGTGTGGTTGATCAAGCCTCTTGCATCTTTTTTTGCTATCTCCAGGTAATTTGTAACACCGTCATTTAAAAACCTGGATTTTCAAAAACTTTGCCAAACGGCGTTTAAAATGTAGCGGAAAAGATCACTTTAAAATCTGCCCCATCCGTAACGGATGGTACCTTTATAAATGGTGTTACTAATAAGCATCATCAAAATAATAAAAGTAAATCCAAATCTTGGCACCTACATAAATGCCACATTATTACAAGTCTTTAAACGTAAATGAGATAGCCAAACCATAAGGCTAATGGGAAGTCAAAGCATTCAAAAGTCTTTGCTAGTCTTCTTTATTCATTCTACCCAATCTCACCAAGCTATTCTTCGCCTAGCTCAAGCTTGATTATCCTGAAGGCACAACATTTTCAAAGAACAAGTGTTAGCTAATAAAATTAGCTAAGTAAGATAACATGAATTTGAAAACATTTGCCAATTAAAAATATTAACATAATCATCATTACTTGTTAATATCACATACATGCATAACAATCATAACATACACATTAGGATCATCGTATTCCTAATTGTGCCTAACTTTACTTTCTTTATCTTTCTTTATTTCTTTATTTCTTTGCCTAGACGTAGGCTAAGTGACTTATGTCACTTACATAGGGATGTGGGGTTGTGTGTAGGCGGTCATAGACCATACATGGAGTCCTCACACCCGACTTGATGGGTAAACCATACGGTGGTCCATCGGCGTCGTTAAGGAATTGACAGAGTCATTTCCAACTGAATAAACCGTTTATGCCTTTATGCAATGGTGGTTAGTTACTCCACCCGGAATACTCAAACGTAACTATGCCACGGTAGGTATCATGATTCCCAAACCACGTGACCACGTACGCACCAACTCCGAGGAGCTAGCACGGGTTAAGCTTAACACAAGACTTTACATATTGCTCGAGACTTTTAATCTTTATATTAGTTTAGGCTACACTTTCACCTAAGCTAATCACATATTATCTTTTACTTTAGGGCCCTTAACGTGCACGTGACATGGCAATCCTATTCATAAGTCTAGTGACTAGGTGTTCAAGCCATGTATACAAACATGTAGCATAATCATTTCATCTTTTCATGATCACATAACATAAACATTTCATCATTTCATAACATGTATACTTACCTCACACCTTTGCAACCTGCATAAGTATGTCATACATCATAAATGGTAAGTATAATATCCCTTAGCAACCTCCCATAGTCACCCATAATCATAAAACGTGCATACATATTCAATTGGGAAGTTTAACTTATAAAAACGTGTTTTTTTGTACCATCAGGTGACAAAAGATGTTATCTTACCTTGGTACTGCTTAATAATGAGTTACGTATATCTTATAGTGCTTGCTAAGTATCCCCGACAACCTATTATACATTAAACATGCATTACATGAGTTAAACGGAGCGAAAACGATGAACAGCAGTTAGTAGGGCGCACTAACAAGTTAATGGGTTGCACTGAAAACTTTATGAACCAGAACTGACCCTTAGTGGGTCGCACCACATTCCAGTGGGCCTCACTGGCTTCAGATTTATCAAAAACGGGATTTTCGTGTTTCATTCGTTTCGAACTCATCTCAAACCCTCACGACCTGAAACTTTATAGATCACTTCAAGGCATCTTTTAAGGCTTAATTAACACCATGAAACAATCAATTGGTCCTTGGATTACTTACATACATTAACCACTCGATTAATCACGCGAAAGACTCAAAATTGATAATCGGATTGCAATTAAACCAACCCAAACCCTAAGACCAGAAACACGATCCATATGATCGACTCACATCATCAAAAATCAAAGGGAAATCATCTATATTACCTGTAGGTGATCAAGAGGATCCGAAATCTTCACAAAACCTAATCGAAACACCAAGAAACGAAGGAATTCAGAAGAGATTTGCTTTGAAGGAGGGAAGGGGTGGCTTGGGATTTTTCTCACGCACAAGAAACCTGGAGAATGATAATTAGGGATGCCTAATTATCACTTAACCCCTGGCCATCACTTTTCCTTTAACATCTTTAGTCCCTCAACTTCTTAAATGTCGCATTCTAAGCTTAACTTACTAACCGGGACACTTAACAACCTAGCAAGCACTTGACTTTCATACTTTACTTTTAATTACTTTCATTTAACTCATATTAGTCATTTAATATTAAACACATAAGCATTTAATCACATAATCCAATTAAGGCACATAAACTTAACGAACCTAACGTGAACTAACGGATTAGTCAAATAGTCAAACTTGAAAAGTTTGGGATGTTACATAATTGATGATTAACCACATTGATTTCATGTTTTATGAGTCCTTTCAACCCATTGATTTTTGGTCTTAGGGTTTGGGTTGGATTTAATTACGTTTATAATCGATTTGTGGTAATTACGAGTGTTAAATCGGTTGTATAGTGTTTGTAAATGATTCAACAATCAATAGGTGTTTTCAATGAGTCATTAAGGTCTTATTTTAAGTGTATTTGATGTTCAAAAGACCTGGAGATGTGTTAAATTCGTTTGGGAGTCGAAAAGAGTTGAAATCAGAAATCTGGGTAGTCTGGTCTGCGATATCGCCGATATGCACCAAGGTACCTTCGTGACCACTGTTTGGTATTTTGGTACTGTACTGCGATATCGCCGATATCCACCAAGGTACCTTCGTGACCACTGTTTGGTATTTTGGTACTGTACTGTGATATCGCCGATATCCACCAAGGTACCTTCGTGACCATGTATGGTCCTTTTGTTTAAGAGCACGATATGGCCGATACACACCACGATATTCACCACGATATCATACATTAGAATGTTCCAAAGTGTGTTTAAGTGTCTAGTTGACTCATACTTCAATCATTCTTGTACCATAGGTTTTCAGGAACACTTTTCAAGCACGATAAACTCATTTGTGTTTGTTGGGTACAACATTGAGGTAAGATACAATACTTTGACACGCTGAGGTGATATGGGCTATGTAGATGAATATTGAAGCCTGAAATGCTACCCCAATGATATGAGATGATATGTATTGTTACGAAATGATATGAGATGATATGTATTGTTACGAAATGATATGAGATGATATGTATTGTTACGAAATGATATGAGATGATATGTATTGTATGATATGCTATGAGATGATATGTGTTGTTACGAAATGATATGAGATGATATGTATTGTTACGAAATGATATGAGATGATATGTATTGTTACGAAATGATATGAGATGATATGTATTGTATGATATGCTATGAGATGATATGTATTGTATGATATGCTATGAGATGATATGTGTTGTTATGATATGCTATGAGATGATATGCTCTTTAGATGAGATGCCATGAAATGCTTTGAGATGTTATGAAATACGATAAGTAATAATATATGATATGAGATAAATGATATACAATGATAAACGATATGAGACGATAGATGATATGCAATGATACGCGATATGAGATGTAATGATATGTTATGAAATGTTATGTAATGTCTTGAGATGTATTGAAATGTGATTATATGTTGATGATAAATGAAATGTGCATGATTGTATGACTTGTTCATCTAGTTCACTAGACTTATTAAATTGCCATGACACGTGCACGTTTAAGGGCCCAAACGTTAAGATGAATATGTGATAAATGTTTAGGTAATGTAAACACCTAAACTATATGAGATGTGAAATCAAGCTCGTAATTTAGATGAAAGTGTTAAGCTTAACCCGTACTTGCCCTTGCCCGGCGGGTGCGTAGATGTGGTTGCTCGGGTGGCTCTTTGCAGCATGGTCTTAGATGTGAAGAGTAATACGGGAGGTCTGACCAACCCCATTGTCTTGAACATTCGGATTACTCCAGGATTGGCTTGCCATTCCTTAACGACATTGATGTACAGCCGTAAGGTTTGTCCATCTAGTCGGGTGTGACTTATGTCACCCTTACAAAGATGTATATGTTATATGAGATGCGTAACTTATGTCACAACTACAAAGATGTTTAGATGTTATATGTGAAGATGCAAAAGATGACTAGGCACATTTAGGATGACCCATCCTATATGAAAGATGTTTAATGCAAGATGTGATAAAATAGATGTGATGACTTGTGATGATATGTGCCTTAAAGATGAAATGTGACTTTTCTATAATGTTTAAATGGACAAATGTTTTATTAATGATGTGTTATCTTACTTAGCTAATTCGTTAGCTAACACTTGTTTCTTGAAATGCGTTGTTCCCTGAGGTTTAGCAAGCTTGAGTTAGATGATGAATAAAGTGCGAGGCATGGGTAGATTACAAGGAAGCTGGCTTTAGAATACCCATAGTTGCTTCTCATATTAGACATTTGCAATTTGTCTAGACATTGATGACTTGTAATTACTTGTAACTAATATATCACATATTAGGCTCGTGATACCACTGTTAGGATTCATAAATATTATCAAGAACAATTACACGAGTACGCAGCGGAAAGAATCATATGTAATATAATTAATTAACAAAGTAAAAGTGAATGTGTACCTTTTAGCTTAGCTTCCAATAACCAAATAATAATTATGATTATTATTATTTAGGGTTTAAAGTAAAACCTCTCTACGATCGCACACTTGACATCCCTATGTATGTATGCTAGTACCCGATCACGAACTCACAACCCTTTGTGTATAACCCCTAAAAGTCGAACCAAGCAAGAAACCCAAAACCCTTTTTTCCTTTTGTTGTAGTTCGACCGAACCAAGAGGAAGAGAAGAGAGAAAGAATTAGTTAGGGTTTTCAAATCTAATTGACTTGAAAAGTATGTTAAAACCCTTAAGCCTTAACCCCTATATATAGGGATAATTGTAAGGGTTTTAAACTTGGTGAACAAGTTTAGTCAAGGCTTTCCAAGCCTTGTAATTTTCGGCCCTATTAAGTGATAATTAAGAATTCCTAATTTTCACTTAAGTCCTTCTCTTTTCAATATATTTAATTAATAAACGTATTTAACTTTTAACGATTGTTTATTAATCATTTCGTGAACATATTAATTAATATATTACATTAACATATTAATTAATTACATAGAGTATACGTGTCATTTCGTGTGACCCCGTAGGCTTAAATACTTTTGGACATGCATTTATTTAACGTGATCATATTCCAACAACTTCTTGGCATGGAGGGACGCTTCACAAGAAGCTCTATAAGCATAGGTCTAATAGACCACTCTATATAAACTATATAGAGAAGCGGCCATTCTATTAGTTAAAAGTTAAATTAAAAAAAAAGAAAGAAAAAAAGAATAGGCATGGGATCGGTTATTAATGTTCTTGCAAATCAAATACGAGTATACAACTTTCGCGGTTGATATTTAGACAATTTAGTGGTTGCCTTCATCCTATATTCAATGCCTTTATTTGGGATTTAAATTAGATGCCGTTAATTGAATTAGTTGGAATTGGTACCCATTTTCTCAGAGAATAATAATGGGCTTTAATGATCTCTGCCCGTCAAGATTAAAGACTACTATCTTTTTGAATTAGTTGTATAAGATTTTGTGTGAATATAATTCGATCTGTTTTGGGTGCACAATTACACAATCCACGTTTACAACTTTACACCTTTGTCAAAAGGGGTATAGAACGCGCGTACGTACTACTGTTGCATCATGGATCGGGTTTTGCCCCTAATCTAAACCGCCCATTAACGTATTGAAGTTTTAATGTATGATCTTTGTGGTAGAATTAGAAAAGATTTACCTAAGGAAATTCATTAACGGAGACGCTTCAATTATATATATAGGTTGTTCCATGCATAATTTCAATGTATACGTGAAAAGAAACAGAGCACATGTACATATATATATAATCTTAAGCTGGGACTTATCAAAATTTTCCAGTTTTTTATTTGTTTTCTAGAGCAAGTGATATATATATATATATATATATATATATATAAACGACGATTAATGACTTCTGCTACATTCATATGCAATATACTTATATCAGTGTCCAACGTTAAGATAATTCCAATCATTCAATAATAAAAAGTCTTTCAATTTTAGAACTACCGTTGGCTATTATTGATAGAAAACTCAGACAAAGTACAATATTGAAATAAGTACCATCAACAATTAATCCTATCGATGACTACTGAAAGCGTACATTTTGCAAATATATCTATATCTATATTTAGCTAGATTGATCACCTTATCTTAAAAACAAAAGGCATTACATTACATAAGTAATATTGGGCAAACCCCATAAAAGATCGATATACGAATTCAGCTCTAGCTAAACTTGCAATCTACGAGCATCCGCTTTTAGAGTCTTGTAACTAAATGCTGAAATCATTTTAGGCCCATTGGTATCAGCTACATCAATAGCAGAACAAATACTTGGTACAAATTTTTTGCCTTTTTTCTTTCTTTTCGGGGTTATGGTCACTGAATTGATCATCTTGGACCTTGGTTGAACACTACCATTATTCGATATTGCAGCCGCTTCTCGAACGTGTGACGTATGCCTTTGAGAGTGTACTTCAAGCTTGTTAAAGTACTCTAATTCTTTCATCATGAGTGATCCAACAGTCCCTTTTGTGCCAATCTTGATTGGAGTTTCATTAGGCATTATTTTTTATGCCAATGGAATTGTAGTGGAAGGAGTAGGTTTTAAAGTCATATATATTTGTTGGGTATTTGGTGTGGAATTTGAAATCTTGGCTTATTTGACTAAAAAGTAAGGATCTTGTTTTTTTTCTCCCAAAGGTTTTGGTGATCATGAGATGTGGCACTTTTATGTTCATGGGTATGCAGTGGAAACATTTATGTTTTGTTTGGGGGCCTCTTTGATGTCCACCTTCTAACTACTTGACACCTATTTCTTTGGGGGTTAAGATCATGTGATTGGGGTAAAAATGTCAATATGGGTTTTGTTATTATATATGAAGGTGATAGAAGACTTCAATATAAAGATGAACTGTACCTTTCACTTGAAGTGGATAACTGTGTTTTTTTTTAATTTATATATTTGAGGGATTTTGTTCTAGTGTATATTCTAACATATGTATGTAATATATATAATAATAAAAGTAATAAATAAACGTATTCACAAATGAACCAACGTGGTATTCCCCTACACCTAAAACATCATCTTGGCTATCACAACGTGTAAATGTCCCATTTCGACATGGTTTTGCCTCCATGACGTATTATCTTTTAGGCAAAATGACACCAGAGACTAATTATTACATTACATTACATTACAATATCATTAAGTCTCGAGCTAATGAACAGTGCCACCGCCACGTGGCACTGTTCTATTAGCTGACTTATGCTTCACGTTATTATTCGGATTTTGCCATATCGGATCCCGTTTGAATTTTTTTTCTTTTCGGTTTTTCTTGGTTTCTTACAAAAAAAATTTGCTTTTGTGTTCTCTTCTATTGGTTCGTCTTTATTATTCGGATTTTGCCATATCGGATCCGTTTGAATTTTTTTCTTTTCGGTTTTGCTTGGTTTCTTGCAAAAACAAATTTGCTTTTGTGTTTATTGGTTCGTCTTATAACCCCACATCATTATTAGATTTTGTCATATCGGATCCCGTTTGGAGTTTTTCTTTCGATTTCGGATTTTGTCATATCGGATCCCGTTCGGGTTTATTTTCTTGAGTTATTTTATATCCTGCATCACTATTTGAATTTGCCATATCGGGTCCCGTATGGGGTTTTTTTCTTTTTGTTTTTTCTTCGTTTTTTTCATAGTTTTTTTGCTTTTTTGTTCTCAATCACCGTCACGTTACACTGTTCTATTGGTCCAACTACACTCCGCGTTACTACTCGAATTTTGCCATATAGGATCCCGTTCGGTTTTTTTTTCTTTCGGTTTTACTTGGTTTCTTGCACATTTTTTTTTGCTTTTGTTTTGTTCTCTTCTGTTGGTTCATCTTATACTCCGCATCACTATTTGGATTTTGCCATATCAAATCTCAATTGGGGTTTTTTCCATAGTTTTCTTCCTTTTGTGTTCTCAAGTAGATTATAATAATAAACCCGGATTAACACGACAATTGGAGCCCCGCAAAGCGGGGCCAAACCTCGCTAGTTATTAAGATATTTCAATTTGTTATAACATTATAGGTCCTTCTTAATCATTAATTTTAAATAATTAATTTAAGTTATTTATTTTATATCTAGTTAAGAAAGAGTAGTTACTTATTTCTGATTATCTATTTATCTTGCCGTTTGATGTGATTTATTGTACTCGTACGCCATAAAATATATATTGCGCTAGTATGAATAATGTTGGAAAAATTCCAACAGTAGTAGGTAAAGAAAATGTCTTTCATCATTTTATGTCTACAAGTGAATTGCTCAGAATATGATATATGAGTGATATTGACATATGTTATAGCATGTTACCTACACTGCTCCGTCATAATAAAGTAAGGCTATTTAGGTAAATTAATACACAAAAGTTTGGAGCTTTTATGAAACAATAGGTCTTTATGTACAGAGCTATTTACCAATGGAGTATCTATGTGGAGAGTAGGGCATGCACTTGCATACCCTATGAAAAAATATTAATATTAAATTTTTATATATATATATAATATTGTTTCTAAAAGTTATTTATAGTGCATATTATAAAAAATATTGATTCATACCAGGGGCGGATCCACTTCACAAGTTACGGGGGGATAATGCCCCCGATGACTTTATTGTGAGTAATGGTATAAGATTGAGGTTTTTTATAGGTTTTTTAGTTTGTTTATGATAATGCCCCCGAGACTTATTGTAAGTAATGGTATAAGATTGATTTTTTTATAGGTTTTTTAGTTTGTTTATGATAATGCCCCCAGCCCAAATTGGTGTGGCCCTCGTTACTTTAACTTTTTTGATTGAAACCAAGAAAAACCATTGTGATGAGAAGTAGCAGCAGTTTCAGTTATATAAGAAAAAAGGAAGAAGAAGAAACATGGGATTGAGGGAGAACTCGAGAAGGTAGACCAAGGTGAGAGAAGAATAATATATGGGTGACAGCAAGCATTTCCTTTTTTATTACTATTATATTGACCAATAGTAAGTGTTTTCTTTCATAATAGTAAGAACTAAGCAATAAAGACATGTTCACCGTCCCTTTTATATAATTTTTTATATTTATTTATTTTCTCTAAAACTTAATTGTATAAGTAAAGCATGCTAGGTAAGTTTTAGATTGTGAAAAAATTAAAATTATATTATTATCATTAGTTACCATTCCGTCCGTAATATATAAGAAAAGGGGTACCCGCACAATTCAACGGTGGCGGCGGCGACGGGTGGTAGAGCGGCAATGGTGGCGGTAACGGTGTGATTATCAATGTAAAATTAATTGATGTAAAAAAAGGTAATGTAATTTATAAAAATTAACCTTTATACTATATTGTAAAATTTTCTACTTTTATAAAAATTATAACATGAGGACATAGTGAACTCTGAATTAAAGTCTAGTTATAAGTTATAACCATCATTATACAAGTTAATATATTATTATTGCATTAGAAACATAACTATTGTCATAATAAGAACAAAGTTAAACGATTATCATCGGTTTCACCAAACTTGTTTCGACTCGAAAATTTTTAACATGTCACCTAGCTAGTTTGCTTATGCTAAGTTTTCGTGCCCTCTACAAGTCATTTTTCTGGATCCGTCTCTGATTCATACCCTAACATAACATTTTCAAGTCTAAAATGAAATAAAACAAAAAAAAATAGAAAAGAAAGAGATGGAAAGGAAAGAAAAGAAAAAGAAATGAAAGGAAAAAAATAATAATCGTAAAAAGCATTGTTGATTTGAAAAGAAACTCAAGGAAAAGAAAAGAATGGTTAATAGTTAATTACATTCTCGACTTAGAAGGAAACGAAGATAAAAGAAAAAAAATAGTTTTACTACATGGATACAGCCCGAGAGTTGATCTTTCCAATGAACCTATATATGAAAGGAAAAACTTACTATATTTTTGCTTTTAAGTAGCAACAAAATAAAGTGGAAAAAAAAAGATAACAAAAAAATGTTATTTTAAATCAAAGAAAGTAAAAGAAAACAAAATTGATATAGTTACTCTTACGTGTAGCCTTAAGTGTATATTTAAGTGCGATGTAAACAAATATATCACCGGGCTCCTCTATATATCTACTTGTTTTAAAAAAAATGTTATTTTAAATCAAAGAAAGTAAAAGAAAACAAAATTGATATGGGAAAGGATTAAACTCATATAATTTATAGTTATATCCTTGTTATTTACTCCATATTGAGTTACAATGGTAGATTAATAAATATATCAGTTTTTTCTCCTTAATTCCTTCATATTTAGAAGGAAAATTTAGGAATAACAGTCACTACTTTTCTTTTCTTTTCCATTCTTTTTCTTTTAAATAGAACTCAAAAATGTCTTTTGACATTTTTTTTCCTTTCCTTTTCTTTCCAATCAAAAACCAAGTCAAGAATGCAATGTAAAGAATGAGTAGATATAACACATCTTTTAATGTGTATGAGTCCCAACAAAAAATCTGATTTCTAAAATATTATTAA
>CM067174.1:85507089-85567310 GCA_034093135.1 Erigeron breviscapus
ATTGTGAAACTAAACACCGATTGGTAATATGCACATATCAATTGTCTATTTATTATTTTATAGCCTGTTTAATCAGAAATAATACAACAAACATGAAGATTTGATAAACTCAAGTTCAGATCAAAAAACATAAAAGATTCTAACTAGACATTGTTTTCTTGCAAAAATGTGATTTTAAAACCAACTCAAACAGGCACAACTCATTAACCAAACATTCAAATCACAAACATTCAAATCCAAACATTCAAATCACAAACATTCAATTTGCAATCAGAATTAACTTCAAACTTTGAACAAACACAATTAACTCTAATCAATTTGTTTAGTCATATTATCTAAATACCGAGCAACAATTAGCTGTTAATGTATTATCTATGGAATAGTTTGCTAAGCCGATATTCTTTTTATCTAACCTACCAACTACCGAATATGATATTACAAGTCATGACATTCAACTATTTCTGGTATTTCTATGCTTGGTTTATGATTTCAGCAACGAGACTGTCAACTAGTGAAGAAAAAGCTCGAGAATATGTTGTAACGGGTGTAGGATGCTATCTGGATTGTCAATACTAATTCTACCTATTTTGCGGGGAGTATGCTCTTTATGCAACCGGAGGAAATTCTGTGTAGACCCCAAGGATAATCTAAATAGTGAAGTGGGACAGTCAAAAGTAATGGCGAACTTGTCTAAAGTAAATAAATAGAGTAATACAACTATAATCTTAACTATATATGATACTGATCATTTCTATCTACTTGAATATGCTTAGAATGCATGTACGAGGTCTAAATATTGTGCAAATCCATATCTATAAATACACATTAGTTCATATATTTATATCCACATGCTTTTACAGGTTCTGGTGTTCTTATAGATTCGGAAACCAAATATCATGCCAAAAAAATTTTTTGTTCACTCATCAACATTTATAGCCATCCTATTGCCGAGGGTCAGTTTTATGCTTAATTATCCGCTTCATCTATCAGGTAACACATTATGAATTGGTTTGATTTACAAACAAATTGCTAAAAGTGTTTCATTTATAAGACCAAACGAGTTGTACTACTCAATATAGAAAAACCAAGCAGATACATCAACTAACAATACTAGCAGAACCAAATAGTATCAGCAAGCAGAAAACTACACCTAAACCGGGAAATACAAGAACCTAAATCAAGCACCAATCTTAGCTTCACTACATTACTGGCAAACTAATCTTCACCCTAACAGACTAACCCCCGGAAAAAAGTACCAATATGGATTAGTAGCAAATTTCAAAGGACCGCACAAACTAGCAATACACTTTTTCATGTAGGCACAAACATGTACAATTTAACTGATAGTAAATTGGTTCAATGAAAAGTGTAGACCATACCATTGAGTGTACAAGATTGGCTATCGAACGAGAGCCCCCCCTGCTTATATTAACTTTTTTTTGTCTGTTACCTTCCATCTTATCACTATAATTCTAGAAAATCAAACATTGAAAATATATTATGGTTTGTAAAATGGAAGAAAAAAAAAAAGTTAAAGCATATGTATTTTGATTTGTAAAATAAAGTTAGCACACTCACCCAAGTTTTTTCCAGCTCCCAATATTTGCACATGTGATTCCAGTTATCTGCACGACAACCAGGTTTTATTTTTTGTCTTGCCAATTCAGGATTGTCTTTCCCTCCAACACTCTTCCAGTGCCTACTCAATTCACCTTGGTAGCGTTTCCAATGTTCACGTAGCCGAGCATCCACATAGTCCATAAATTTCAAATCTGTTCGTATCAACTCGAACTTTCCCTGGATATCATACATATCTTAGTAGTAGAACTGAAATTGCAACGAGTAACAAAATTTAAAACTTTACATTGAAATTGAAAATATACACAACTTACTTGTAATTTTTCATACATCAAAGTTTTGTGAGCTTGCGGAATTGAGTCCCATCTATGATACTCCATTGAACAAACATTATGAATTATGATTCCACATTCAGTCGCAAATTTTGTTGCTGAAGGCCCAACGAAGGCCTTTGTGCCTTTAGCCATTTCCAAGGAAACTTTGGTACCATTAGGCAAAACTTCTAAAGTCTTTATTAACTTTTTGTTTGTATTTTGCTTGCGTTTTTTGGGTTCCTTAACAGATTCTTCGGGAGGTTGACCAACAACTTCTTGTGCATTTGGCTGAATGGGTGCGACTGGATCATTATTTGGTTCTTCAATAGGGGCGGACTCCGCATTGCTTGCTTCTCCAAGCGGTGGGTCTTCAGCAATAACAGTACGAAGAATAGGTGCATCTACAGAAACTAATTGAAATAGCCAAAGAGCAAAACTGTAAGACGATAGATCCTTATAGAAATTTACATGTATAAAATAAAACTTGTGAAACCTATTAGAATGTGGTGTACGAGTAAGATATACTAATTGCATGTTCCATCTAAGTTCTTATGAACTGCATACATGATTCTGTAAATACAGTGAATCAGAATTGATAATCAAAGATCGACTGCAGTTCCTGACCTTATATAGCATGCAAGTTTAACTGAAACTATAAAAAAATATGATGAAAATTAAACATTCCAGTTTCTAGTAATCGGCAAATTATAAATAAAAAGAAACAAAAAAAAGCGAATATTAAGATCAATGATAACAATAATTTGACTTTTTTAAAAGACTACCAGTCCATCCATTAAGACTATGACGAATCTTAGGTTTAAACATGATGTGAACAAAATACTTTCAAACTAAAGATAAATGTTCTTTTAGAATGAGTTTTTCCTTGAATTAAAGTTGGATATATAAAGAGTTAAACTCATACTTGCCGTTAAAAAAACATTTTTAACTCCCTCCAACTTTATCATGAACCAGATTTCAAGATAACTTGCTCAATCAACATAAAAACTGACCTAGTCGATTATGACTTGACTTGGAATCATCAACCATTAACCAAACCCAACAAAGGTTCTATCCAGAATTCGACTTGAACCATAAACTGACGCACTTAAAAGCTCCTAAGCCAAATCATGAAAGCTAACATCTATGTAAAAAAAAAAGGTTAATGGTGGATGGTTAACCCCAAACCATTGTACCCACTTGGGTACCTACACATTTTAAGCCCGCTACAAGGCATGTGCACCGGTGATTGTCCCTAGAGCATACCCACACATGGGATCGGTTGAGGCCGCAGCCTCGAACCCGGGCTAACTTGTATGTTTATAAATAAAGCAGCGTTCCCATGATTTAAAACGTGTGTCCTAGTGGAAATTTATTATAATGCATATATTTACCAGTTATTTAGTTTATTCATATAAATAACAACATATAAAAGTCAATATTTTGTTATAAAATCAAAGACTAAACTAGCTGTTATCGTTTCGAATATCATGGATGTTTCTTCTATCCGTAGTATTTCGTTCGTTTATATAAATATTTAAAGTTATCAGATAGCTTTATGACTTGTATAAAATGGTTTTTATATAAAAAAACCATAACAATCTTAAAAATTAATTTAATTTTACCAATAACAATGTAATAGTTAGGAAAAATCCATGACAGTGAGCATGGCTTTCTTAGTCGATAATTACATTTCAAACTATCAGTCTATATATATTTAAGAAAATGATTACTCCTCTTAATTAATATATCATACTAAAAATCTTTTTAACAACATAATCATGAGTTCATGACATATGATACAACCAACAGATGGGATTATGTAACAAAATTAATGGATTATACTTGATATGAAATGAAAACATTAACAAAATTATTAAGAGTATATATCATTACTCCTATATTTAACATGACATTTTATGTCAGTGTTGGTAAAAGAATTCTGTCATTTTATACTCTTATATTGGGCTTAATCTTTATTTTTAGAATTTTAGTCCAAAATTTGATTATTAAATATTTTCTTTTCGCCCACTTGGTTAGCCCAGATTCTCTGAAACTGAGCAGAGGTTATTCTTTATTTTCAACCCATATACTAGCCCAATTTGGTTTCTTCCTTTGTATTTTGATAGAATTACAAACTAAGCTAATTTGAACTTTATTTTATAACTTATATGATCTAATTTAAACTATACAATATGTAACATTTCTTCTTTGTTTTTGTTATAAGAAACTATATACAATGAATAATTTGATGGAAACTAGTATTAAAGTATGGAAAAGAAGATTCATAAATGACTATGGTAAAGGTAAACAAGTTCTACCACCATATATTGCACTTTACATCCAAAAGGTTGTATGTTCGAGTCACAAGACAATACAAAAATCTCGACACAAAATCTTTATAACAAATTTACAAAATTTGTCATCTAAAATTGTAACGAAAAAATGGGTTTGAATTTACATGGTTCTACAGGTTTTTGCCTACACGATGTCCTTCAATGTCTCTTGGAACTACCATTACGATCTTGATCTTCCTCCGTTGGTTGTTCTTCGTTCTCTCCTGAAGTCAAATACTCAAGAGCCTTGACAACTTCACTTATGGTAGGTCGTTTTGCCGCATCTTCTTGAAGACACATTGCCGTAATGGCTAAAGCTTGGTAGAGCCCCTTTGTCGGATATCTCCCTTCTAGCAATGGATCCACCATAAAATGGAACTTTTTTCGATCTTTGAACAATGGTCCTGCCTGCAAAGAGTAACGAAAATCTAAGAAACTTGGACTAGTTAAATTGTTTGTTATTTTATTTATGTTTGTTTTTATAAACCTACCCAAGCGATTAAGTTTTGTTCTTCACTTGGCCTTGAACCATCAATGACTCGCTTTCCTGTGATTATTTCCAAGAACACAACTCCAAAGCTATAAACATCAGCTTTTCTAGTCAACCGACCGGTCAATGCATACTCAGGTGCGCAATACCCATAAGTTCCCATCACTTTAGTCGTGATATGAGTTTGGTTGCCGGTTGGAGCCAACTTAGCTAGCCCAAAATCGGAAAGCTTTGGGTTCCATTCTTCGTCCAGTAATATGTTTGATGCTTTTAAATCACGATAGATCACCGGTGGGTCTGCCTTATCGTGCAAGTATTCAAGCCCTTTTGCTGCCCCCGTTGCAATTTTGATTCTTATGTCCCATTCTAGAGGCTTTTGCTCTCCGGCTCCCCAATCTTAACAAAAGAAATTAACAACACATAACCTTAATTAGTAAATTTTGTGAAATGTAGTAAATTAAGCCTCATCAAAAACTTGATGAATCATAAAAAAAAACATACTAAAGAGATGATCTTCAAGGGAACCATTGGGCATATATTTGTAAACTAAAATCCGTTGGTCGCCTTCACAACAATATCCAAGCAAGTTAACAAGATTCGAGTGGCCAAGAAGACTCAACAACAAAACCTCCACTAAAAACTCACTGTTGCCTTGATATCCATTTCTATCTAGTTTTTTTACAGCAACATCCTACATATATGACATTCGAAAAACAAGATAAAAACACAATTTAGGTCGGGTTACTAAATGCTTATCGATCATATGATCAAGAAGGTGAGTTTAAGACATACGCTTTGTTCTTTGGCAATGTGGCCTTTGTAGACCCTCCCAAAACCGCCTTCTCCAATCAACGAGTTGTAGTTGAAGTTGTTGGTGGCCGCGGACAACTCCTCGTATGTGAAAAATTGTGAAGAAATGTTCTCTTTTCCGTACTTTTCTATCTCATCCGTAATGTACCTTCTTCTAAAACTATCTACACGTATTATATTCCATTCTCGTTAAAAACAAAAGCTATGATTAGGTAATTTGTTGCGAAAAATGATGAGAACATTAAAAAAGGTTACCATTTCCTAAAGAAAATCCGGGGAAGGATTCTTCCTTTGTTTCTTTGAAATCGAAAGAGCCTTTCTTCCTTTTGGCTCGTCTTCGGGTCTTACAACACCAAAAACAAACCCTCATTTTCTTTACGAATCAGGCGGGTCATTGAGATGATTCATGGTTTCCTTGATCCATCTAGAACTCACGATGGCATTGCACGTTTTTCCGTGATTTATTTTAGATGGAAATTACGAGACGTAGCAACACCAACGCACATTCAAAGATTTGACAACATAACCCACGGAATTTCTTTCAGCTCCCTGGAAGAACCAGTCTTGCTTGGGGGTTCCACGGAGCTAAGAGAAATTCCGAACGTTTTCTGTTTATGGATTTCTTTTACTTAATTTGATTGGGATCGCTACAACAAATGTTAATTTGACATTGTCAAATATATTGCTTCCTATAATTTAGTTTTTAGTGCATCTTAGGCCATCCATTTTTATTTTATGTTAATCCAATATATAAAGTTTGTCTTTGTATTTAGTTTCTATGTTCCGAGTATATATATATATATATTGTAGCCCCTCAACAAATTACCTTTTTTGTTTTAATTTCTAATTCTCTATACAACTACAGTTCACACATATTGCTAACCTTACTCTTCATACATATTTTACTACCAACTTAGCTGAACAAAAACTGATCTATGCAGAGTTAGCTTGATATGCTACAATTTTTCCTACTTTTGCTGATTAATATAGGATGAGTAGAACATCAAAAAAAATTCATCCCACTACGGAGCAACCAATTTAATCACTTTCTTTTTTGTTACAACTCAATTACATTAATTATGAGTTAACATGGAAATAGAAGGCAAAGGAGAAAAGTCCTTTTTTTAGAACAAAATCAATACATTTTGAGAAACTTCAAAATCAAATATCGCTATATCGTTCATAATTACCATATCACATAATCACATATCATCATCTCATCCTTTTCTACACAGTGCAGGCAACCCATAAAAAAATGGTCCACTTGTCTCGAACCCAGACATCCAAAGCCCAGTTTGATATTTAGGAACTCGGCCGACATTTTATAAATTCCAGAAGAAAAAAAATAAAGGTAGGCTGATTATTAATTTCCTTTGTTAAATATATTTCGTTTATATCATCAACTACGAATAACGAAATAAGTTTTAGCTTTAGCTTTATCTTTACTTTTTTCAAACATTCAGTCAGTATACGACACCTGAGAAACTTTACCGTATAATGGTGAAGCGTTGCACGTACCCTAGACAAAGATGTTGACCATAAGCCGTTACAAGTATTCAGAGGAAAAACCCCAAGGTTTGTCATCACTAAGGATCGAACTCAAGACCTTGAGTAAAAGCAGGTGTAACTGACCAACTGGGCTAAAACAAACTCTTTCTTCCTCTTTCGACTTTTCTATCTTTAAAATATCAAAAATGCCTTTAATATCATAACTAACATTATCGTTGAGAACCACTTGGTCTTAGATCAAGTGGCCACCTGGGGCCCTCTTTGGGGGTTCTAGGGGAGGGGATGTTGGCTGGGAGACCTGGGATCGAATCTCAATTCCCCATGGTCTCGGGCATTTACCTCTTCGGACGCGTGCGGGCCGTGTTATCGCACCTTGGTCTCCAGGGGTGCCTTCGGGTTCCAACCGCTAGCATACTGCCCGCTTGGATGTCACTGCTAGGGTTCGAACCACTAACAAACTAACACGCCGTTCTAAAAAAAAAAAAACATTATTATCTATGAGTATATTGATTACCCAATATACCCTTAATGAAATTTATCTATAATATCTACTTTAAATTCTTAAAAACTACACTACCCTTTTACATCAATAACCTACACTACTCACGATCGACCCCGGTCACCGCCATCATCACGCTGCCTCTACCATCAATGTCGCCGCATCGTGCGGG
Organism: Erigeron breviscapus; assembly: GCA_034093135.1. Lineage (NCBI taxonomy): Eukaryota > Viridiplantae > Streptophyta > Magnoliopsida > Asterales > Asteraceae > Erigeron > Erigeron breviscapus. The sequence goes on from CM067174.1 coordinate 85,514,795, forward strand.
TATTTGCCTAATTATACTAATTTAAATTGTAGTGCATACTACGATCAAATTCGTTTTTCTTTTTTCATTTGACTATTTAGTAGTTTAAGTCTTTATATTTTGATTATATTTATCACTCTTTTCGTTTAACTTTGAGCTTTATACCAAAAAAAAAAGCTATTTGTTATTTATCACATCTTATACCCCTTTTACATACTTGGTAAATCTATTAGTTTGGTAAAGTTTCTTTTTTAATTATATATAACTTTGAGTTTAGTCCATTTGGTATGTTTGATTCCTATTTGTAAAAAACAAATTTAACTTATTCCTTCATTATACAATACTATTTCTAGTACCCGTACGATGTACGGTAGCTATATAGATTGTGTCATAAATAAATTCGAATATGCCTCATACATGATTTATGAGTATGAAATAAATTGTAGTTAAAGTAAATCGATGATCGAAGCTAAATTATAATAAACATTAATGATAAATATAATATATGTTTAGTTAGAGTTTTGGATTTACCTTAAATTTTTAGAATCACATCAAAATCGGAACTTGTAAGCATAGTGGATGACGGCAAATAGCCTTGTGATTTCGGATCGTAAACTCAATTTTTGAAGTCTTCATGTTAATAACTTATTATAAGTAATATAAGTAATAGGAGTTGAAGAATTGAGAAAGAAAAAGAAACAATTTATTAATGAGAAAACGATCAATCAAATAAGGTTATAATGTCTTTTGTATTAATAAGTCAATAGTTAGAGTTTAATTCTAAGTCTAATAAGAAAATTGAATCTATATACAATTAAAAAAGCTAATTTAATAAATAAATAAATTAAAAGGACACGTGTCGATCAAGGATTACGCCACGTGTCGTTTCAAGAACATCTCAATCCTGTTATAGTTTATTGGTAGATACGCTAACTTATTCCTTCATTATACAATATACGCTAACCAAATATCTTGTATAACTGTATAAGTCATGTAGCACGATACTATCTCAGGGAGACATCATATATGAACAACAAAACAAAATTTTCTTATCGTTTAAAAAAAAAAATTCTTTCATTATTTTTCTATAATACTTAGTAAAGGGAACCTCTTCCCCTTTTTTCAACAAAAGATAGTAGAACAAACTATTATACCGATACCTCTAAAATATATTCTAGCAAAAAACTATATAATTTTATTAACTACTTTAATGAAATATGTTACAGTATGAATCTCTTAACCTTTAAAATAACTACATTATCTCCTTTTAAATCAATTATTTTAACATTAACACACAGTCACCACCACCGCTGCCACCACTATCCGTCGCCGCCACTACCATACGTTGCCGTTACCACTATCGCCGTCGTATCGTACGGACATACGTCTAGTTAAATTAATTGGGGGACTACAAAATGCACTTAAGGATGGATATACTGGCAACACATAAAAGTAAAATGGTTTTGCTAAACGTAATTCTAAGAGATGTACTTAAAATGCACTAAATAGTTGTACATTTTCCATAAAATTCACGGGGTGAATTTTTGATATGGAAGATGCAATTTTTTTATGTTAATTACAACCCTTGGAGTTTGCATTTAATATTTTCCAAATTAAAATTAAGTAACATTTTATTAGTGTACGTACTTGGAGTGGCGTCGTGGAACAATTTATTCAATATTGTGCCCCTCCCTCAAAATGCAAGCCTTGTTTTGTAGATGGAAAGCATATGAACTTGTTTTGATTTCGTGCATATGTTTTTTCAATGGCACCATAAACAATTGTGTGATGGGCCCCTCTAATGTATAAATTCTTGCTCCTTGAATAAACTCGACATGTCATAATCCAAATGATACGATGGCAACCTAATGCAAAGATTCGAGTTAGGTCTCGTCTCGCTCAACAGGCCCCCCTCAATCTTTATTGAGGCCTAAAACAGATTTATGAAATGAAGCATTATATCCTTTATTAAGGAAAATGCCTATGAACTTTAAAAAATAAGGGTCCGTTTGGTTCACAATTTTTTTTTTAAGGAATTAAAATCTGTCAAAGAAATTGAAATTTGATAAAATTGGAATCTAATGATTGAATCTGATGAATTGGAAATTTGATTGAATTATAATCTTTTTGTGTTTGGTTGACCGGAAATTGAATGGAATTCATAATATTAATAATAATAATAATAATAATAATAATAATAATAATAATAATAACTAATAATAATAATAAAATAATAATAAAAAATAAAGATAATAATAATAATAATAATAATAATAATAATTTGAATAATAATAATAATAATAATAAGGGGGAACAATAATAATAATAATGATCATTCTGATTCTGAATAATAATAATAATAATAATAATAATAATAATAATAATAATAATAATAATAATAATAATAATAATAATAATAATAATAATAATAATAATAATAATAATAATAATAATAATAATAATAATAATAATAATAATAATAATAATAATAATAATAATAATAATAATAATAATAATAATAATAATAATAATAATAATAATAATAATAATAATAATAATAATAATAATAATAATAATAATAATAATAATAATAATAATAATAATAATAATAATAATAATAATAATAATAATAATAATAATAATAATAATAATAATAATAATAATAATAATAATAATAATAATAATAATAATAATAATAATAATAATAATAATAATAATAATAATAATAATAATAATAATAATAATAATAATAATAATAATAATAATAATAATAATAATAATAATAATAATAATAATAATAATAATAATAATAATAATAATAATAATAATAATAATAATAATAATAATAATAATAATAATAATAATAATAATAATAATAATAATAATAATAATAATAATAATAATAATAATAATAATAATAATAATAATAATAATAATAATAATAATAATAATAATAATAATAATAATAATAATAATAATAATAATAATAATAATAATAATAATAATAATAATAATAATAATAATAATAATAATAATAATAATAATAATAATAATAATAATAATAATAATAATAATAATAATAATAATAATAATAATAATAATAATAATAATAATAATAATAATAATAATAATAATAATAATAATAATAATAATAATAATAATAATAATAATAATAATAATAATAATAATAATAATAATAATAATAATAATAATAATAATAATAATAATAATAATAATAATAATAATAATAATAATAATAATAATAATAATAATAATAATAATAATAATAATAATAATAATAATAATAATAATAATAATAATAATAATAATAATAATAATAATAATAATAATAATAATAATAATAATAATAATAATAATAATAATAATAATAATAATAATAATAATAATAATAATAATAATAATAATAATAATAATAATAATAATAATAATAATAATAATAATAATAATAATAATAATAATAATAATAATAATAATAATAATAATAATAATAATAATAATAATAATAATAATAATAATAATAATAATAATAATAATAATAATAATAATAATAATAATAATAATAATAATAATAATAATAATAATAATAATAATAATAATAATAATAATAATAATAATAATAATAATAATAATAATAATAATAATAATAATAATAATAATAATAATAATAATAATAATAATAATAATAATAATAATAATAATAATAATAATAATAATAATAATAATAATAATAATAATAATAATAATAATAATAATAATAATAATAATAATAATAATAATAATAATAATAATAATAATAATAATAATAATAATAATAATAATAATAATAATAATAATAATAATAATAATAATAATAATAATAATAATAATAATAATAATAATAATAATAATAATAATAATAATAATAATAATAATAATAATAATAATAATAATAATAATAATAATAATAATAATAATAATAATAATAATAATAATAATAATAATAATAATAATAATAATAATAATAATAATAATAATAATAATAATAATAATAATAATAATAATAATAATAATAATAATAATAATAATAATAATAATAATAATAATAATAATAATAATAATAATAATAATAATAATAATAATAATAATAATAATAATAATAATAATAATAATAATAATAATAATAATAATAATAATAATAATAATAATAATAATAATAATAATAATAATAATAATAATAATAATAATAATAATAATAATAATAATAATAATAATAATAATAATAATAATAATAATAATAATAATAATAATAATAATAATAATAATAATAATAATAATAATAATAATAATAATAATAATAATAATAATAATAATAATAATAATAATAATAATAATAATAATAATAATAATAATAATAATAATAATAATAATAATAATAATAATAATAATAATAATAATAATAATAATAATAATAATAATAATAATAATAATAATAATAATAATAATAATAATAATAATAATAATAATAATAATAATAATAATAATAATAATAATAATAATAATAATAATAATAATAATAATAATAATAATAATAATAATAATAATAATAATAATAATAATAATAATAATAATAATAATAATAATAATAATAATAATAATAATAATAATAATAATAATAATAATAATAATAATAATAATAATAATAATAATAATAATAATAATAATAATAATAATAATAATAATAATAATAATAATAATAATAATAATAATAATAATAATAATAATAATAATAATAATAATAATAATAATAATAATAATAATAATAATAATAATAATAATAATAATAATAATAATAATAATAATAATAATAATAATAATAATAATAATAATAATAATAATAATAATAATAATAATAATAATAATAATAATAATAATAATAATAATAATAATAATAATAATAATAATAATAATAATAATAATAATAATAATAATAATAATAATAATAATAATAATAATAATAATAATAATAATAATAATAATAATAATAATAATAATAATAATAATAATAATAATAATAATAATAATAATAATAATAATAATAATAATAATAATAATAATAATAATAATAATAATAATAATAATAATAATAATAATAATAATAATAATAATAATAATAATAATAATAATAATAATAATAATAATAATAATAATAATAATAATAATAATAATAATAATAATAATAATAATAATAATAATAATAATAATAATAATAATAATAATAATAATAATAATAATAATAATAATAATAATAATAATAATAATAATAATAATAATAATAATAATAATAATAATAATAATAATAATAATAATAATAATAATAATAATAATAATAATAATAATAATAATAAAAATATTATTTTTAATAATAAAATAATAATAATAATAATAATAATAATAATAATAATAATAATAATAATAATAATAATAATAAAAGTAGATTCTAATGGAATAATAATAAAATAATAATAATAATAATAATAATAATAATAATAATAATAATAATAATAAAAAAAAAATAAAAAAAAAAAATAATAATAATAACAATAAAATAAAAAAAAAAAAAATTAAAACAAATTAAATAAAAAAAAAAAAAAAAAAAAAAAAAAAAAAAAAAAAAAAAAAAAAAAAAAAAAAAAAAAAAAAAAAAAAAAAAAAAAAAAAAAAAAAAAAAAAAAAAAAAAAAAAAAAAAAAAAAAAAAAAAAAAAAAAAAAAAAAAAAAAAAAAAAAAAAAAAAAAAAAAAAAAAAAAAAAAAAAAAAAAAAAAAAAAAAAAAAAAAAAAAAAAAAAAAAAAAAAAAAAAAAAAAAAAAAAAAAAAAAAAAAAAAAAAAAAAAAAAAAAAAAAAAAAAAAAAAAAAAAAAAAAAAAAAAAAAAAAAAAAAAAAAAAAAAAAAAAAAAAAAAAAAAAAAAAAAAAAAAAAAAAAAAAAAAAAAAAAAAAAAAAAAAAAAAAAAAAAAAAAAAAAAAAAAAAAAAAAAAAAAAAAAAAAAAAAAAAAAAAAAAAAAAAAAAAAAAAAAAAAAAAAAAAAAAAAAAAAAAAAAAAAAAAAAAAAAAAAAAAAAAAAAAAAAAAAAAAAAAAAAAAAAAAAAAAAAAAAAAAAAAAAAAAAAAAAAAAAAAAAAAAAAAAAAAAAAAAAAAAAAAAAAAAAAAAAAAAAAAAAAAAAAAAAAAAAAAAAAAAAAAAAAAAAAAAAAAAAAAAAAAAAAAAAAAAAAAAAAAAAAAAAAAAAAAAAAAAAAAAAAAAAAAAAAAAAAAAAAAAAAAAAAAAAAAAAAAAAAAAAAAAAAAAAAAAAAAAAAAAAAAAAAAAAAAAAAAAAAAAAAAAAAAAAAAAAAAAAAAAAAAAAAAAAAAAAAAAAAAAAAAAAAAAAAAAAAAAAAAAAAAAAAAAAAAAAAAAAAAAAAAAAAAAAAAAAAAAAAAAAAAAAAAAAAAAAAAAAAAAAAAAAAAAAAAAAAAAAAAAAAAAAAAAAAAAAAAAAAAAAAAAAAAAAAAAAAAAAAAAAAAAAAAAAAAAAAAAAAAAAAAAAAAAAAAAAAAAAAAAAAAAAAAAAAAAAAAAAAAAAAAAAAAAAAAAAAAAAAAAAAAAAAAAAAAAAAAAAAAAAAAAAAAAAAAAAAAAAAAAAAAAAAAAAAAAAAAAAAAAAAAAAAAAAAAAAAAAAAAAAAAAAAAAAAAAAAAAAAAAAAAAAAAAAAAAAAAAAAAAAAAAAAAAAAAAAAAAAAAAAAAAAAAAAAAAAAAAAAAAAAAAAAAAAAAAAAAAAAAAAAAAAAAAAAAAAAAAAAAAAAAAAAAAAAAAAAAAAAAAAAAAAAAAAAAAAAAAAAAAAAAAAAAAAAAAAAAAAAAAAAAAAAAAAAAAAAAAAAAAAAAAAAAAAAAAAAAAAAAAAAAAAAAAAAAAAAAAAAAAAAAAAAAAAAAAAAAAAAAAAAAAAAAAAAAAAAAAAAAAAAAAAAAAAAAAAAAAAAAAAAAAAAAAAAAAAAAAAAAAAAAAAAAAAAAAAAAAAAAAAAAAAAAAAAAAAAAAAAAAAAAAAAAAAAAAAAAAAAAAAAAAAAAAAAAAAAAAAAAAAAAAAAAAAAAAAAAAAAAAAAAAAAAAAAAAAAAAAAAAAAAAAAAAAAAAAAAAAAAAAAAAAAAAAAAAAAAAAAAAAAAAAAAAAAAAAAAAAAAAAAAAAAAAAAAAAAAAAAAAAAAAAAAAAAAAAAAAAAAAAAAAAAAAAAAAAAAAAAAAAAAAAAAAAAAAAAAAAAAAAAAAAAAAAAAAAAAAAAAAAAAAAAAAAAAAAAAAAAAAAAAAAAAAAAAAAAAAAAAAAAAAAAAAAAAAAAAAAAAAAAAAAAAAAAAAAAAAAAAAAAAAAAAAAAAAAAAAAAAAAAAAAAAAAAAAAAAAAAAAAAAAAAAAAAAAAAAAAAAAAAAAAAAAAAAAAAAAAAAAAAAAAAAAAAAAAAAAAAAAAAAAAAAAAAAAAAAAAAAAAAAAAAAACTTAACTTTATTTGTTAGAAATGTTATTCTCTTGGTGACTATTTGGAGTAAACATAAACATGATAGTATGGTTGTGCCGTTGTGGTATTGTCCTTTATATACAAAATGAATAACCATGAAGACGCCGCCCATTAGGCGGCTTGATCCACCTAGTTATCCATTATATTTTGCATATATTAATACTTGAGTATAATATTGCCTCAAAAGTTAAAAAAGAGAAGAATAAAAAGGACCCTCAAAATATAAACTCAAAAGCCTCGTACTCCAAAAAAAATTATACTAATAGATTTTCACACATTTACCAAACGTGTAAAAATAGCAAGATGTTGTCACACTTATATAACTTTATTTCCAATGGTTTGGTGGTCCTGGTCTTTGACCTTGAAAAAATCTATTAGGGTTCGAATCTCACTTCAATTCTTACATTTGTATAAGTGGATTATTAGAGGGGGTTTCCGAGAATCCTGGGTTACATATCAGGCATGCGTGGTTCGAGCTCCGTATACTGCCTAATTAGATGTCACCGTGGTGTATCAAATGTTAATTACTAAGTATTAACTCGTTTTTTATATATTATTTTTTTTTTTTGAACAACGAGTTAGTAGTTAGTAATTAACATTCGATACACCACGGTGACATCTAATTATATACTAGCACGGTACCCGCGCAATGCGGCGGTAGTCGTTGCGGCGACGGTGTGGTGGTGGAGTGATTGTTAGTGGCGGATGCGGTGTCGAGTGATGTAAGTTATTGATATAAAGGGTTAATGGAGATATTTTAAAAGATAAATGATTGATAGTGTAATTTAATTATTAATGTTAAGTGGGTAGTGTAGATAAAAACATTTTAAGGAGTGCTATGTGTAAATATTACACAAGTTTCAACATTTACATAAATAAAGAGCTATTCCTTTTATAATGTCTACCAATAAACTAAAACAGGATTGAGATGTTCTTGAAACGACACGTGGCGTAATCCTTGATCGACACGTGTCCTTTTAGTTTCAATGTTTTATTTAATTAGCTTTTTTAATTGTATATAGATTCAATTTCCTTATTAAACTTATAATTAAACTCTAACTTTTGACTTATTAATACAAAAGACATTATAACCTTATTTGATTGATCGTTTTCCCATTAATAAATTGTCTCTTTTTCTTTCTCAATTCTCCAACTCCTATTAATTTTAATAAGTTATTAACATGAAGACTTCAAAATTTTGAGTTTACGATCCGAAATCACAAGACTATTTGCCGTCATCTACTATGCTTACAAGTTCCGATTTTGATGTGATTCTAAAAATTTAAGGTAAATCCAAAACTCTAACTAAACATATATTATATTTATCATTACTGTTTATTATAATTTAGCTTCGATCATCGGTTTACTTTAACTACAATTTATTTCATACTCATAAATCATGTATGAGGCATATTCGAATTTATTTATGACACAATCTATATAGCTACCGTACATCGTACGGGTATTAGGACTAGTAGTATAGATATATGGATAAAAATTATTATAAAACTTAAACGTACATACTTAAGCATGGCGAAATCTCTCCACGAGTTTTGAAAGTTGGACTTAAGACCTAAGCCAAATTGTCCATACTATTGAATGTTAATTTTTATATTGATTTTTTCACTTTTCAGGTAGTGTGTATATATATATATATATATAATATATATATAATATATATTAATATATATATATATAATATATATATATATTATTTTTTTAAAGGTGCGGATCGAATATCATAACGGAGGTTTAACTATGTTGTCTTAACCGGGTTCACGCTAGAGAGCCCCTCACCCAATACCTAATAGGAGAAAACCCCTAATAGTCCATTCCCACAAATGTAAAAAGTAATATTCGAACCGCTTGAATTTCCCCAATGTATAAGACTTTACCAAGAGCCCCTAACCCATTGGCTAGAAAAAAAGATTACAAAATAAAAGGTATTTTCTACAACTAAACAAGGCCAATGTTTATAGTTTAATTTTTCTAATGTCTACAATAATACTTCAAAACAAATTCACACAATTAAGCCAAGTAAAACTAAGAATTTCATAAACTACAAAATATCATATGCGTCTAATAAAAAAGTTTTAATGCACTATCTATAAAGATGTTAAAACATGTTTGGAACATATATGATATTTTAAGGTATACAGATCACATATGTATGAAATTATCTCAAAAATAGGAATATCAAATAGGGGTTGGTTATTGTAAAACAAGTATTAAAGTAAAACAAATAAGACAAGATCATGACCCTTAGATCATGAAAAAACTTGATGCACGATGATTCACGAAGCACAAATATATATTGATGCACGATGATTTTCATGATGCACGGTGATTGTCAGTGATAAAAAAACTATTGTTTTATTTGTTTTACTTTAATAATTGTTTTATTTTACCTAGAATCATATCAAATATCCCATTTTAACAAGATATATATCTCACCTGGGCTGGACCACATGCATCATGCAACCGATAGAAACTAATGCCGACATGGGATTGAAAGATCTACGACTAATCGACTATCATAGTTTAATGTTGATCGATCGATGGCTGGAAATTAACAAGCTAGGTATATATACCCGTTTTTCTTGGCGATCGATCTAGTGTAATGTTGATGCCATGATCCACCGTCTGAAAAATTCACAATCCTTTCAGCTGTTCTTTCGAACAATGCCAATGCGTGCAACTCCTAATTACCAGACGCGACTTAAGATATATATATGTATATATATAGCCTGCGACGTAAAAAATGTTGTGATCTTCAGCCACTTAAGGGTGAGATTATATAGCACAGAAGCTCGTGAACGCTTGTAAGGATTGGGGAATTTTTCAGATGATGGATTCACATCAAGTATAATATTATTCATGTTGAATGTGATAAACTAGCTATTTAGCTAATGGTCCAAGGGACTCATCAATCTTCTGTATTTTCCTTTACTATGCCAGGTTGGTATCTTTAATTGTACGTGTCCCAATACTTTAAATGACTTTCTAAGAAACAGTCCCTCCTTTAGAATCATCACACATGTATGTAAATAGTTGCTCAATCAATTGGCCCGGCACAAAATGTATGATTGAAAGAGAAATGACTTGCATACAACAAAATCTTTAGATAATTAGACATACACAAAATAAACAAATAGTAAGTTTTTTTTTTTAAGTTAATTTCGATTCAAATGTGTTGTAGGCAATTTTAACCAACGATTTGCTGGACCTTCAACCCTCTCCTCATAGAAAATACTCTGAGATGAGAAACCCAAGACTCGAACCGAGACCTTGGGAAAAATAATAAGTAATGATAGTATAAGCGTATACATGTCTTATCAACCAACTATTCACATATTATTTATTTACTAAATTTTTCTTTTTCTTCTTCACTTTCTATCTTGTCACGTGTTTAAACTTTTTAATTCTTAGGGTGTTGGCATCACCATCACCTACCACTCACTCATCACTCACTTCCAACCAATCACGTTATGCCACCTCAATTTCACCACTCACTCATCACTCACCCAAATTTTGTTGGCAACCCACCACTCACTCACCACTCACTACAATTTTTATTTTATATAAAAACTTATAAATTCATTAAACTTAAACATTAAATAATATAGAATATATTTACTCTTATAAAAATAATAAAATGAATTATAATAATAATAATAATAATAATAATAATATAATAATAATAATAATAATAATAATAATAATAATAATAATAATAATACTCATAATATATTTTAAAAAAAAGATAGTTTATAAATATATATATGAGAGTTGAGGTTTAAAAATGAAATTTGATTTAAAATATCTAACTTTAATGAATAAAAAGAAACATGTGGTGGGGGCTCATCATCTTATTCGTATGAAAGTCTTCTACCGCAAATGTATGTATATACTAGTTCTAATGCCCGTACGATATACGGATGACTACATATATTGTTCGATTTGACAATAGTCATTATGTTTGACTAGTGGTAACAAAATTTATAAAATATAATCAGTAAAATATTTAATCTATCCACTACACAAAATAATTAAAATTATAAATAATTCATCAACTATCATGTTACCAAGTATTATATATATATTTTTTCAAATAAAATTAGCTTTAGTTTTTAGTTGTATTGTATGAGGATGAAAAAGAAAAAAACAAAAATTATTTAGTTTGTAATAGTGTCACTAATTAATTTGAAGAATGAGATAATAATAATAATACATAAATAAATAAAAAAGAAAACTAACTTGGATAGATTTTTAACATATGACAGTCAATATGATGTCTTTTGAAAAACAAAATAGCGAAAAGATGGAGAACAAAAATTTATACCTCATCGTAGGAGTTGAATGGAATAATCCTCAAAAGTTTAATTCGACCGTATGAAAGTTATATTTAGGATTTATTAGAAAAGGTATTTATAGAGTCTAACTAAGAATATGATATCTTAGTTTAATAAGTATCCTACGGCAAGATATAAGGTCTTATTAGAAAAGGTATTATTAATAAAAAGTAATAAATTTATTAAGCTATAGATATCCTAGTTTAGATACGGATAGGAGAAACAAAAATAAAAAATACATTAAAAGGTATTTTTAATGAATTTAACTAAATGGACATTTGTCGTTTTAATACAGCGCCACATGTCGATTAAAGAAGACTATAATCCTGTTTTAGTTTATTGGTAGATATCTATAGATTTCAACAGCTTTACATAAAAAAAAAGAAAAAAAAAAGAAAAGAAAAGAGTCGTTAATTAGCAACGGTCATCAACCACTCACCTCACCACCCGCGTGGACTTACCACCCATTTTCGACCACCCACGCGTGGACACCCATCAGCGGCGGTGTTCCACGCGTGGTGACCACCCACCACTCGCCTTTGCTGTGTACGTTTCCAATGCCCTTAGACATGCTTAAACCTATCACATAAATCATTTTATAAAAACTTTATATAAATCATACAATTGTTATACATAGCTAAATGTCAAATATATATCATTTAACTCTAAGTTCAAATATATTTTCCCAAAACGTATTAAACTAAAGAGCAAATAGGAATATTCATATATTTCCTCTCCAAATTTAGATTGAAATTCCGTTAGAAAATACTTTAGTTACTATTACTATATTATATTATTGGTTTAAATAGTTGTACACTTACCATAAAATTCATGGGGTGGACTTTTGATATGAAAACGTACAACTTTTTATGCACGTTAAGTATAGCCTTAAGGGCTTCATTTAGCATCTACCTATATTATATTATATACTGAACTACTTAAATTATATATCTTTTATCATTTTCTGAAAAGGGAAACTTTTTTCCCTTTTTCTTAAAAAAATATATACTGAACTACTTAAATTATATATCTTTTATCATTTATTAACTAATTAGATTTATACTCGTGTCAAATACAGGGATTGTTAATGACATTTTAAAGATATAATAAAGTGTTAAAATTGTGTGAAAAAAAGTTATAAATTATATGTTGAGGATTTTTTAAATAATTAATCGATGAAAACTTTTAAAAAAAATTCTTAAGTTGATGGCTACATATAATATAATAATTATAAATTAAGTATGAGGCTAAAATATGTAAATTATTGATGGAAAATAAAAAACTATAAATTAGTAAGACTTTTTCTACACATACTAATATAACTATTAATATATCAATATATTTTGATAATGATTATTAGAATTTTTGATTTATAATTAGATCAATAATGAGATCACCAATTTTGAATATTGAGGATTGGAGTGGTTTGGTCAGTTGTCTTATTGTATATATAAAGATACAGAGAAAGATAAAAATTGAAATTTTTATTAAGATTACCATTTTTATATGGTATTTTTTAGCTTTTACTAAGACTTTTAATTGATTAATTATGGCATAAATATATTTTAATTTGATGAAATTTAGTTATTTGATTGATCAACATTATGTATTCATCAGTAATAGACAATAACATAAGTAAATGCTAATTTGAAAAAAAAATAGAAAAGATACAAAGTTGATGATTTGTTAAGAAAAAAATGCCTTCAGTTTTTATTTTTTTTAATTGGTTAATAATTTTTTATTTTGCAAATAGAGAGTTGAAATCCCTACCCCTAAAGATTTAAAATTTGTAAACCTGTAATAAAAAATTTATCCCTAAAGATTTAAAATTTTGTAAACATTTTTAAAAAAAAGTTATAAATAATTATAAAAGGGAATATCAAAATCGGTAAATATAAATCGAGGCGCAATATGTTCTGCTTATTTAACAATTGTTTGAAGTATATGCTTATATAATAATCAAATAATGATAATAATATGTTGGATATATGTCATTCCTTCTTTACAACTCATGTAGCGTGTCCTATTCCAGATTGTATAGCTTCATTACGTCTTGGAAATGGTAATAAAATCCATTTTTGGAACGATATTTGGATTGATGGGTCCAAATTGGCTGTTAGATTCCCTCGGTTATACGCATTAGAAGTGAATAAGAACTGTTTTGTTGGAGAGAAATACGTTCATGAAGGCTGGACCTAGACTTGGAGACGCGAAATTAGAGCTGGTCGTGAAGAGCAACAACTTTCTGAGTTGTCATCTCTTCTTCAAGGTGTACGGCTAACAGATGTGGATGATAAATGGACTTGGTGCTTTCAAGGTAAGTCAACATTCTATGTAAAAAGCATTCGTTGTTTTATCGATAGAGCAATTCTGCCAGCATCCGATAAGAAGACAACCAGTAACTTTTTGGCCCCTAAAAAAGTTAATATTTTGAGAAAATTACATTTTTCGTCCCTCAACTTGGCAAATTTCACAGTTTTGACCCTAAAGTGAATTAATTACAAAAAAAAACCCTTAAAGTTGGTCGTTTTTTTTCATTTTACACTCCGTGACCTAACAGAGTTAAATTTTGGCCATTAACCCTTACACGTGCCAAACACGTGAGGGCATTTCTGTCATTTTCACCTTTAAGACCAAAAATGAAAAAATATACAACTTTAGGGACCAAAAGTGAAAACATATACAACTTTAGGGACCAAAAACGTAAAATAATTAAAATTTGGAAAAATGAACTTTTATATTACACATGTCCTTTCCAACTCTCATCTTCTTCTTCCTTCATCATCATCATTCATCCAAAAACCCAAAATTTACAACTCCCATCTTTTTCTTCCTTCATTATCCTCATTCATCCCAAAACCCAAAATTTACATCTGATCTTAATAAAACTCATTTACAACAACTATAATCCTACAAATGCTAACAAACATCAACTATATAAATATGTATCTATTAGTTTTATATATTTATAGATTAAAAAAAATATATATATATTTATATATTTATAGATTAAAAAATATATATTTATATATATTTATATAATAGTTTTCTTTTATCAAAATAAATGTCCTTTTTATTCCAACAATATTCTCTGCAGTAATTGAAATCATGCATGCTCGTAATTCTCTTAAGATTTATTATGGTATAACTTTATTTTTATTTTATCTTCTTTTAGTATTTTCTTGAACTCTTAATTTGGTTTGTAATTCTCTTTATTATGAGTAAGTATTTGGATCCAAAAACAGGTAATCTGAATTGGTTTTTTTTATACATTATGTACGTTATTTTAATTTATATTTCTGCGTCTTCCTGTATTTTTATGCTTTGGGTATAAGATTTGTAGTCCTTTTCCTCAAATTGTGATGGTTTTGTTATATGATTTTTTAGTTGTCTTTTTTTTTGTCTCATGTTAATCTACATGCGGTTTGATGCATTAGTAATGCACTAACATGATATAGATTTTTTAAAGCATCAAATGAGCTATAACACCACTTGGTAAATTTTATAAAACTAATAGATACATATTTATATAGTTGATGTTTGTTAGCATTTGTAGGATTATAGTTGTTGTAAATGAGTTTTATTAAGATCAGATGTAAATTTTGGGTTTTGGGATGAATGAGGATAATGAAGGAAGAAAAAGATGGGAGTTGTAAATTTTGGGTTTTTGGATGAATGATGATGATGAAGGAAGAAGAAGATGAGAGTTGGAAAGGACATGTGTAATATAAAAATTCATTTTATAACCTTTTAAAGTTAAACTGTTGTTACGTTTTTGGTCCCTAAAGTTGTATATGTTTTCACTTTTGGTCCCTAAAGTTGTATTTTTTTTCATTTTTGGTCTTAAAGGTGAAAATGACAGAAATGCCCTCACGTGTTTGGCACGTGTAAGGGTTAACGGCCAAAATCTAACTCCGTTAGGTCGCGGAGTGTAAAATGAAAAAAACGACCAACTTTAGGGGTTTTTTTGTAATTAATTCACTTTAGGGTCAAAACTGTGAAATTTGCCAAGTTGAGGGCATCCGATAAGAAGACAACCAGTAACTTTTTGGCCCCTAAAAAAGTTAATATTTTTGTATGGCGTCTTATGAAAGACAGGTTACCGACTCTCTTTAACTTAAGTAAACGGGGTTTGGAGATCCCATCCATCTTGTGTACCCTTTGTAAGGCTCATGCAAAATCATCTAATCACATCTTCTCGACATGTAGTGTTTTTACTGTTGGGTTATATAGCAAATTATCAAATTAAATCACAAAGCACGCAGCGGAAAATTAATCTATGTAATTAATTAATTAACCAAGTATAGAAAACATGTACCTTTGATTGAAGGAAAAATAAAGTAACCATTTACGAATTTCACTTAATGACGCCGATCCATAAAGTAATAATTCGTTTGTGGGGTAGTCCGATATGCATCAACTATGGATATCATGTGAGTTTGGTGGGACCATCCATTATATATTCCAAGAATATAACCAATCGCTCAGATTTGTCTTAGTTTAATTATATTCCCATATAATTAATCGACAATGGACAATTTAGAATATTTAATAAAACATTCAAGGATTAAACATGCAAATATAGGATACAATTAATATTAAATGAAATCAAACATATCAAGTACTTTATTTCATTACAGAAAAATATAAATTGTTTAACATCCCTTATCCAAATACCGAAACAACAGATTTACATGAAATAACTAGCTAATTTAAGTCCTATGCCCTCGGCATGCCTTTCAAGCTTGGGCCTAGACAAAGCTTTTGTGAAAGGATCAGCTAAGTTAAAATCTGTGTGAACTTTGAGTAATTTGATCTCCCCTAGTTCGATTTGCTCACGAACATAGTGATATCGTCTAGCATAATGTCTGGCACCTTTCTGAACTCCGGGTTCGTTGGCAATGATTAATGCACCAGTATTATCACAGTACATATCAGTGGGTAAGTCACTTGAGGGGATCACGTCAAGCCCGCTAATGAACTTCCTTATCCAGACTGCTTCCATTGCGGCTTCTGAGGCGGCATGTACTCAGACTCTGTTGCAGACATGGCAACTGTAGTTTGCTTCTTGCTTTTCCAATCCACAGCACCTCCGTTAAGAACGAAGACGAATCCTGACTGAGACTTCGTGTCATCTCTATCAGTTTGAAATCCAGCATCACAGTATCCGGTCACTTTGAGCTCTAAATCTGGATTTCCTCCATACACCAAACATATCTTTAGTAGCCCGTAGGTACTTCAGAATGGTTTTAACAGCAGTCCAGTGACTTTCACCTGGATTCTGTTGATATCGGCTAACGATGTTTTGCGCGAACGCCACATCGGGTCTAGTGCATCTAACCGCATACATAAGATCCCACAGCCGAAGCATAAGGGACTCTTCGCATACGCTCCACCTCATTAGGTGTAGTAGCACCCTGTTTGACAGATAAACTAAGTCCTTCTTGCATAGGTGTAAACCCACGCTTAGAATTCTCCATCTTGAATCGCTTCAAGACCTTATCAATATAAGCACTTTGACTTAGTCCAATTAATCGCTTTGATCTATCTCGGTAGATCTTGATTCCAAGAATAAATGCCGCTTCTCCTAAATCTTTCATGGCAAAACACTTTCCAAGATGGGATTTAACATCTTGCAACATTGGAATGTGTTTTCCTATGATCAATATGTCATCAACATACAAGACAAGGAAAGTAACATTACTCCCACTAGCTTTGAGATATACACATGGCTCATCGGGATTTTGAAATAAACCAAACTTTTTGATTTCTCCATCAAACCGCTTTTTCCAACTTCTTGATGCTTGCTTTAGTCCATAAATGGACCTTTGAAGCTTGCATACTTTGTTGGGATGTTTTGGATCAATAAAACCTTCAGGTTGATCCATATAGACTTCTTCATCCAAGTAACCATTTAAGAAGGCAGTCTTAACATCCATTTGCCATATCTCAAAGTCATAGTACGCGCAGCTATGGCTAAGAGAATCCTAATAGCTCTAATGTCCGCAACTGGAGAAAAGGTCTCATCATAGTCAACACCTAAACGTTGAGTATAACCTTTCGCCACGAGACGAGCTTTATAGGTGTGTACATTTCCATCCATGTCCGTCTTCTTCTTGAAGATCCACTTACACCCAACAGTTTGAGCATTTTTGTGAAGTCAACTGTAACATCCCAAAACTTAAACGTATATGTTGACTAACGTCGTTAGGTCAAATTCTAAGTCCGTGATATGTTTACGTGGAAATACGTGTTTATATGTTTATGTGCCCTATATGTGAGATTTAATTATCTTTAATGAGTGACAATAAAGTGGATTAAATGTTGTGTAAATGGCCCATGTAGTGTGCGAAAGTGCTTTAGCGTGTTGTATGTATCCCCAATAGGTGTTTAAATGCGAAATAAAGCTAATATGAAGTCCAGGGACTAAAATTGACGTATGTGAAACTTGAAAAACGGGATTAGGGTTTAGGTTAAGCCTAATCTCATTGTTTTGCAGCCTAATTACATTCCTAAGCACAAACATACTGTTCCATCAATTCCATATCGATTTCTTAAGGAATCTCCAAGTTTTTTGGTCAATCAATTGGGTGTTTTTGTATTGAATCGATTGGCTATCAAACAATCAGGTAATCAATGGGTTGTTAATTGTATTTTCAGATCAAAGATGTTTTAATATTGATTCAAAACTGGTTTAAAAAGGGTTTTGGCAAATTATTAGAGTTTAAAAGATGTTTTGGTCAATTGATGTTCCTAATGGTGTTTAATGGGTTTATAATTGATTTTGATGATCAAAAGATGTTCAATTATGTCAAAAACGTGTTTTGGAAGAAGCCATTGTCGATCGATTTCTGAAAAAAATGAAGAACAGAGTCGTTTTTGAATTCTGAACGAAGTTAAGTTTAAATTCGTTTTCTGGACAAAGTTAAGCTTAAGTTCGTTTGAGCCATCTTCGTAAAGCATAAACTCGTTTTCTGGAAAACTATCTTCGTTTGACAAAACGAAGATCATATTCGTTTGAAGCTAAAAACGAAGGCTAAGTTCGTTTGATGCTTAAGTTCGTTTTCTAAATTCGTTTTAAGCTAAATTCGTTCGATTCAAAACCTAAGTTCGTTTTAAAGTCCAGTAAGGTCCTAAATGACTTATATTTCATATGTTATTGAACGATAGGTGTCGGGGGATTACTATTAAGCACTGTTAGCTCTTGTTTGCTCGCACATACTACTACGAGGTAAGATACACTACTTTTGTCACGCTGAGGGTGCAACATAAATGGTTTCATAAACTATAACCTCCAAAACGGTAATGTATACCTATGATGTGGTTGGGTTGATATGGGAGGTACTCGGGGAATAATGATGACGATGCCTATGATGCTTCCCCGTAGTTATGTTTATGATATGATATGATGACGGTGGTTAATGATATGTTTATGATATGATATGATGACGGTGGTTAATGATATGTTGTATGTTGTAATGTTGTTATGTGCATGTATATGTGGCTTGTTCATCTAGAACACTAGACCTTTTTAGGTTGCCATGACACGTGCACGTTTTAAGGGCCCTAACGTGAAAAGATGATAGTATGGATTAGTTTAGGTTAAAGGTGGAAATCTAAACTAAATACGATAAATGCTCGAGCTAATTTGATGTTAAGTGTTATGCATAACCTGTGCCTTACGGTGGTAATAGGTACATCGTGCCTTACGGTGGTATTGGGTACGTATAAATCGTGCCTTACGGTGGTAATAGGTACGTATAAATGGTGCCTTACGGTGGTAATAGGTACGGCATGCCTGACGGTGGTTATAGGTATGTAAAATGAGATGACATAGTCACAACTTAATGTAATGAGATGAAACGGTGGTAACGGTAACTTCGGTTACAACTTAACGGTGACTTAGTCACAACTTAATGAGATGAGATGAGATGACGAAATTGATTAGGCACGCTTAGGGTCATGAACTCTATGCCTATATGTGATGTGGATATGTGATGTGGATATGTTTATACGGTGGTATGAATGCCTAATTAAAATGACGTAATGTTTTAAAATGACGATTTAAATGGATGAAATGTTTGCTTAAACCTGGTGTTATCTTACTTAGCTTTATAGCTAACACTTGTTTCTTTTAATGTGTTGACACCCCTCAGGTTAGGCAGTGAGATGACGTGTGAAGCTTTGACGAGAGATGGGTAGATGATCAAGCTGGCTTTAGTTTACCCAATAGCTTCGCATAAACCTTATGTTATTGATTTCCTTTATGGAACTTATGTAATGACTATGTTATGATTGCTTTGGTAATAGGTACGTATAAATGGTGCCTTACGGTGGTAATAGGTACGGCATGCCTGACGGTGGTTATAGGTATGTAAAATGAGATGACATAGTCACAACTTAATGTAATGAGATGAAACGGTGGTAACGGTAACTTCGGTTACAACTTAACGGTGACTTAGTCACAACTTAATGAGATGAGATGAGATGACGAAATTGATTAGGCACGCTTAGGGTCATGAACTCTATGCTTATATGTGATGTGTGTGATGTGGATATGTTTATACGGTGGTATGAATGCCTAATTAAAATGACGTAATGTTTTTAAAGTGACGATTTAAATGGATGAAATGTTTGCTTAAACCTGGTGTTATCTTACTTAGCTTTATAGCTAACACTTGTTTCTTTTAATGTGTTGACACCCCTCAGGTTAGGCATTGAGATGACGTGTGAAGCTTTGGCGAGAGATGGGTAGATGATCAAGCTGGCTTTAGTTTAGCCAATAGCTTCGCATAGACCTTATGTTATTGATTTCCTTTATGGAACTTATGTAATGACTATGTTATGATTGCTTTATGTTGGGCAATCTTATGGATTTCTTTTATTACTGATTTGATGCTATTAGTAACACCACTTATGTTTCTCAACTGTTTTTCCTTAGTTGAGTATTTTCCTAAATCGTTTCCGCATGATTTAACGCCGTTAGGCGAAAATTTTTGGAAATCCATATTTTTACGAAACGGGTGTTACAAGTTGGTATCAGAGAAGTAGTTTAAGGGAACCAA
Source organism: Erigeron breviscapus (assembly GCA_034093135.1). Taxonomy (NCBI): domain Eukaryota; kingdom Viridiplantae; phylum Streptophyta; class Magnoliopsida; order Asterales; family Asteraceae; genus Erigeron; species Erigeron breviscapus. Next base: position 85,535,735 of record CM067174.1, read on the forward strand.
GGCCTATTGACCATAGGATTTGGACTTAAACTTAAGATGCGTATGCTAGGTATTCGTAGGATGCCTTAGCTAGTGATGACATGTGATGTAGGATGGGTTGGACGAGTGCGAGTGTGATAGGGCTTATGAGATGTTTACGATACAAAGTATGTTTTAGCCTTATCTTTGCGCTTATCGACTCTATCTTTCAGTGAAGGAAAGATGGTTAACACTCGTCAAGGCAACTTACGACGCGATGGAGTTACTGCTAGCGTTACTCCACCTGTCCATCCAGGGTGCAGTTGCTTCTAATGCTGCTGCTACTGCTACTGCAGCTAACGTGAATAGAAATCAAGTGAATCCTCAGCAGGTCAATCGACAAGGCTCGTTAGGCCCTATGCCTCCACCTCCTGGTAATCAACCTATAGTTAACGAAGCAGTGGTGGAGCAAATCCCTAATGCAGCTGAACTGTACAACCTTGTGCTGACTCTCCAAGCCCAGTTAGCACAGACTCAGGAGCAACTGAACAACGCTCTTGCTGAGAATGCTGAAGGAACTGATGGCAACTACTCAGTGCCGTCTCACCACATTGAGCCACCAGTGGATAATGTTGTCGTTCCCCCTGTTAATGTTGATGTGGCTCCTCCTAATGTAGTTCAAGCTCCTCGATTTAAGTTCGAAAGTTTCCAGAAGTGTGGGGCTCAGAAATTCAATGGAACACTTAACGCAGTAGGCTGTATGGAATGGCTTGATGATACTGAGATGGTCTTTGAAGCTTGTGACTGTCCAGAGGATAAAAAGGTGTTGTGTGCGAGTAGAATGTTGAAAGAAGGTGCTCGAGACTGGTGGAAGAGCATTACTATTTCAATGACTCCGGCTATGGTAACTGCTATTACGTGGGCTGACTTTAAGCAGAAATTCATTGAGGAGTATATCGGGACTCATGAACAGCGTAAAATGGAAAAAGAGTTCCGTGCTTTAACAGCTGAGGTTGGCAAAATAAATGATTATGCTCGTTCCTTTATGGAAAAGATGAAATTTGTGGGTCATCTATTCAGAACTGATGCAGACCAAGTAGCCTGCTATGTCGATGGTTTACCTCCAAGTTATCGAGGTATTTGTAGGCAGCATAAGACCCTAACTGAAGCAATCAAAGAATCCAAAAAGCTTGATGATGATTTTGCTGCGGATAAGAAAGTTGAAAAGAAAGAAGATGAGAAGAAGTCTGGCAATAAACGGAGGTTTAGTGGATCAAATCGTTTTGGTAAGAAATTTAAGGGTTCTTCATCGTCCTCTGACAAGGGAAGGGCAGACAAGGATGGAAAATGGTGCCCTGGCTGCAAATCTATCCATTCTGGTCAGTGTTCTACAAAGACCCGCAGATGCAATAAGTGTGGAACTCAGGGTCATACCATTGATCAATGCACTGACAAGGCTAGATGTTATAAATGTGGAGACACCAAGCACCGTATCGCAGACTGCCCACAGATGAAGAAAGATGAGGGAAAGAAGGCAGAAGCTTCCAAAGCCAAGGCCCGTGCTTTTCAGATGACGGCTGAGGAGGCAAAAGACGATGATCAGGTAGTTACTGCTATCCTTATTGTTAACTCAAAACCTGCTAATGTGTTATTTGATTCTGGTGCGAACAAATCTTTTGTGTCTACTCTGTTTGCTCCTAAGTTAGACATGACTACTAGTTCTTTACGGTGCCCTATAGAAGTAGAAGTGGCTAATGGTGCAACGTCTATTATTCGGGAAGGTTATTCTGATTGTCCGATAGAAATAGAGGGTCGGTCATTTACTGCTAACCTGTTACCCGCTACTATTCCTAGTTTCGATGTTGTTCTCGGTATGGATTGGATGTCTAAGAATGATGCTGTCGTCCTATGTTCGAAAAAGATAGTCCGTATCGCTACTCCCGACGGTAAAGGTGTTTGTGTCTATGGTGACAAGAAGCCGGGAAATGTTAAGGTGATCTCGATGATGAAAGCACTTCGTTGTATACGACAAACTAAGTCACATTTTCTAGCTTATGTCATCGATTCTCGTATCGCGAAGCCTACAGTTTCTGATGTCGAAGTTGTTTCCGAGTTTCCTGATGTTTTCCCTGAAGATCTTCCGGGTCTTCCTCCTGATCGTGAGGTTGAATTTTCTATTGATCTCATTCCTGGTGCTACTCCTGTAGCCAAAGCTCCCTATCGATTAGCTCCGACGGAGATGAAGGAGTTAATGACGCAAATTCAGGAACTTTTAAATAAAGGTTTCATTCGTCCGAGTTCCTCTCCATGGGGTGCTCCTATCCTTTTCGTAAAGAAGAAAGATGGATCCATGCGCATGTGTATCGATTATCGTGAGCTGAATAAAAGAACCGTGAAGAATAAGTATCCACTCCCTCGCATTGATGATTTGTTCGATCAACTTCAAGGTGCTTCTTATTTTTTCAAAGATTGACTTACGGTCTGGCTATCATCAATTAAAGGTTGAAGAAGAGAGTGTAGCCAAAACAGCGTTCCGAACTCGTTATGGTCATTATGAGTTCCTTGTCATGCCATTCGGTTTGACAAATGCTCCAGCGAAGTTTATGGATTTTGGATCAATAAAACCTTCAGGTTGATCCATATAGACTTCTTCATCCAAGTAACCATTTAAGAAGGCAGTCTTAACATCCATTTGCCATATCTCAAAGTCATAGTACGCAGATATGGCTAAGAGAATCCTAATAGCTCTAATGTCCGCAACTGGAGAAAAGGTCTCATCATAGTCAACACCGAAACGTTGAGTATAACCTTTCGCCACGAGACGAGCTTTATAGGTGTGTACATTTCCATCTATGTCCGTCTTCTTCTTGAAGATCCACTTACACCCAACAGTTTGAGCATTTTGTGGAAGATCAACCAAGCTCCAGACTTGATTGTCTTTCATGGATTTCATTTCCACCTTCGTAGCTTCAAGCCATTTGTCAGATTCCGGATCTGATAATGCAGCTTTGAAATTCGGAGGCTCATCGAGATCTTCTAAAACGTTTTCTTCTACCATCAGACATAATCTGTCAGTAGGACGTCTTGTCCTTTCGGACCTACGAAGTGGAATCGCTTCATCATCATCGACTTGAGGTTCATCACTTTGAACATTTCCCCCCCAAGTTGATGATTGCTAGGAGCTTCAGAAGGTGACACATCTTCCTCTTGAGTCTCATCAAGTTCTACAACCCTCCCACTGTTCTCTGGAACTAATTCTTTTCAAAGAATTCAGCATATCGAGCAACGCGAACAGTGTTTTTGACGGGATCATAGAAGTCGTAACCCATCGTTTCCTTAGGGTATCCGACAAAGATGCACTTAGTAGTTCTGGGTTCAAGTTTGTCAGGCGTATCGCGCTTCACAATTGCCTCACATCCCCAGACTCTTAAGTAAGACAGATTAGGAACATTTCCATGCCATAATTCATATGGTGTCTTGTCAACCTTCTTGGTTGGAACCATATTGAGAATGCGTACAGCAGTCTCAAGAGCATAATCCCAAAACAAAAATGGGAGAGTCGTAAGGTCATCATAGATCTCACCATGTCTAGCAAGGTTCGATTTCTCCTTTCAGACACTCCATTATGTTGAGGAGTGTATGGAGGAGTAAGCTGTTGGACAATTCCACATGCTTTCAGATAATCCTTAAACTCTTGGCTTAAGTATTCACCACCTCGATCCGAACGAAGAATCTTGATGGTTTTGCCGAGTTGATTTTCTACTTCATTTTTAAACTCTTTGAATGTTTCAAACACTTCATGTTTATGTTTAAGCAAGTAAACATAACCATAACGACTGAAATCATCCGTAAAAGTTATGAAGTAGCTAGCTCCTTTTCTTGACACATGTCTAAATGGGCCGCAAACATCGGTATGAATGAGTCCAAGAAGATCTTTAGCCCTCTCTGGTTTATTCAGAAAAGGTTTTCTTGTCATTTTGCCGGAAACACATGACTCGCATTTATCAAATGATTCATCATTTAATTGTAAAATCCATTCACGTTGAAGTCTTTCAATGCGATTTTTGCCAATGTGTCCAAGACGACAGTGCCACAGATAAGTAGAGTCCAAGTTAGTCTTGGTCTTTTGCTAACATTATACATTGAATTATTTGAATCACAACCACGCATATCAATTTCATAAATACCATCACAAGCAATAGCATCAAAATAATGAACATTATTTTTAGAAAACTGAAATACCATAATCATTAAAAATATTAATGAATCCGTTGTCTTTCAACAAAGAAACTGAAACTACACCTCTAGTAATAGAAGGTGCATAATGACAATTGTCCAAAACAATAATTAAACCGGAAGGAAGAACTAAATGATATTCTCCAATAGCTTCAACAGGTGCTGGTAGACCATTGCCCACGAACAGCTGCAAAGCTCCGGGCTTCAGCTTCCTCCTTTTTCTAAGTGCCTGTAATTCATTACAGATATGAGTTCCACAGCCAGTGTCATAAACCCATGATTTACGCTTAGTAAAGGAAAATAATTCAATAGTGAAGATACCTGAAGTACTAGCAATGCTAGCTTGCTTCTTCTTCACATTCAACTCGGCAAGATACTTGGGACAGTTCCTCTTCCAGTGCCCGACTTCATTACAATGATGACAGGTCTGGTCTTTAGCCGGATGCTCTTTCTTAGCCGGAGGGGTTTTCTTTGGTTTGGGGGGATTAGCAGCTTGCTTACCCTTGCCTTTACCATCAAACTTGCCTTTAGCTTGGTGCGATTTCTTAGCTTTCTGGATCCGACCCCCTTTAATCATAAGGACATTTGGGTCATTGGCCTTCTTTGGAATCGTCTTCTCATATTCAATGAGCATAGCATGAAGTTCATTAACGCTTTTTTTCCATAGAGTGCATGGTATAGTTTTGCACAAAACCCTCATATTCCTTCGTAAGGGATTTGAGAATCATGCCAACTTTTACCTCTTTATGATAAGCGTACTCCATCGAATCCAATTTGTCAAAAATGCTCTTCATCTTGAGCACATGACTGCTAACCGATTTTCCAGATTCAAGTTTCATGTCATGGAGTTCCACGACTAAGTCGAACAGTTCCACTCCAGCTTGTTTTTCATACAAGGATTTAAGTTCTGTGATCATATCATATGGAGTGTAGAGCTCGAATTGTTTTTGAAGCTCGGGAGACATGCTCGCAAGCATCAAACAACAAACTTCATTGAATCTAGTGTACTGAATCCTATATTCAGTTTTTTCAGCTGCTGTGGATTCAGCACTTGGTTCGGTTAGCCATTGCCTTTCAATGACATCCATGCGTTCCTCAACTCTTAGAACAATTCTCAGTTGACGATACCAGTCATTGAAATTTGATCCATTAAGCTTTTCTCTTTCAAACATTTGCCGAAAAGCATTGGTGTTTGTGGAAGGATTCATTGCCATCTACAAAACAGATTAAGTTCAAAAATCAGTATTTTCGATAATAAATCCTTAAGAAATCAATTACCCAATGTTTATCAAATAAACAATTAATTTCATTAAGGCTAGGATCCAATTGACATAAAATCATTTCATCAGTTGATCTGCTAGAAATGATTGTACTCAAAAGGTAAGTGACGAGCAGTAATTGCATTACATGTGCAATTCCTAGTAAGAATGGGACCTACAAATTACACTTGATTCATCAAGTGATTTGTAGTCATGTTTTGTCCCATCTTTTGCCACGGGTCAAGGTCTCACCGCTTAACTCGCTTTAAGTCGTCCAACCAAGAACGCGCAAATTTGTCCACCACTGTGTACCAGTGAGTGGGATTTGCCATGCAACTGCCATTTCACCACTGTGTACCAGTGAGTAAAACAACAGCCACAAGTGTCATTTGCAAGTTGGATGGCAAATGACTTAAGTTTATTGGGTCAATCAATTTGATGTGTGATCAAAAAGTTATGTTTGAAGATTCATGCATATCTTCTAAACATAATATGTTTATAAAACTCATTTTTATTGCCTTTAAATACAAAAGAGCTCGGTAGCTCCATTTGAACGCACAAAGAAGCGCAAGGGCAAAGGTATGCGATAAACGCGATTTAAAAACCCGCCCTTTTAGAAGGCTAGCGCACTCCGGCTTATACCTCTCTTAGAGTTTGTTCAAATGGGTGAGCCGGTGTATCTTTTGATTTTAGGGCACCAATTTTATAAACAAAATCTTATTTCGATATATTTAGTCAAGTTTATTTTTCCAAAAACAATTTTGCATACAATTTTCATAAAAAGGCAAAATTAAACCTACTAAATTTACAACTTAACAATTAAGGTAATCAACCTAATTTGGTCACTATGGTATAAGATTGGCTCCTCTTTCATATGAAAAGAGACCACATACATCAAGTTGCCTTGATTGCGTAAGCCAAAATTTCTATAACAAATTATCTACCATAAATTGAAGATGCTGATCTGGAAAATCCAGCAGCTTCACGACCAAATCTGGCCCTGAAGAAGGCCGAACTGGGCTTAGCACAAAACATGAACGTTGTAGCCCTATGAGTCTAGCACCTTATGTAAAAAGTTCGGCTTCCAACTCCTTACGGTTGATGAGTTATGGTCGTTTTAGTAAACTGGTGTCAAACAGGGATTTTCACAAAACATAATCACATTGTCACACAATTAATTATTCAATTATCTAGCATAATTAACCCTAATGATCAAGATTTCATATCAATATATCTAAGTAATAATCATGAATAATTTGCATGAAAAAATTCATGATTTTACTTCTTTTTAACAATTAAAAAAAAAGGTAATCCATAAACGCATGCAATTAACACATTAATCATGCAATAAATCAAAATGAATTTTTTTATTTTTACAACAAAATATATAAAAAAAAAAAGAAAAAAAAAAACTTTGAATTAGTTGGTAAAAAAAAAATTTTTTTTTTTTAATTTATTTCAGATCTGATTTCGAAAATAAAAAAAAAATTATATATTTTTTTTCATTATTTTATTACAATTAAACAAATTAATTAATAAAATAATCAAAAGAATTACATAAAATTCTAAAAAATATAAAACCCTAACCCCCCTCAAATTTTGATCTTTTTGGTAATTAATTATCACATAGTAGGCTCGTGATACCACTGTTGGGTTATATAACAATTATCAAATTAAATCACAAAGCACGCAGCGGAAAATTAATCTATGTAATTAATTAATTAACCAAGTATAGAAAACATGTACCTTTGATTGAAGAAAAATAAAGTAAGAAACTTTATGAGGATTTGAAGTAAATCCCTCTACGTTTGCACACACGACACACGGATGTACGTATGCTAGTACTTGATCACGAAGCGAACAACTTTTGTTATTATCCCTAATAATCAAACCAACCAAAACCCGAAACCCTTTGTTTTTTGGTGAGTTCGGCCGAAGCCAAGAGAAGAGGGAGGAGAAAATAGAGAGGGTTTTTGTTTTTCCCTTTTTATATCTCTAAACCCTTTTCGTATTTGATATAGATTAGGATTAGTATACTTGAAAAACAAGTTAAGTCAATGGGTTAAAACCCATTAACAAAACCGGCCCCCACTTTAGGTATAATTAGGAAACTTCTAGAATCTCCTAATTACAAATTAAGTCCTCCTTAACTAACGCCGTTAGCTAGTAACCGTTAGTTTTAACGACCACTCGTTAATTGAAATCGTGATCATATTAATTAAAATCAATTAATATTAACTATATTTGAATCGAGACGTGTGACCCCGTAGGCTTAAATCATTTCCGGACATACGTTCATTTTACGTGATCACATACTAACATGATGTAGAAAATGACCTAGGGATGGCAAAAACCCGGTACCCGATGGGAAATCCGAAACCCGATATTTTTGGGCCGGGCGGGTCCGGGTATACGGGTCTAGGGCCGGGTATGGGGATGATTAATTTTTTCCGGGTTCGGGTCCGGGGACGGTTTTAGATTAAAACCCGCATACCCGACCCGTTTACCCGAAACCCGCCCCGAACCCATATACCCGACCGTATATATTATATCACGTAAAAATTATAATATGCATACATCTAAAGCATATTCCTATTAGCTCTACAAAGTCCAAATTATTCGAATCACTTATTTGTCCACCACTTTTAGTGTGAATAAGTGGCTATAGTTAATATACTTCAGTGTCTAGATTATATGAAATCTGTTTTCATATATGCAGTATTGCAGTTCATAAATATGGTTAACCAACAATATATTTTTCTACATATCTGTTTCTTTTCTATCAGAATTCACAAGTTCATAACATATATCATACTTTTGGAGTTGTAAAATGTAAGTTAAGTTATGATGTTACGACTAATCCAGATTTCAAAAAATTAATACTTCTAACGGATCCCCGGTTACCCGCGAGGAAACCTGTTACCCGACAGTTAGTAAGTAAACGGGGACCCGTCGGGTTCGGGTCCGGGTCTGGGACAGTTATTTTTAATCGGGTCCGGGATTAGCTAAACCCAGCCCATACCCGGCCCGTTGCCATCCCTATTCACACCTCAGAGCCTGGCTTCGTTTGGACATCCCTTGCATCACACCATTGGAAACCCTTGAGTGGATTCATCTTCGAAAGAGGTACAAAGGCATGCTTGAAGCCATCAACTTCATTTCATGGTGGGTCTTATGGAAACAAAAGAATCAAATCGTCTTCAAAGGCAGCTCCGAGTCTAGTAAAGAGGTGTTCCAAACCATAGTTTCGGTTTCTTTTTCATGGATATCTGTCCGGTCTAGGGAGATGTCTACTCCCTGGCATTTATGGGCGATGAGCCTGTCTTTTATACTATAATAATGCCCTTTGTATGTAATGACCTTTGTGATCTTCGACGTCCTGTCGGAAGTTTTTTTTCTCTAATGAAAGTTGGTTGTTCCCAAAAAAAAAAAACAACTTTTTCCATGTTGTATTAGGATCGGGTATATAATTATTTTGGAACTTTTATAAAGATTTTTAATTAATATTAATGACATTATCAATGTTTAGTTTGATAAAATTGAGCTCTTTAATTGGTTAATAAGTTATTAAGTCAGTTGTCTTTTAGTATATATAAAGATAAAGATAAAGATTTAAATATTCTTAAAATAAACTATAATATCTAATAAAATTATTTACAATATATATCCCTCAAGTATTAAAATAACTACATTACCCTTATATCAATTATGTTTACATTAATAACAACATCGCAACCGTCACCACCACCACTACCGTCGCCTAGAGGCGGTACCAGAATTTTTTTTCCATAAGGGGCAAATTAAAAAATCCATAAAAAATAAATCTAAAAGGAGACAAAATGTTAAAAACCTATAAGAAAATTTTAAAAATTCATGAAAATTTTAAAAATACATGACAAAATCTAAATTTTGGAGGGGGCCAATGCCCCCTGGCCCCCATGTAGTACAGCCTCTGCCGTCGGCGCCACTATCCTCACCACTCGTCGTCGTTGCCACCACTAATATGGATCGAAAGTTTGATATTTGTATCCAAAAGACAAAGGATGTTCCAAAGGGTGCATATTTGTGATTCGTAATATGTTTGCCATCACACAAAATAATCCTGTGGTTTGATTGTTTTCGCACATTCCACCCTTCCTTCATAAGTTTTAGTTAAAAAAAATTCTAGAAACCATTTTATTTTGTTGCAAGAATTGTCCATTTCCATTTAATGTGACTATTATAAAAAAATAATCATGTATGAGCTATTTGAACTAAAAGACCATGGGAACTTTTAAACTATAACTTTATAACTTGATAACCCAATTTAAATGAAAAACCACCTAATTTTTCAAATGAAAAACCAATTGAGCTCCCATGTATATATTTTATGTATTAAAAAAATAATATGTGAGGTTTTTCATCAAATTGATATGTATATATATAGGGGACCCTTATTTTGAGAACCCATTTTTTTGTAAGAACTTTGAGAACTCTTAAATTATGTATTGGATCACATGTTTTTTTTGTTCATTCACATGTGAAACGTTATAAAAATATATGTTGCAGAAAAAAATAATTTTGAAAACCTTATATATAGTCGTTTGTTTACATGTGAACGAAAATGTGAACATATTCATCCACAAATTCATAAAAGGCTATTTTGAAGGTTTCTTAAAAAGGTTTCTTCCACAACATACTTTTTTATATCATTTCACATGTGAATGAAAAAAAAACATGTGATCCAATATATAATTTGAGAGTTCTCATGGTTCTTGAAAAAAAAATGGTTCTCAAAATAAGGAAAGTATATATATATATATATGTATATGAGGCTATGCGTATATGTATTTGTATATATATATTTATATGTATTGTTTTTTGTAGGTACTTCAAAGTTTAAAGAAGAAGATAAAGGTTTTTCATATTATATATAGGGGTTGGATATTGTAAAACAAGTATTAAAGTAAAACAAATAGGACATGATCTTGACCCTTAGATCATGGTTAAATTGATGCACGAAGATTCACGAAACAATTGATGCACGATGATTTTCATGATGCACGGTGATTTTCAGTGAAGAGAAACCTATTGTTTTATTTGTTTTACTTTAATACTTGTTTTATTTTACCTAAAACCTTATCATATATACTCCTTATAAATTCAATGCATTTATTAATTAAAATACAATTTAGCCCTTAGAGTATTAATATTTTTATGAATTACTTTTAAAGTTTTGAAGTTGCTTTAAAGTTTTGAAGATTTTTTAATTTAAGTATATTATATTAAGTTAATTTATTTTGTTATTATAATTAGAGTAGTTTTATTAATTTTTGTGTTAAAATAAAATGGTAATAAAAAATGGAAGAAAAGATGAGAAAAATGCTTTATTAGATCAACTGGTACCGCCACCATGTGACCACATGGGCCCACAGATGAAGGCTGCAAGTCACAGGTTCAAATCTTGCCAAAGGCAAGAGGAGAAACTATATTTAGTGACCCATGTGTGAGAATGGTGAGTCACCGGGCATGAGTTCTATGCGGTGTGCACTCTGGGTACCAAGACGGTACATGGGACCAGAGGGTTCCCACCCATTTACCCTTTTTTTATAAAATTTTTTGGCCCCGCGTTGTGTGACATCAATTTTCGTGTTGAAACGATTGTGTTATTTAGTATACTTGCGTTGAATAACAAACATTCTGTCATGGATTAGTTTGTTTAAAAGTTTATCATATCAAATATATATCTATTTAAAGGCAAAACCACAATAGTTTCCATCTACGTGTTGCGCGATATCAATTAGTTCGATTACTTTTTGTTATTGATGATTTATATTTGCTAAAACTTTGACATATAAAATATATACTTATTCAAAGACAATACCACAAAAAAATAGTTTTAATGTACTACTTTTGAAAACTCAAAAGAAAGAAAATATGTAAGAAACCAAGAAGTAACCCGTAATTTTAAAATTGAAAGGGATCCAATGTGGTAAAATCTGAATATTGTAACAAAAAAGAATAAACGTTTTCAATATATGAAAACCCAAAAGGAAAAACATATGGAAAAAACCAAGAAGTAACTCGTATTTGAAAACCCGAACTGAATGCGATTAGACAAAATTCAAATAATGGTGCGGGTTATAACATGGACGAATAGTAACTTGCCACGCAGGCGAGTTACTATTCACAACCTATTCATTTAGTATAGTATATAATATGTGGTGTGCACTCTGGGTACCAAGACGGTACATGGGACCAGAGGGTTCCCACCCATTTACCCTTTTTTTATAAAATTTTTTGGCCCCGCGTTGTGTGACATCAATTTTCGTGTTGAAACGATTGTGTTATTTAGTATACTTGCGTTGAATAACAAACATTCTGTCATGGATTAGTTTGTTTAAAAGTTTATCATATCAAATATATATCTATTTAAAGGCAAAACCACAATAGTTTCCATCTACGTGTTGCGCGATATCAATTAGTTCGATTACTTTTTGTTATTGATGATTTATATTTGCTAAAACTTTGACATATAAAATATATACTTATTCAAAGACAATACCACAAAAAAAATAGTTTTAATGTACTACTTTTGAAAACTCAAAAGAAAAAAAATATGTAAGAAACCAAGAAGTAACCCGTAATTTTAAACTTGAAAGGGATCCAATGTGGTAAAATCTGAATATTGTTACAAAAAAGAATAAATGTTTTCAATATATGAAAACCCAAAAGGAAAAACATATGGAAAAAACCAAGAAGTAACTCGTATTTGAAAACCCGAACTGAATGCGATTAGACAAAATTCAAATAATGGTGCGGGTTATAACATGGACGAATAGTAACTTGCCACGCAGGCGAGTTACTATTCACAACCTATTCATTTAGTATAGTATATAATATGTGGTGTGCACTCTGGGTACCAAGACGGTACATGGGACCAGAGGGTTCCCACCCATTTACCCTTTTTTTATAAAATTTTTTGGCCCCGCGTTGTGTGACATCAATTTTCGTGTTGAAACGATTGTGTTATTTAGTATACTTGCGTTGAATAACAAACATTCTGTCATGGATTAGTTTGTTTAAAAGTTTATCATATCAAATATATATCTATTTAAAGGCAAAACCACAATAGTTTCCATCTACGTGTTGCGCGATATCAATTAGTTCGATTACTTTTTGTTATTGATGATTTATATTTGCTAAAACTTTGACATATAAAATATATACTTATTCAAAGACAATACCACAAAAAAAATAGTTTTAATGTACTACTTTTGAAAACTCAAAAGAAAAAAAATATGTAAGAAACCAAGAAGTAACCCGTAATTTTAAACTTGAAAGGGATCCAATGTGGTAAAATCTGAATATTGTTACAAAAAAGAATAAATGTTTTCAATATATGAAAACCCAAAAGGAAAAACATATGGAAAAAACCAAGAAGTAACTCGTATTTGAAAACCCGAACTGAATGCGATTAGACAAAATTCAAATAATGGTGCGGGTTATAACATGGACGAATAGTAACTTGCCACGCAGGCGAGTTACTATTCACAACCTATTCATTTAGTATAGTATATAATATAATATAATATAATGATAATTTTTCAATATATTTAAAAAAAATTAAATTATATGACAGTAAAAAAAGAGGTGAGGAAAATGTCTCCTTTAGTAAGAGAGGCTTAATGCACATACATGTAAAAATCTGATAGCATTACTCTTACAACTTATTTCGGGGACATCCAATAATATTGGAACATATAATGATCGAACACGTACGAGTGATATTTATTTTCTTTTTGACCCGCAAATGAACGCGAGTGATACTTATTCCGAATCTAAAAGGTCCCACATGGCCTCTTCTGAAAAGTTGAACAGATTGACTTGGCCTTCTTCTTGCTGCAGGATCATATCTGCGGACTTACCATCCATCATAGAACCATCAAATGACCACCCAAAATGGCGATCAATTTCATCCTCTCGACCGCTAAATAACGTCTTCAAATACTCGTTTGTCTCGTCATGTGTCACGGTGGGTGCCACGATTGACCCTGAGGGGATATCGAAAGCATTATTGTTCACAGCTGCGACATTTGACATTCTTATCGAGTTATTTCCATCATGTGCTTCCATTTGTTGGTACAAGTTCACGGTTTTGGAGAAGGTATATGGTTGAGGCTTGATAACAGTGACTGTGGCGGATTTCGACGATTCATTATCATCTTTCTGTTTTTTCTCTTCTTTATGCTTGGAACAAGAACGCATATGTGTGTTCCAGTAGTTCTTCACGTCATTACCCGTTCTTCCTGGTATTCTCCCTGCAATCAGGGACCATCTACGTACACATAAAAAGACAAATCAATCTCGGTATCTCGTGATATTTATTAAACAATTTATATTGGTCGATACATTATCCAATAACTGGTATTTGAAAGTTCATTACAATAAACACTCAAGTAGTTCATCATTACACAACATAAATAGTTCATTGATTACATTTTGAAACCCTGAACCCAAAATTTTATGCAGGACTCCATAATTACATGAGCCAGGGTAGTAAAATCAAGTGTAATTAATATATGCATTTTTTGGTTAATGAAGTGTAACATATATATGCATTTCATTATTCAAGCTATATATGATCAATGAATTTCATTCACCTGTTGCCTAGAAGCTTGTGAAGCCTACGTATAAGATCAATTTCATCTTCACCAAAATCTCCTTTCTTTAGATTTGGTCTTAGATAATTCAACCATCGCAACCTACAACTCTTCCTGCAACGACTTAAACCTATAACACGAAACAAAAACTATACGTGTTAGAATACATAATACGAGTACTACATATTGAAGAATTAATCTCGTGTTATCGTTCTTTTTGGAGAGACCAAACCAAAAATATTGACTGAAATAAAATTTTGTATGTTTTAAAATATAATTACCTGATCTGAGAGGAACAAGGTGCCATTTTCCTTCTCCATACGTCTCAATGCAATTCGTAAGAAGCATATCTTCTTGGATAGTCCATGCACCTTTCTTCAATAATGCTATTCCTTTATCATGATCACTCGGCCTCATTTGATTGTACGAGTAGTTTGTTTGTTTTAGTTGAAATCAGGTTTTTGTGAATCTCTTTCTATATATAGTAACATGCCAACAAGTTTAATTTATGTGCATAACTACAATCGTCGTTCATTTTATTTTATAGACACATGATAACGAACTACATGTATTCTCCCCAGCCCTCCTCCAATCCACGTATGTATAATATTGATTGATAATTAATGCCATAATGTCCTAATCGAAATATCTAACTTTCTTTAAGAAGAACTTCCAGGAAACTAATTAATTAAGTAATTCGTTCGTCCATAATAATCTTAACGAGCGAGTTATACCCGTGCGTAGTCCTTTACGTATTGGATTCCTTTAAGTTTTGGATTCCGAAAACATATTTAAAAATACTTGTTTAAAAGACGTAACTAAATAAAGGTCCTGCTATAGCAACACCCCAATTTAGCATAAACACCCAAACACCACCATACCGTAAGTATAAATACCCCAATATAAAGACTCAAACACCACCATACGGTAAGTATAAATGTATACTTCCGGTATAAACACCAATCATACGGGGAGTATACATTTAAGTTAAGCGTGAGGAAGACTGGAAGAGGGACACAATTAGCGGGTTATCACTATTCACTAGTATAGCCCAAAACTTTATATATTAAGCCCAATATATAAAAAATTGGGGGCCTTAGGCCTGTGCCTAGCCCATATATGCTATTGGGCCGGCCCTGCATAGTAGTTGCTGCAACACCTAGTGCCCTCACATCTCAGTACGGATCATTTCCCAAATATCTAAAAGAGAATTGTTTTTATCCAAATCACACAACTTGCAGACAACCTTAATTCACATGTCGTGAGCAATCTACAATGGAGAAAGAGATGACTGCCGGTTCCTAGGTCACTATCCCAAACAGGGCAACGGATAATATGGAGATCAATATGCTTCATGTATATATCCAAGTTTGTATAGTGGGATAGCCTTTGAGAAGTACACGCCAAGAAAGGATATTGACTCTTGATAAGAATGAGGTTGGTCCAAGGAAAAATAAGGGTTACCAAGTTGTTGCTGATTATATATATGTTTCCTCATTTGTAACCTCGTCCTTTAAGGCTCAGACCTAATTATATTAATAAAACCTAAGACGCGTATGAGCTATTCGACATTATGGAAAATGTGGCAATCACATTTTTTTTTCAACCGGGGCCCATTTTTTTTAGCTTGAACATGGCCCCCAAATCCTCAGGAACGACCCTGATTTCATCAAAAATCAGTTCAATGTCATGCAAAAAGCCCCTGTTCCTTCTATGAGTATGATATTGTATTGAGTGTAATAAGGAACATATGAATTGATATGAAAGAAAGGGAAGCCAACCTAAACTAAAGACAGAAAAGCATGAAACCACAAGATAACATGCACCATTCTATGCATACTAATACTAATCTACAAATAAATACAAAACTTAAATCAAAGTCACTGTATATATTTGCTCCGACATGAATTTGGCTCCGCAATCTCCATAGTTATTGGAGCTGGATTATGTTCTAATGTGAAGTAGCTCGTGGCGGGGTGGATACACCCACCAGTCTTTGGTGAATATCTTCTCTCCTTCCATTACTTTTTAAGGACAAAATTGTATCATTTTTCTAATAAGAGGTTTAATTACATGCAAATGAATTCCATCATGAGCAGGCTACATGTAAAATGCACCGGGCTTGGCAGGGTGTTGTATATTGTGTTTTTGGGTCAATTGGTGTCTTTTATGCTAGCCCTTTTGAACTTCAATTCATCTCTATCTGCTAACTTAGGTTAATAAAGTCTTAGTTTTATTCCAAAAGATTTATGTTTACATGAATAATCGGTTCTTAAAGTTTATTTACTTACATTTGTTTTGGCAGGTGTTAATGCACCCTTCACTCTTGGATTCTTCTCTTATTTGGCTTTGACATTGGTCTACGGAAGCATCTTGTTGTATCGTCGTCAAAAGCTACAAGTAAACCTGATACTTGAGAAGTTTGTGCATTGTCTGTTCAAAATGAAGTATTTGATGCTTAACTGTTTTAATTGTAAACAGATTTCTTGGTATTGGTATGTCATCTTAGGATTTGTAGATGTGCAAGGCAGTTTCCTTGGTAAGTAAATTACAATTAGACAATTAGTGTAAGAATTTTTTATTTTTTTTTTATTTTTTTTTTTTGAGAAGCAGACAATTAGTGCAAGGTTTACATGGTTTTTTTCAACTTCACAAAAGACTAATACAGATCAAATCTCTGATACTCTTGGAACAACTTGGTAATGATACTTTTGGCTAATTACAGTTAATAAAGCGTACCAGTTTTCATCAATCACGAGCTTGACAATACTTGGTTGTATGACGGTTGTTTGGGTCATAATTCTCACTTGGCTATTTCTTGGGACGAAGTATTCCTTGTGGCAGTATCTTGGGTCAGCTGTATGTGTTACAGGACTATGCTTAGTGGTATTTTCTGATTCTGGGGTTGGAGGTGGAGGTAATAATAAGTTCAAACTTGTAAATTAGTTTTTCTTTAATCATCCACATTCTAATGATTTTAGTATTGTTTTTAGGTGGCTCCAATCCCGTTCTTGGAGATATTCTTGTGATTGCAGGGACCATTTTCTTTGCATTAAGCAATGTTGGTGAGGTTGGTCTTTGATTAGAGGATGTGTTTTATGTTTACTTAATTATGAATGTGTTATTTGGGTTATGTTTTTATCTCAAATCAAACATGTCTTAAAGCTTGAAATCACTCAAAATGTTGTTTTTCAGGTTTTACTTTTTAGGTAGTTTTAAGAAATTGGATGAATATTAGATGACTAACAGACACAAGTTATAAATTTGCAAGAAGTAAATCTTAAATAGGATGAATTTATCTTACTTAATAAGTGGTCATTGACAAATTCATAACTACACTAACCAATTATACAATGAATCAAAGGCGTACAAACTTCTAACATTAAGAGCAACTTTCAATGAAGAACAAAAATAAAGAGTGGCATATGAGACGTGTATGTAAATGCTCAATGAATCGACACTCTTTTCTCTTTCTTTATTGTGATTTATAGAGGTACTTGCAACGGTGACATTTTTTTACATGTCATCTCATTGGAGAAGTACAATGGATATTAATATTTTTATCTTATCTATTTTGTTCTTTAGCATTTTTGGTAAAATAAAAATCGTGTAAATCTGTCTTTTAGTGACAGTTAACATGTGACTTATTGTATGGGCGGATTTCTTCTTCTGATCTACTGGTGTACTTAGAGAAAAAACAAGTATTTTTCAAACTGCTTGTTTGTTCTTAACATGACAATAAAGATCATGCATCCTTGAACCCATGTAAGAGAATCAGTCTCTTGGATGTCATCTTCTACTACTTTCGTTGGTCGTTTAGTTCGCAAATGATGTATATTAGCACCAAGTCCTTTCAGCTAATCATTCTTCTATTCATTGGACTAACAGTATTTTTACTACTTGCACTTATTTCTTGAATTACAAACTCTAGAAATCATAAATCATATTTTAACATCTATTCGGGTATGCAGGAATTTTGTGTTAAAAAGGCTGGTCGAGTTGAAGCAATAGCAATGTTCGGCTTATTTGGCACCCTTGTGAGCTTAGTGGAGATGTATCCTTTCTTTTGTGGTTAAAAGTGGGTTTATGTTTATTTTCCATTGCCAATGTTTGGAACCCAACTAAACAAGCCCATTAACATCATGTTGTTTGGTGTCCATAACAATCCCTTTTTAGAGCCATTTTTGACAAGAAGAATCTCGAAGTGGTAACTTGGTCACCGGAAGTTGTAAGTCAATGTCTTTAATCTCGAAGAGTAGTTTGTCATTCTTCTTAAAAACTTATCTCCTTTTACGTTTAATTTTGGAAAATATTAAAATCCATATAGAAACCTTGTTAGCCCGTATTTAAAAAGCCAAATCAATTTACCAACTTTTGTAGAGAAATATTCGAAAATGTCACTGTATCAAATTTGAACTTTTGTATGATAAAAGAACTTAAACTTTTATGATTTTATATATCTCTTAATTTATAGATTAAACCGAAAAACTTTTTCATTGCAAAATAATGTAACAATTTTAAGACAACTTGTTAAAGACTTGTATTGAAAAAAATAATCTTATTCCTAGTATCCTACTATCCTATAATGGTTAGGAAAAATTTCAAGCATTCTCTATTTGATAAGTGACTTGAGTACAAGTTTTATCGTAAGTAATACAGAACTGAGGTATAGTTTATCAACTGTGATAACTTTTGGTATTTCAGATTTTGAACTTCGTTGGTTTTGGAATATCAGGATTTATGTTCGGTTCTATAACGCCTCTTGTTCTACAGGTTTGCTAATTAAACTCCATCTAAACAAATTAAAAAGAAGTTGATTAAGAATATGAAAACCACACTAATTGACTCAAAATCTTATAATATATATGCAGGCTAGTGGAGCCACACTATTAAATCTTTCATTACTCACAGCCGATTTGTGGGCTGTGGTCTTTCGTGTGTTTTTCTACCACCAAAAGGTTATCTTTCTGGCCAGTTCTTTGTGAAAAATGTTTGTGTTGTTGTTTGTTTTGACTAGAATGATTACATAGATAACATGTCAATTGTTAAATTCACTACATCCAAAGTTGATTATTTAAAATCCAAAGCTGAACTCTGATTATCGGAACCCAAATCTACATTCAGGGGAGGCCCTGTGACTTGTGAGGAGCAAACTCGATTCCCGTCTTGGGCCCATTTTTTTAAGGGTTAAGTGCACGGAAATGTAATCAACTAAGGCCGAAAAGTTATTGTATACATGAACTTACAAAAGGTTTATTGTATATACATGAACCCTTAAAAAAAGGTTATAGAGTACACGATTGACCTGCTATTCCCTTAGCCGGTAACCTTTGTGAATTCTTACAAAATTGCTGACGTCAGCATGACGTCAGCAATTTTGTCTTATTCTTATTTTGTCATTTTCTGCAGTTTTTTTTTTTTTTTTTTTTTTTTTTTTTTTTTTTTTACGATTGTATATTTTTATAGTTTCTTATTTTTACCACTTAACTTACTTTTAAAGTTTTTAATTTTTATCAATTAACTTTGGATTTTAACTTTAATCATCAATTTTTTTTAATTTTTTTTTTCTACTTTCTATCTCTTAATTTAACGCTTTTAACTTATTTGTACCACTTAACTTATTGGTTTTTTAACTTTAGTCTAACTTTTTGTATACAAACTTAATTATAGTTTAGTTTTAAAGTTTTTAATTTTTATCAATTAACTTTGGGTTTCTAACTTTAATCATCAAATCTTTTTTTTTCTTTACTCTCTATCTCTTATTTTAAGGTTTCTAACTAAACTATAGTAAATTTTAAGTGTCCAAACTTTTAGGTACCGTTGTATGTATAAATGCTTGCATGACGCAGTGTCGATCCCGGACAACGTCCCCCTGGGGTCAAAAAACTAGTTCTAACTACACACATTCATCAGAATTTAGAACCATAAGAATTTAAAAAATAAATCGGATCTCCATATCTTGATGATGATGATGTCAAATAAATGAATAACAAACACAATCACTGATGAAAAACGATGTCAAACCACCGCACACAATAATAGAAGTTTTGTAAGTTCATGCACACAATAACTTTTTGTAAGTTCATGCACACAATAACTTTTTGGGCATAGTTTATTACATTTTCATGCACTTAACCGGCCCACATCAAGACTTTAGCCGGTTTCGTTATACAATAGAAAAATAGCAGGGTTCATGTATACAATAAACCTTTTGTAAGTTCATGTACACAATAACTTTTCGGCCTTAGTTGATTACATTTCCATGCACTTAACCCTTTTTTCCCAAAACTTTAAAAAGATTAACATTAGTCTTCATTTCTATAAAGTAAACTATCCTCTCCTCCTTTAAGTAATTAAGATTTTGAAATGACCATATTACCCCTTTCTTTATTCACTAATTTAAACATCTTCACCTATTTACCTATAATACCCTTAATGAAATAAATTACAACATAGATTCTCCAACCCTTAAACAACCATATTAACCCTTCTTACATCAATTAATTTACATTCACCACCACGCCACCACCACTGTCACCGCCGCACATCGCCGCCACCACTGCCACACATTCGTCGCTACCACCATCATCGCCGCATCGCGCGGGCATCCGTAAACTTGTATGTATTTGAATTCCTTAGGGGCTAGAGGCTTTCTTTTATCTCGGCTTGTCCTGGGAACTAAAATCATTAGGGCCAGCTCTGGCTACATTAATCGGTTACTAAAAATGTACATATTCAAACATCTCCTAACCTGTTTCTGTGTCTCATGGTTTTTTGTATAATTGTTGCAGGTGGACTGGTTATACTATGTCTCGTTTTTAATCGTTGGTATTGGTCTTGTCATATATTCTAAAACGTATGTCCTGTTCTTATAATATCTTTTGTTATTACATATTTCCATTAATCATATCTTTCATTTTGTGATTCATTTACGAATTTCAACTTGTCTTTTATAGGGAGAAGTATTCTCCAGAACGGCAAAAGGTCGAAAATGGTGACCCCGACCCCAACCAAATGTACCAGCCACTTCCAGAGGAAGCCAGCCAAGTTTAGAGTTGAGGCAACCGTGCAAGAAATAAGGAACAATTTGTGTAAGTTTCTGCATATATAGCAATAGACTTATGACGATCAGGATAAAAAACATCACCTGTTACAAGCATTGTGACACATAAATAGATTAATAGTTGGTTTGTTGTACCTAAACCCGGTTTGCACCTCCATACACGTGTGCTCCTGATTACCTTGTATGTTATAACAAAAAACATAGTGTATCCTAAGAGTTTTATTATTTGTGTACCTTTAAATCTCTTAGATAGAACTTCCTAATCCGATTGGAAAGTGTTGATCTCATATTTAGAATCATAAATATGAAAGGCTACTAATTAATGAAATAAGAGCAACTACTAACCACAAAAGAAACTTCACATATTATTCATAGTTCAAACATGAGAGAAGTACAATTCACCAACAAAACACACCAGAAAGTTACTTAGAGGAGTTGGGCATTCAAACTCTAATCGGCTGCGATGATAATGCCATCCATGACTAGTTCAATAACTTTCTTAGATTCACGCAGCAAGTCAATGCTTCTTTGAAGTTTCTCCCTCTTTTTGGCTATGGACACCGGTTCATCCAACATTTTCTCTATACCACCACGGACCAGTACTTCATTCGCTATTTCCAACCCTAACTCTTTATTCACCACTTTTTGCACTTGAAACTGAAGCTGAAGTGCCACTGAATCCACCATCCGTTTCAAAACAATCTTCCAATAAGCCACCATCCTCATTTTTAAATCAAACGCCTGGTCCCTTGTGTTTTCAGGAACGTTAGTCAGATGAGTAAAGTCAATCGTCCCATAACCTTCCAAAATTACATTATAGTCAGGGGTGTAAGCATTATTTCGATATAGGTTGCTCATTGACTTAATAAGATGATCTCGGTTTCCCATTAATTTGTTGTAAGAAGTAGTAAAATCAGGGTCACATGTGTAATCTGTGATCATCTCCATTTCTATCATTTCATCAACTCTCTCCATAAACTTAGCCTTCATTTTTGCCATCACATTCTGAGTTGCTTTCCTCATAGAAGGGAGTAATTGTGGGTAATTCCCACAATGATCATTCAAGACTTTAATACAAACGGTTACAAGATAATCACACACTTTGTTTACAAAGTTTTTAGGCATATCAGATATGCTGTTCACTTTTCTCTGGAGCAAGTGAAGAAACACCGAGTGAGGAAGGAAATTAGGCAGCCGAATGCTATTAGCTTCCTCAAGAACACTCATTTCCTCGTCCAGAAAACGTTCAGAAGAATCAGCGCTCGTTTGAAGTTCTTTTGAGAACTCATCTAGCATTTGGACCAACCGAGCATTGCCATGCAATTGTTTATCGCCCAGATACTGGTCAAACTCGCTTCTTATCAGGATTTTTTTTAGAGTTTCCTGCAAGGAACCAGTGATTTCCATAAAGGTAGCCAATGCATCTGCATCACATGTAAACTTCTTGGGTAACTTGTTAAACTCAAGGACCGAATCATTGAGTTTCTCATTGATTTTCTTGATAATGTCAGGCAAGCATTTCGATATAATTTCAGACTGGATCTGAACAAGCCTTTGAGCCAATAGAGGAATACCCACATAGGACTTGTCCATCTTGGACAACAATGGGTGGGTTTCAAAGAGTGTGGTTTCTTGGATTCGGGCCTCTTCATATGTTTCATCATTGATCCTGTTTCTAACACAAGTGTAGCCAAGACCAATGTTCACATCGTTTGCCATGACTTTCTCAAGTAGACCATCGGGGAACCTGTCGCATTTTGTGACAACTGCCAATGTCCGTTGTCCTGTGCTGTCAACACGCCGCGACATGCAAATTGATTCACAAGTAGTGAAATCAACTGCAGCAGAAAGAACATTTAAAATGATACTTTCTTCCGGTCTTATATACTCCATTATGATACCTTGAAAACATTGAGAAACAAATACATAGTAGATTAGCAGATGTAGTTATCTTCCACTCTAAAATATATGGAGTACTATAACTTCGGATTTTTTTTTGTTGCCAAATGAGGCATATTTGCCTTTCATTTTGCAAAACAAGTTTCCGCCTAAATATTTTTGCAAAACTAGTACACACGGGTTCCTTTAAATCACATCAACCCGGCATTATCAATGCCGGTTCAAGATTCTCACCATTTTCATAATGACACGTGTTCTGCCCTGCAGTGAACCATTATTGCACCTTGCTATGGTAGTGCCAGTTACGACTTTTCGGCCAATATCCGTTTGACACGTAGATGAAACCGACATTAGCAAGGGCGAGCTGAGGTGACTTGGAAAAACTCGACACTGCTAGTGCCGGATATACTGGTTTTGCAAAGTATTTTGGTTGAAAACTTCTTTTGCAAAATGAAAGGCAAATATGCCTCATTTGCCAAAAAATATTCTATAACTTAGTTTTCTTCTATATATGCATATAACAAATTATTCAAAATAAAATTTTTCCAAAAAGAGGATTTCCATAGAGAGAAAAGTAACCCCCAATATCATGTTTCACGAGTTATGGACCCAATACCGTTTTAACAAAGACCAGTGTGGAGCCAAGATTTTTATTCTGCGGTCACCGAAGGGTTTTTATAATACAAACAAGTGTAAAATTAAAATATAAAATTTAATTATACTAGTTTGGAGTTGCCAATTACCTTAAAACTAAATAAATACAAAGAAATAGTACTACAAATATAGAGTTTTATAAACATTGAGGAGTTGTCATGACGACGATTTCCAGAAAAAAGACCTTAGGCCAGCAAGGAGTCGTCTAGAACTCTGTCTCAAGAGTCAAAAGTTTTTCAACATGATCCAGTCTTATTTGTTAGGATTTCTATAGTGATAATTAATTAATTATTTATTAT
This sequence comes from Erigeron breviscapus, assembly GCA_034093135.1. Lineage (NCBI taxonomy): Eukaryota > Viridiplantae > Streptophyta > Magnoliopsida > Asterales > Asteraceae > Erigeron > Erigeron breviscapus. The sequence continues at coordinate 85,559,745 of CM067174.1, forward strand.
ACTTAAATGGATTAATATGCAATACTAAATAGGGAATGAACTGAAGTACCTGAAATTTGTTCGTAAATGTCTTGCGGTTGATCACCGATGGGGACACGAGTGATTCCAGGCAAATCAACCATAGTAAGATCCGGAACACCATTCTTCTTCACCACCAGAGTCACCGCGACACTCGATATCCCTTTACGATCACCAGCAATCTCCAACGTAGCCTTATCAATCGCTTCAGCTATTTTTCCCTCTTCCGTGATCTTAACAGACTCGTTCTTATACTCTAACACGAACTCAGGGACAGGATCCGGATGGTGTTGGAGCCTCATTATAAGAGGCACCCTTGTACATATATCTTGGCCACGTGGCAAACTTATGCCGGCAAGCGATTCTAGCACACTTGACTTGCCAGAGGACTGGTCACCGACGACGACGATGGTGGGAAGAGGGATGCCTTCTTGGGTGACGTTGAGGCGACGTAGCTTGTCGACTGCATCAAGAACCGGACGTATTTTTTCATTGTAACATGAAACAATAGCCGGTTTTTGATCGTCGACATAAGAAGGATGGATTACTTCACCATCCCCTCCATTGGTTTTTGGGGTGCCATTACTGTTGATCGTGACCATGATTTTTGTTGCTCTGGAGATGGTGGTTATTATGAGAGTTTTTGGAATGGAATAAGAGTGTTTTGGTTGAGATATATATACAGAGCCCAAAACTGATAACTAGGCTACATTTTCGTCAAGTTATTTGATATAGCGTTACTTTTAATTCGATGATTTTTCTTATAGAATTTTATATACATTTTAGGATATATTGCATTTTTGTAAATTAAATCATATGTATCTAAAGAATGTTTATTGGGGGTGCTTGGTTTAAGTAGGGGTAATGGCAATGGAAAACATAATGGGAATGCTAAGTAATGCAATCAAAGTATTCCATTATATTGATGTTGCTTGGTTAGTAATACTATATATCAAGTTGTATGTATTTATAGATATACAATTTGTAAAATTTTTTATATTATATAACTGTATTAGTTGTATATATCTAAACCTATATACAATATAACAAAATAATATAAAATTAGTAAATATTTATGGATGTATATATTATATATATAAGATATAAGTAAGAAAATTACTATTAATATATATAAATATAACAATTGATATATACTTTTGGAAAACAAAATATAAATAATAATAAAAATAATAGTTAGGTGATGAGTGCTACGAATTAGACATTCTTTTTTTAATAATAGATATATTAATTTAATATAAATAATAATGCCCAAATTGATTAATAATATTAACAATTATGTTATGTGAATAACGTACAGGAAGTTGTTGATATGTTAGAGGTGAGTGGAGAGAAAAATTAGGAGGTGGTTTAGTGGAGAGAAATAAAAAACTGGGTAATGGATATTCATTACCCCTCAAATTACTCTATAATGGATTATTACCCACTTTTGGTATTGATTAACCTCTTTTTTTCTAACCAAGCATAATATTTTATTATCATTACCATTCCTCACAAATACATCTAAAAGCACCCCCTTAGTTGTCAAATAGATTTATTGTTCGTTATGGTTTTTAAACCATATATCAGAATTTATATGGTAATTAATCAAAATAACTCTTTCATTTGTAAAATAAATAATTTTTCAAGAAACATTAATTTCATAAATGTTAAAATAATCTAACAAACATTTTATTTTCATAACAAAATTGTAATACAAATAACTAATATTCCACCTTCTTGTTACAATTTACAAATTACAAAAATATATCATTATTTCTAACTTTTCCTCTCACATTCCAACAGGATTTTCTGACTTGTTTTCATTAACTTAAATCTATTATTAAATCACATGGAGAGTACAATTAATTTTTGTAAAGAGAAAAGCAAGAAAATGCCTATTTGTTGAATCAGATATTAATTTTCCTGTCTTTGAGCATTAACTCATTGGTTGAAAGGACATCCTCCATTCAAGAGATCTTGGGTTCAAACCTTGAGGTGGACATAAAAAGTCCTTCTATGAGGGTGGCTTGGGTATACTCAGGTTCAAGTATGAGGGCAGGGTTTACCCCTTTTAATCGTCGTGCCTTCGGGCGGATTAGTGGGGGTTTTCCTCCCATCGAGTATTTGAAATAGGCATTTATACTTTGAGGGGGCTCTCTAGCGCGGATCCAGTTAAGACAATGTATGCTAAACCTCCCGTTGTCGAATCGCAACACGAAGTTTCAAACGAAATTCACCTTTCAAAAAAGAAAAAATATAATTTTTAATTTAATTATAATTTTTTATGCAGTAAAATTTTAACTAAAGTCATCGTTAACGTACACTAAAATTATACTTTTTATATCAAAATCTCAATCTAATATTTATGATAGAATATACAGCTATTTATACACATTAACGGCAACACAACCACCCTCATAAGCAAGACTCATTCTTCTTTATAATACACTTAACTTTGGTAATAAAAGTACTACTCGTATGTCTTATAACAAGGTGGCCGGTAGCACAATACTACTTCTTAAGGTAAATAGAATTAAACCATTCATCTCGCCATTACAAGTTACAAAAGCATGTCAAAAAGTCGTTACTTTTAACATTTATAATTCTTTATGGTACGATTTGGTAATGAAAGCACTTTATTTTTGCAAAACATGTCAAAAGCACAATTCTTTATGGTACAATTATTTGATAAGAAAAGCACAATCTTTTACTGTATCTTATTCTTAATAACAAAGGTGATAGCACCCTACTACTTCCTTTGTAAGGAATATAAAATGAAACCAACAATTATGTTAAATAACCCCTAAATTGTTAAAATGAGATATCTAATTATTTTTTTTCGAACAGCGAGGATATATTAATATAAATGAAGAACCACTAGCAAGACGCTAGAGGTCACAATACAAAATCTAGAATTACAACAAAGTACACATTCTAGATCCTACCCAGAACTTTGACTGCTAAGGTCGCAGAAAGGTTGAAAAAACTTATGCCAATTACAGAAACTGAGACATAAGAAAAAACCCCACCAACGAAGGCCGAGCCACCGGTTTTCACTTCATGGTGTTTTTGGTGCGCCCCCATACAAGCTCTGAGGATAACAAATCAATAAGACACTAAAAAAGACCAAATTAGATACTAAACGGTCTTTCATTCCACGAGTCCCATGTAGAGAAAGCTTTTCTATCTCGATTGGTAGTCCAGAGATACGAAAGCGAAATGATAGAGTAGACAATATCCTTACTATTATCATGAACCGCGTTGTGAAGGGCGTTGTTCCTAGCTTTCCAAATATGCCACCACCAAATATACAAAATAGCTTCCAATTTATGGCGACTAGCAATCGAAGTAGTCAGATTCTCACACCACGACAAAATACGCTCTGGATAGTCATCCGGTATCTCAACCTTTAACCAATGTGAGTCCCTCGATAGCTAGATCGCTCTCGAGATCGTCTATTGTTATGTCGTGAGTGCGGAATCCTCACGAGATAACTAGTTTGATTAGTTATCGAATATATTGCTAATTATAAGTATATAATCAGCCGTATATATCCTATCTTCGTTTTCTAAATAGTAGAAACGAACTTAGTCAGCTGAAGGTGTGTGTCTGTTGAACGAATCCTCAATTTAGGGTTTCCATTCATATATATATGTTTCTGATCGATATTGGGCCTGCTGGGCTTTGTTCTTACGAACTTAGCAGCCCAGCCCATATAACGAAGATTATCTTCGTTAGTACTACTTCCATCAGCATCTATGCCTAGTTATTTTCCAAGTATTTCATGTACAAGGAACCTAACGTATATTATGTTTGTACTTGTATAACACATAACAAACATCATATATAAACAACATATATATAACACCAAAACATGTAATCGATCATTACCAAAACATGAAGTCCATAATCTATCAATTACACATATATAAATAAGACATAAAATAACATAATGTCTTAATCTAAAAGACTAACCAAATCTAAGTTGCTGTTGTCACATCAACATGCATCAACAAACTCCCCCTTGACAGCAGCATCTTCGATTTCTTCAGTCTTCAAAAGAATCTTTATCATCCATCAAATAACAATCGCTTGCTATTTGCATGGATATTTTCGTGTAAGCAGACTTGAAGAATCTTACGATATCGATCTTCTTCATTCTTCCAAAATGGTAAAAATGAACATTCAGTATCGTATATTTTCTCTGATCATTTCTTGAGAAGTTAACCAACTGCATTGGATCATACATCCTTCTCAACAACATCTTCTTCTTCGAGTCTGCATACATCTTGGCTTCACCAGAATTCCGATCAATCTCCCAATTATCCATCTTATCCAAGACATCTTGTGCCCACTTCTTGGCAGGGACTTGGATCATACACTTGATATCATGTTGAATATACTCAACGCTTTTATCTGGCTTAACCACCTTCTTCTTCCGTCTTGGTTCAATATGAAACTTTGGTTTCTCTGAGTCTTTCATATTCGATCTCAACTTGAAATCTTCATGAAGATTCTTACAAACCACATCAGCAAGACCATAACCACTTGGATTGATAATCCAGTTATTTCCTAGTTCATGTAAATCTTTTTCACACAAACTTCTGAAGTGTCTCTCATGCCATGCTAAATACTGACAACCTTCTGTTCTTTTAAGAACGAACAGCTTCAATTCTTCATCATAGAACCAACTCCAGATTATCGTCTTATATTTTGCAACATCTTTATCTGAGATGTGAGTCCAATACATAATGGTTTCATAGTATCCCATGTGAATATATATTCATTAATTCTTTGCCCAGCACAAGTCGATCAATCTCTTGCAGTGGATCATCTTCTCTGAGAGGAACTGGATAATCATTTGGATCAAAAGGTCTTGTCAAGTTAATTTCCCAGTGGAAAGGAATCAATGCATCATCAACCTTAGCATATACCACAAAGTTTAAAACTTTAGCGGTGCTACTAATTGAAGCTTGAAGCATTCTTTCCTTAACTTTTTTTCTCTTTAACTCTAACACTTTTCTTTCTTCTATAGATGGATCTTCAGGAATTGAGTCCCAAACATCATCAAACCCATAAGGTTTCTTGAATATGTTTAGATCCGGTTCAGGAACAAACTCACCTTCCTCAATTTCATCACCATCAAAGAATAATTCTGCATCATCTGTATCATCTATTAAGATTACACAAAATGAACACCAGAATACAATGAATAATCATGATAAAAATAATAAAGATGAAATATAATTGCATTGAAATAAGATAGATTACATTTACATGTCGTAAACTTATTACATGCAACCTAATATACACTTTATCAATCTTTATCATAATCATAAGTTGAATCAGAATCAGAATCAGATTCCAAGGCTGTTTGCCTTTGAATCTGTAATTCTTTTTCTTTTTCAGTTTCTGCTTTTTGCTGTTTATCTAACAAGTTATCAAATACAGAATGAAAAGCATTTTCTTCGGTATTACAGTCATGTCCAAATTTTGCCTTAACTTCACGCTTTAATCGTTCAGTTTCAGCTTCAACTTGATCATCACTTAAATAATCAATCGATTTCGAAGAATTACCTGAGTCAAGTGCTTCAATAACTTCAGCCTCTCGAGGAGCACTTGATCCACCCGAAAGGCGGGGAGGAGGCCCCCAAAAAACCCCCCACCCCCCCACCCCCAAAAAAAAATAATAACAAATAAACAAAACAAAAAAAAAAAACAAAAAAAAAAAAAAAAAAAACCCAAAAAAAAAAAAAAAAAAAAGACAAGGAGCATCACGAGGAGGACAGCACACCAGAAGTACCAACCTGGGTAGTATCCCCTCCTGTCTCCCCCTGAGTCTCAACACCTTTTCCTTTGTCAGAAACTGGGCGAGAATCAATCCTATTACCAGCATTATCAGCATCAGCATCATCATCATCATTCTGACGTCTTGGCTGAACTACTGACAATCTGCAAACTTCTTCAGGAACATCTCCCCCTTGATTCTTGACCCAGTTTATTAAAAAGGTCAAAGCAGCTCGAACATCCGTAAGATCAGACTCTAATGTATCAACACGAGCCTGAAGAATATCGATACGCCGAACTAGTGAATAATCTGAAGGAAGAGGAGGAATAATAGGCAATCTGGGCAATACAGGTAAGGCAGGAGGCACCAGTGGATGCATCGTGACACTACCAGCAACAAAAGGAACCTGTTCTGTAGTGACAACAGGAATAGCAGTAGCAGTTGATCGTGGATAATCAGGAATAGATACTGAAGTAACCTCAGTAATTCGTGCACGCTTAGCTCTGGTATAAGTAATAGGAGCATCCAATGTTCTCTTAGGACCTCTGGAAGAAGTAGGGCCTGAAGTACCAACAGTACTTGTACCTACATGAATTGGACTTGGTGCCATATCTCTATGTTCCACTTCTTCTTGATTATGAAGTACAGCTTCTTGTCCAGCACCATCATCCTGATTAACTTGAGATATCATGTTCATCATGAACGGATTGATCCGTATCAGAAAGTGCAGGAGAGGAATGACATGCCTTACTCCGACGCTCTCGGACGTAAAGCACCAGGTACACCTTCTCGAGAAAAGTGATGTGAATGATCACTTCCTGAATCAGCATGGACATCATGAGCCATCTTAGTTCGATGTTCATTACTAGAATCAGCAGCGACACTATCATATTCATCTGTGTCTTCCTCAACTGCATCATACCATCATGAGAACCAGCAGAACCAGCTTCCACACCATCATCAATCCCATGATCAGAGTCATCAGAATCAGAATCACCACCGGAATCATCATCAGAGCCCTCTTTATCATCATGATCAGAATCATCAACATCATCCACTAACATATCATCCTCAAGACGGGATCGATAGTTTGGATCAATCAAATGACCAAAAAGTGGTGGATCATTAAGACCAGCCACGTTTCGAGTGTTGGCTTCTAGATCAGCAAATAGACGTAAAGGCCAAGCATGTGGTGCATAGCGAGGACCTTGATCAAATACCAAGTTCGGACAAAAATGTCTAACGATTGCCATAACAAAGCGAGGATATAAAAGAAGTCTCTTTTTCGCTTTGGCATTGATTTGATCAATAAATTCTCGATAGAAGTATGCTGAAAAAGGATAAGGTCGATTATAGACCAAGGCAACCATCTGCGAGAAATCTGAGCAGAAAGCTGATCAAATCCAGCCTTACGATTGCTCAGACATACCAACAAGGCGTAAGCAAGATATCTCCATCGTCCTTGAAATCCACTTTATCAAAAGGAAGCTTTATTTGACCAACATAACCCATTCTTTGAAAACATCGACGAATAAGGTCAAAATCATAAGCTAATTCTACTGCTTCGTCTGATTCTTCACCTAAATGCAGAATATCACGAAGCATCGCATCATTGAAATCAAATGTGATTCTTCGACAGTAGCACGAACAAAACTACGACCATTAACCATGACCTGATGAGCAGTCCTCCAGAAGGCATCAATATACTGCCTAATGAGTCTAGGTGAATCACAAAATGCAAAAGAAAGCCTAGAGCGAGC